>NWSH02000050.1:4117777-4163773 GCA_002382865.2 Heliothis virescens | reverse complement strand
TGTGTAAGTTTCAAATCCATCCAAGGTTTTGGCAACGTAAGAGAGTACATACATACAATCCCAAAAATTTCTTCATTTATAATATTAGAATGAAGAAAAGAATTTACCTTTGTTGATAACTGTGCATGGCAATATCATGCCATTCAGTAGGAGGATCTTCATGTGTTTTCACTAAAATATGTTGTTTGTAAATTGCTTTCTTGAATAAAAATCTGAAAAAAAAACAGGTTATAGTTAATTATTGTTTAAACAGATAATGAGGTTGGCCCACAGGTTTTGTTTCATTAGTTGTGAAGAAGTCGCAAAAAAGTCTAGTAAATGTTAATTAAGTAATCAACTAAAGTTTCAAAAGAATATGGGCGATCAATGATTATTGCAAGTATATTTGATTTTCAAAACAAGGTTTGAATTTATACCTTCGATCATGCAGTATTTTTTAATTAAATATAATCTTTTACCTTGAACAATCATCATAGGGGGCAACGAGGGAACTCTGGTTATAGTAATTCTCTGTTTGTCCGATGTGATTATTGAGGTGGTACCTCACAAATAGTGAAACTTTTTCCATTAAGGTTCTTTTGCATACATGATTACAGATAACACTGGAATAAAATAAAATATACATCTTAAGACTAGTAACAATATGTTTGAGTATGGACAAATTTGTATTCAACTTACGATTTCTATAAATATGTCTATATCAATGTTTTCGGACAATTAGAGGATTGGAAATTTGACAGTCTTGTATACCAATTTGAAGAATAAGAGAAGGAGGAGGAAACATTTAGATATTGTTCATAAAAATTAATAGTATAATTAGAACATTCAATGTTTCAGTGTTTAGGAAAAGAGATAACGAGAACTGAAGCAACTAGACGAAGGCGGGATAAGGGGTGAGATGTGATAGAGTTCGAAACCGTGGAAGTGTTTGTTAGGGGGATAGGTGTCTGAGATTTGATGAGGTTCTCTACTTCTTGTGGTGGATTCGGTTGCTTGTCTCTTATTATCGAATTTCCTCATCTATTTTCTAAAATTGTCTAAATCTCTTTTTCTATATATATATATACCATAGAAAAGCTTCATTATCATCCATCGTTTTCTATCAATATTTTGTGTAGACGAGATAGATTCGATATGTGTTTGTTCGCACGCAATACGATAGGTATCTTCCCCTTTTGCCGTTCTAGTTCATCTATCTTGGTTTAAGGTTATAGGAAGCCTGATTTGATGAGATGTCATAATAGGAGAATACAACGGTAAAAACCAGATTGAGAATATTTTTGGCTATTATTTCGCTGTGAAGCTAATTTTACTAAAGCATTTGGAAGCTATGGGACCGTGTCAATGTAATTACGTAATGCACTATGGGGTGCGGGGGGGTCTTTGCTTTGCTGTTACTTTTGGATGACATGGGGGGTAGGGGGGTCGCAAGGTGATGATTAACGGTCATCGGTAGTTATTACTTTTTACAGCGATGGCAACCTCAAGATTGTCTTTGTACTTTGGCAACGAAATGCTTTTTCGGGGGATTCCACAAATAATGCAGCGTTTAGGGGCGTGTCACTCGCTTCAACACTAGAAGGGAAGTTACCGCGTGCTATTTACTTGTCTAAATTTCTTTTGTCAGTGTATTGTTTCGTTCTTCGTTTCGATATATAGCGGTAGACGGTATTGTACCTAAGCACAGCAAGGCAAGTTAACAAGGGTAAGAGCTTTGCTTACTTTTGCTGAAAGGGGGATGTAGGGGTGTAAATAGATTGTAATAAATCTGCTTACGTAATACTTGAAGGCCGCCTATGAATGATAACAATTTATTTATATATGATTGTAAGGGATTGATTTTTTTACTAACAGCTCAGCTATATAACGAACTTACCTAACAAATATTTTAGATGACAATATTATCTTGATTTGTATGGATCCCTTTCCCATCTTTTTCAGGGATCTATAATTTGAAGGCAGTCATATCAACTATACGCACCGAATAAACTTACATTCTCATAGCATCAGACCGACTGTTTGTTGGCAGTTACTCCACACCCTTCAAGCCTACATCCATGTTAAACGACCAATTCTAGCACCAATTACAAAAAACGCTGCTCAATTAAAATCCAGCACACACAGCATAACGGACAAGGAAACGATGCCAAATAAAAATGAGTACGAAAATCTTTCGCAACCAAAACCGAGAGAATACGTTTATCATATAGTAATATTTCACTTTTGTAATGGTGAATTGTGTCGTTAGGGTTGTAAACATGTATTATTACGAAGAATAGATGTGGTATACGAAATGTGTAAGCTATTTGGTCAGTATAGCGGATTTATTGTGGTCAATGCCGAAACGCGAAAGTAAGCTAAATCCTTTCAAATATTGTCAAACGGTTACTGGGCACTATACGTTTGATCAACGTAATTTTCATGTTGCATTTGCTAGCATAAAGACTGTTTGGGGTTTTATGTGGAATGTTGAAGAACAGACATAAGAAACTTAAGCTTCTTTAAATAAGAACAAAATTGTTATAAGTGAAGAGGAAAGAATAGGAAGATAATCGTTTCGCAAGAAGCAAAATGAAGGATATTTCTGACAGGGGTAATATAAATTCATCAAAGTTGATTCTATGGCAGGCTGAAGTTTGGGCCAATACAGTCGTTTATTAGGGGAGTGCCTATAATCAATGTACTAAATAAGCCACTTTATCTCTTCATACCAAAAAAAAATATTTAGAGTTAGGGAAAAGACAGACATCGCATAACAAGCCGTGACGTAATATTAAAAAAAGTTTAACGATAGATCATGCAGAAAAAACAGGCATAAATTTACTAAAGTCCTATGTTCCACATAGGCCATAAATCTATAAAATATTACTATACCTACCACATGAGTCACAGTTACTCTTCGAACTAGTAATGACGTAAATTAAACGCTCTGGAGCGTGGTTCACGGCGCTTACAGTGAATTAAGTGGTTGAGGCGTGAGACCTGTGCGAACGCAAGCTGATTATTTTAGATCGTTTCACCTTTCACTGGAGTTGAGAGGGATTTGGTTTGTTAAATGTGTACGGCGAGTTTTAGGTGTAGCGCAAGTTTTCTCCTTTGTTTTTAGCTACTTGTTTTATTGGGGTCGGGGGGTTGTTTATTTGTTTGTTTATGCATGCGCTGTTAGTTAGACCTGTATGCATATGCAGCTAATTCTTGAAAGAAATCCTTTTATTATTTCTATAATGAGTTGTTTAGGTAGGTATCCTCTGACTTCCAATCATCTAGCTTCTTCCAAGCTAAAAATCAACGTATTTTTTACACGTCAACCTTGCTTCGTTTACTTTCTTCGTCTGGTACAGCTTATCTTGACTTCCAAAGTAAGCCTTTGGATTACTTGGTTAGACCTCTATAGGATCCAACATAAATGCTGAAAAGGTCTCAGAAATCTTGAAGTGTCTAGAGGGAACTCATAATTTGCTTTGCTTCGTTAATGAGTGTAGCTAAGTGGGGGACACATGTCTTGAGAACTCGTACTTTGGGGGTGTTTGAGGGATAAGCGAATGAGCATCTCCAATCACTTACACTTGGTCTAGTGTTACGTCGATCCCTGGTGGCATTAATGTGGTATATTATCGGGTTTTTTTGCTTTAAGCGAAACTCTTTAGGAATGAGGATTTTTGGTAATGAAGGCGAGCCTCCGTGGAAAGCGATGGGTCGCGTACTTTTAAACGAGGTTTGGTCTAGTTAGAACGGTGATTATTCTTTGTCGTAGATCTGATACCGCTTGTTGTCGTTAGGATAATTAAGAAAGCGGGGTGATTGGACAATCCGCTCTGAGGAAGTAGTTGTTGGATGTGGGATAGAGCGCGAGAGGTGCTGTTTGTTATGTTAATATGTGAATGGTCAGTGATATGTGTCGAGCTTGAAGTTGGTGATTGAAAAGGGATACGATCTGGTAAGAGGCTCGGTGTTCTGGAAGTCCACTACGGGTGAACATGTGATTGCCGGTTCCAGATTATCCAAGAGATTGATGAGAAAGCCAATCTGCCGTTTCTTGCTGAAGCTTTTGGCAGTCACACCATCCAAGCCTTTGTAGGATCTTGAAGGCAAGAGCAGATGTTCACATTGGCGTTTCCAGTGTTTGGGCGATTGTTGAACGAAAGTTGAGACCATGTAGACGATGATGTAAAGTTAGACGGGGTTGTGGAAAAGTAGAACAGTGTTTAGTTCAATATATAGGGTGATTTCAGAACGCGTTGGCAAGATGCAACAGTGGAAGGCGTGTGCCACGCAAAGGTCTGTGAAGTTTTTGGGTCCTGTTTAGAGTAGGATAGCTAGGCTCCTTGTTTGTTTGCCAAAATCTGTGCCGGTGTGAGGAGGTATCTGATTTAGATGTTACCGATAGAAAACACACAGAACATTATGTCAAGTTATAGATTGCCAAGACATGTGGAATTTGCTAGTAGGCACGATAATGTAAAGTTGTACATAGCTAGAGAAGATAACAGCGAAATTGTTTTTTCAAGGACGGGGTAATGCCGTACAAATAAGAATAATTAAAACATGTTTTGATCTTTCTTCTATATCTTCACAAAACTAAATCTTAATTGCGGAATAAGTTTCGGCAGATAAGTGCGACACTGGTAGGGTCATTTAAGACGTAGACTTTTTATTGTGTTACGTATTTATAATTTTAGCATTATCAGTAATATTAATTTCAACCTGGTTTGACCTGCGAGAGTATGATGAGAATAGAGTACATGTAGCAGAAATGCGAATGTTGAGATGGATGTGTGGTGTGACAAGAATGGACAAAGTGAGGAATGAGTACATTAGAGGAAGTTTGAAAGTAGCACCAGTTACAGAAAAGATGAGAGGTAAGCGGTTGTCATGGTATGGGCATGTAATGAGGAGGGATGAATCTCATGCAACAAAGCGCATGTTAAGTATGAATGTAGATGGATTGAGAGGGAGAGGCAGACCAAAGAAAAGATGGATGGATTGCGTGAAAGATGACATGAGTAAGAAAGGAGTGAATGTCAGTATGACGAGTGACAGGGAGAAATGGAAGGAGAAAACATATTGCGCCGACCCCAAATAAAATTGGGAACAGGGCAAGAAGATGATGACTGTCAAGTTTCAAAATCCATCCAATGGTTTTGCACGTAAGAGTAACATACATACATCCTCACAAAATTTCTCATTTATAATATTAGAATGAAGAAAAGAATTTACCTTTGTTGATAACTGTGCATGGCATATCATGCATTCATGGAGGATCTTCATGTGTTTCACTAAAATATGTTGTTTTAAATTGCTTTTCCTTGAATAAAATCTGAAAAAAAAAACAGGTTACTAGTTAATTATTGTCTTAAACAGATAATGGTTGCCCACAGGTTTTTTCATTATGTGAAAAGTCGCAAAAAGTTAGTAAATGGATTAATTAAGTAATCAACTAAATTTCAAAAGAATATGGCGATCAATGATTATTGCAAGTATATTTGATTTCAAAACAAGGTTTATGAGTTATACCTTCATCATGCAGTATTATTTTAATTAAATATAATCTTTACCTTGAACAATCATCATAGGGGCACGGGAATGTTTTAGTAATTCTCTTTTGTCCATGTGTTTTGAGGTGCCTCACCATATGAACTTTTTCCTTAAAGGTTCTTTTGCATACATTACAGATAAACACTGGAATAAAATAAAATATACATCTTAGACTATAACAATATTGTTTGAGTATGGACACAATTTAGTATTCAACTTACGATTTCTATAATATGTCTATCCAATGTTTCGCAATTAGAGATTGAAATTTGACATCTATGTATACCAATATTGAAGAAAAGAGAAGAGAGGAAACATTTTTTGTTTAATTTGGAAAATTCTTTCACTATTGGAAAGCTACACTATCCCCGAGTGACACAAGTTAAACAGCAAGTCATTTCAGCTAGGAGCTAAAGTCAAAATTCAATTTCCATTTGCAACACAAATGTGGAAATAAATTAATATAATATAGCCCTACTGTTAGTTTTTATTACTATTTAAACTTATTCCTAATTTATATGAAAGTAAATAAATGATATGTTCACCTTCGGCGTCGTCTTCGGCCGAAGGTGACTGCATTAGCCGCAGTTCGGCTCCACCTGGGGCCCATAGACTAAGCCTTGGTTGGATAACAGTGACATTGCTTTCAATTAACGATTTAAAGGATTTTAGATGTCGAGGAGTTGAAGAGTCTAAAACAAAGGATGGTTTTATAGTTTTGTTGAATATTATTATTAGTATAATATAATTAACTATCCTAGGAAACATATTTTTGTGTTATTTAATTGTAACCTTATTTCTCAAAAACTGTATGTATAATTTTTTAATTACTCTGTAACTTTCAGAAGTAATGAATACTCACAACTTGATACATGTTCAGTTTTCTTATGTTTCTGATATTTTGACCAATGATTGAAAACTACATTACACTCCTCACAAGTGTATGTTTTATGATATCTCATGTGTCTCTTCTTCAAGTACAGACTTATAAATGTATCTGAGCACAGGTCACACCTGAAAATAAAATTATTATTTAATTTATGGGACAATTTACCAATTTACAGTATAATAGAAATATAAATTTTATTTCAGACTAGACTAGAAGTCCATATTATCAAAAGCAACAAACAAAAATACATTATACATAAAACACACACACAAAATAAATTTATTTAATGCACATATTTATGATACATACTTGAATGCTTTCTGGCCTGTGTGTTCATACATGTGGGCACTCAATTGATTTTTCTTCTTGAAGGCCATTTTACAAATATCGCATATAAACTCCACCAAATGAACTGTGTTCATGTGCCTTTTGAGATTCTGACGATTTGCAAATGATTTCAAACATTGTGGACAGCTAAAACATAATAAAGTTTATTTCTTTCATTCTGTAGTGTATTACTTAAAAAAGTGAGTTTATTTTATTTATTTTCTTTCTACATATAGTGAATTGTTTTAAAAATGTACTGAGGCTGTCATTACCTGTAAACAACATCGTTTTCATGTGGCATATGTACCGAAGTTATATGTCGATCCAAATGACTCTTACTTGTGTATGCTTTGTTGCAATCAGGAGCATTGCAAGGGAATGGTCTCTGCAAGTAATATCAGACTTTTAAATTTAAGTAGTAATTACAATAACTGGTAAATTTAAAAATGACAACTACAATACTTACAATGTTATTGTGAGCTAGAAAATGTTGTGCTAGCCTGTACGGCCTATCGAAATAAGACGCGCAACCTTCGTAAGAACAGTAATACAGTTTTTTTTGTTGTGGTTCTTCCATGGTGCTTATCTCACTTTTAAACTTAGTATCAACTTAAATAATACCTAATTGCATTAACACATCTTGTGATTTAGAATCCTTTCAAAATTCTATGTAACTATCTACACAGTAGTCAAAAAGATCTAATTTCTCTAACAGTTTTTCACTTGTCAACGCAAGAGAGGTGGCAAACTAATCATATAAAATACATTGGACCGATTTAAACTACTCTTAGGAACGTTATGCATTGTAATAATCATCAATTTGAGCAGATGTAGAGCTTAGGAAAAAGCAATGAAGCAAAGCCAAAGCAAAACATCAAAATTCACAAGCAAGTGAACTGTCAAAAGTTGTAACTGTCACTGTCAGAAATGCAAATGCTTTTTTTTAGATGCCGATTAGGTAGGCCGATGTCTTTCAACTATTCCGCCTCGTCTACCTTAACAAAACCGTAAAACTAAAAAAAAGACATATGAGTAGGTAAGCGCAAATCCATATTATTTCAATTACAGCTCGATCAATATATTCAGACGAATGAACATTTTCCAAACAATATTGTAGAGTAAACATCAATAAATAAATACTGATCGATTCGAATCTCCCCTCTATTGGAATTACGGTATTTCGATCGTTGCACTTGGTGCAACTCTAAATCATTCTATTTTGTCCCGTATTCAACAAATAATGCGACGTAATCCTCGATTTATTAAAACAATAACTATGATTATCTCGTGAATTGTTCAGATTTCATGTGGCCGTAGTGTATCTTATTGTTGGTTAATTTAAATTGAATCGTTTTACAGTGCATCAGTCAAGTCAGCTGACGTACGTAAACAAAGGGCATGTCAATATTTTGTGAAGTGGTGAAACACCTTCAAAGTGATTTGTGATATAAAAGCTGATTAAATTTGTTCTATTAAAATGGATATTGACGGTTCTTCGGTAACAGGAGAGATTGACCAAAATTTATTATTACAATTCAGTTGTATGAATACAACAGACAGAGATGAACTTGTTAGTCAAATGCAGAGGCTCTTGGGTCCTAGTATGAACTATAATACAGCAAGCTTTTTCCTGGACATGAGCAATTGGTAAAGTCTTTACAAGTTTCTATGTATCATAATAATTGCTACGTCAATGAGTATCTTAATCTAATATTTTTTATTACAGGAATTTACAAACGGCAATATGTTGTTACCTAGATTATACTTTACCACCAAAGCTTCCTTCTATGTCTCTGAAAGCCGCTCAAAACCAGGAGACTGCGGTGGGGCCAGGTGCTTGGTGAGTATGCAATTTTAAACAATACTGTAAATCAAAAAACACATCCAACAAAGAATGGGTTCAATACAAGTAATTGTATTTGGATAATAATAAGAGTTTCCAGTAATTGAGAATGACTCATTGTGTAGTAACATTGAAACTATGAATATAATACTTTTACTAAATTTTAATCTAATACTAATTATATTTAAATTTCAGCTTTGAACAGAGTTGGAGTATTGCTAACACAGGAGCTGAAGGCTGGCCGGGCTGCTGTAGATTGATACAAGCGGGCGGTGAGCCTCTTGGTGCAACTCCTGTCTATGTGCCACCATTACCTGCAGGACATTCCACTACAGTTACATTAAAGTTGGTAGCTCCCACTACACCAGGCACTCACAGAGGGTACTTTCATTTGGTGACTGAAAAGGGTGATCAAATAGGGGGTGAGCACTTACTTTATTCAAAGTTTTTGCATCAATACTTTGATCAACTATTCTTGCTGTTATTTAGGAATCCTATGAATTCAGATTTTGTAATTAATTTTAAAATTGTCAATTACTTTGTAGATACATTATGGGTGGAAGTCACTGTTGAGTCAGAGATGACAATGGCTCTTGTTGAACAACTCGCTGCTTTACCCGTCCCAAGTAGTAATGGCCAGGTATGTTTATTAAAAATAAAACATTTTTTTTCCTGTGACACAAGTTAATATTACCTTTCCCAACTGCCAACTAATATTATTGCTTTGTTTCTGACATAATAACGGTATTACTATTGTTTACAAATTTCAATGACTAATTCCAATTTATTTTAGTTTCAGCCACCACAAGATGACCAGATGTGTTGATGAACAGCAGTCACAAAATATTTTGTAAAATTTTCATTAATCTAACACTGATTATGTTATTTCTTACTATACTTATGTAGACAGACAAAGGATAGCCAAAGAATCACAATATCATTCAGTTCTTTTACTTTAAAATATCCTACTCATATTAAATGTACAAGTTTCTAAGTATGTTTGTTACTCTTTCATGCTAAAAATACTGGATGGATTTTGATGGAACTTGGCAGTAGTATTGTCTATGAGCTGAAAGTAGTTCCTTCGGGACGCGAGTGAAAGCGCAGGCGGAAGCTAGTTTACTATGAAATAACTTGCTATTCTAATAATAACTATTCTGCTTTACCTATTTGTTGCATTATAGCTTCTTGAAACTTAAGCAAGGCCTTATTCAGGAAATGAATATTGCAAGTTGGTCCTGTTGTAAATCTCACATATTTTGAGTATTTTAATACAATTTTTTTTTCTGATACATCTTATTTTCTGACTACATCCTTGGCTAAGTTTATCTTTCATTTTATTCATCACAATATTTTGCTATACAAAATCAAAGACTCGTATTTGAAGGAAAATAATGTACAAACAAAATACATTATACACTTAAAATGTTGATTAGCTGTAAGACAACAAATTAAGAATTTGTTAGATATTGTTGAATTTTACAAAATGTAATAATGATTTTATTAGGATTAATTATTTTTAGATTGCATTGCCATGAATGTAATAATTATGGGGGATTAATTTTATAGTATAAATAAGCAAGTATAACTATGAAATAATATTGCAGTTTTTATTTTATTGGAAACATACAATCATTCATACAATAGGGGTTATAAATAAATACACATATTTTGTATCAATACTGTATTTATTTTGTGATATACATATAAAAGGCACATTTCGTTATTCTATAATACTATCAACATTTAGTTAGTGATGTAGCAAATAATAAAGTGTACATAAGTTGGCATTAACTTATAGTCCATAATGTTTAATCCTAGTTATGACGAAATAAAAAAACCCCGCGTAGGCACCGCCACGCGCACGATGTTGTTTATGTTTTGCATTCCCGTATTTGAGCTACTCATACTGGTTTGAGTATTACTGCCCATTATAGAGTCGTATGAGTATGTAGAGGCTTGAGGTAATTGAACATGGTCACAATTACCCCATTTGAGGGGTTGGGGGGATTACACTCTATAGTAGATGGCAATTGGCTTATATGGTGATGATGACAAGTAACCCATTCAAACCTACAATCCTTGTCTTCGAAGGCAACTCCATTATCTGGTGAAATTGTGAATGTGTGATGCAAAATCAACAGATTGACACTTAGTGCTGGTATCAGTCTTGTGTACTTCTTCATGATCCAGTAAAATAGTAAAAGTATAACTAAATACAAAAACAAAAAACTGACAGCACACACCAGCCACCATTAGATGATATAACTACAATATACATGGATTTCATTATCATTATTATCTTAAAATACTTTTTAAAATCTTGTAATAGTTTGACCACTTGTTATATTCTAAACAGCCATTTCCATATCAATTTTTGGCTGAGGTTTATATCCTTTGATGATGAAGTCTTCATACTTGAAATCATCAATAGAAGTAATTTGGCGAGCAAATTCCAATGTAGGGAATGGTGTAGGTACTCTCTGCAGTTGTATTTTTAAAGGTTCTACATGGTTTAAATACACATGAGTGTCACCTGTAGTGTGGATGAATTCCCCAGGCTGCAAGGAAACAAAATTAGGTTCATAAAAATGGTAAGAATCAATTTTTATAACAGTGGAGGACTGTGATAAGTTGATGATATTTAAAAACCATCCTAATAGTCACCTCTAATCCTGTGATGTGGGCAATCATGTGTGTGAGGAATGAGTAGCTGGCAATATTGAAAGGAACTCCCAGCCCCATATCAGCACTCCTTTGGTATAGCAGGCAAGACAGTTTGCCACTTGACACATGGAATTGAGCTAAGCAATGGCATGGGGGCAGGGCCATCTTGCTTAGATCTGATGGGTTCCATGCACAAATTAGCATTCTCCTGTCAGCTGGACGATTCCTAAAGAGATGACACATTTAATGTACAAATACTTATAAAATACCATCAATAAAAAATAATCTTTTCTTTTCATTTTAGTGAAACTCACTTTATTGTTTCAATAACATTTTTTAGCTGATCTATTCCTTGTCCAGTGTAGTCAGTGTTTGCATCTACATATTCAGCTCCACTATGTCTCCATTGAAAGCCGTAAACTGGACCAAGGTCTCCTGTTACAGAAGATAAATTAATTATCAAGCCTAGGTAAAAAAAAAGATAAAAATGTTTTAGTAAGTTTAAGATATTTTACCTTCTTCTCTGTCAGTAAATCCCAAGTTGTCCAAAAAGCTTCGAGATCCATTGGCATCCCAAATGTTTACTCCTTTAGCATGAAGGGCCTTCGAATCGGTTGAGCCTGATATCATCCAGAGCAACTCTTCAATGACACCTCTAGTAAACACTCGCTTAGTGGTAAGTAATGGAAGCGTGTTATTCTGGAGCGAATATCGTTGCATAGCACCAAATATGGATAAAGTACCGACTCCAGTTCTGTCGACTCTTTTGTCACCTGCATGGGAAATAAAATACATAGTATTTAGTCGAATTATTGTTAATTTTCGGGTTAAAAATAAGTCACATTAGTCTTCATATCACTAACCTGTTTCGATAATTCGTTCCACTAGTTTCAAATACTGGTACTCATCATGATTAGCAATCACACCGTTTCCGTAACCCATCTTTAGGATGTTGTTCCTTGGTTATAAGGAAGACAAACAAGAAACCTTGCTGGTAAAAACAAGTGTAATTTTCACTTTTCAGTGATACAGCCGATATTGATAAAAAGGCGCGAAAATTGACATTTGACATTATTTACAGTGCTGCCATTATTTTTATTTTTTAAATTATATTGTTAAAAATTTTATCACATGGGCTCTGCAGGATAGCCTGTCTTTTTTTGGTGAGTCAGAATTCTAGAAGAAAAATTCTTACATTATATCTTCCCTTCCATTATTTTTTTTTATCATGTTTTCAGTCTGGTTTGGTTTGATTTCCCGATTTTTATTATTACCCGCAGTTTCCCACGCTCTTACCCTCAATTCCTCGGAATTTTTACCGGAAATATTACTTGCCATAAGAAAAAACAGTGCCATGTCAGCTCCTGTTTTTTCTTATGGCAAGTAATTTCTTATTTTGGCAAGTTATATTTCCCCAAAAAATCCAAAAGTTTTCGCACGGATATCGATATAGTGATAAAAATAATAAATTTGAAATTGAACAATGATTTTTATTGGAAGAAATAAAGACTTGATTAAACAGCTGAAAAGTTTATCTGATAATTGCTTGAAGGTGCTAGCTATATACCTACTACTTTAAAAAATGAAATAAGTAGAAGTAATCTTTATACCTACCTACCTATTTATTAGGGTCCGTGCGGGCGGTATTACTACAATTACTACTTACTTATTCATAAATGCTCAAGTGATTTATTATAGTAAGAGATGACTAAGGGCCGTTCCCAATATTCTATCTATCTGTTAATTGGCTTACTAGGGATAGGAATATGACGTATAGGGCATAGGGCTAATGTCAAAATTCAAAGGTAGTAAAGTAATTTGTAGGCAAATCCAGAGGTAGACAGGTTATTGAATTTCTCAGTAAGAAGTTCTTTCGTTAATCACCTTACCTTCTTTGTACCTATGTACATACCTATCCCAACTTATGTGACTGTTGTTAATAGCAACCGTCAAACAGATTACAAGAATATTTTGTAATTTACAATAGAAAAACATCTGATAATTATTATTTATTTACCAAAAGTCCCTGCTTCTGTCATACTTTTGCTAAGATTTTATATTTTGGAAAGGATAACAAAAGAAATTAACGAAGGGTTCCGGATAGGTCGCTTCATAGCATATTGGACAGGTAATCAATTTAAAAAGTGGTTAAATTGTGTGTTTTTATTATTTCAAGTATGTAATTAGGCTGAATGTTGGAGAGTGACCTTTAGTATATATTCTATCTGTCTGCTAGATTAATAGTTGCCTCAAAAACTTTACTTGGCCTTACCAAATATCAATGGATAAAGACCATGTCATTATATGAACAAAGTCGATTTGGACTTGGCATCTAACATGCTTAGGTATAAACCTTCCAAAAATATAAAGAAACAATAAGGTAGGTACCTACTAAGTAGAAAAAGTGTATTATAGAAAAAAGGAAAAATCTGTTAAAAAAATAATTTCATTTTTAGACCCATGAAAAATGCCTGCATTTGAAGCTCCAAGTGTGGAACTGGGCAGCGCACCTGAAACACCGAGTATAGTTGCGTCACCCTCTCCCTCAGAAATCTCTAGTGCCAGTTCACCTGAACCACCTAATGTACGAGCCACTCCGTTGTTTAGGTAAGAAGTAATTCCATAACGACGACGAATAGGCCGTCGTAGTTATAAAACTTCGGTTGCAGCTCGCATCACTCCCATTCCTTGACCAGAGATTGCAAAAACACCGTAGGTACCGTCACAAAATGTGACCCAGCACTAAAGAATTTACCCAAGTTGAAATAACATTCGATAATTGTAGTATTTTATGCGAGATAATAATGATGAAAAACTGATTTCTTAGAGCTCTAGCTATGCCTCCACCTGAACCAGAACAACCACCAGGACAGGACGAGCTGGAGCGCCGTCTTCCTGGCTACAGGCGTATCGTCATACCCAGAGAACTAACTTTGATAGAGCTCCTGGTGAGTCGATGTGC
The DNA here is from genome assembly GCA_002382865.2 of Heliothis virescens. Classification (NCBI taxonomy): domain Eukaryota; kingdom Metazoa; phylum Arthropoda; class Insecta; order Lepidoptera; family Noctuidae; genus Heliothis; species Heliothis virescens. The sequence goes on along the minus strand of NWSH02000050.1, from coordinate 4,149,550 downwards.
GAATTGATTAAGTAGGTCCTGATGTGTAGATTGTAAGAACCATCTCTTTTATGATGACTGTCACTGAGTTTCCTCCAAAGATCAATAAAGTAAATGATTTTGGTGCAGAAACAAAGCAGCGGGGTGACCACTGACGAAGAGGTGTTGCGCATTCGAGAAGCTAAACTTCGCGTGGTAGCTGATCGAGTAGGGTTGAGACGGTTGCATGTTCTGTCTCCAAGACTACGAAACCTAACGTTGGACGGAAGTGCGCTTTCATCATTACGTGATCTTGGAATTGGTTTAGTTCATCTCAAAGTAAGAACTTATTTATTATAATCTCTCGTGTATTTTGTTTTCAATTTGGGTGCCTAGCATATTTCTCATATCTCAAATGGTTTTCCCTTAGGTTTTTCTTAAGTTTACTTTAAAATACTGAGTGACAGACATACCTACTTTTTCTACCATACACCAGATTTTAAGCATCAATCGATGCGGCTTGTCTACGTTGGACGGCGTCTGGGGTCTTGGAGCTTTGAGGGAACTGTACGCTGCTGGAAACCGCCTCCATGATTTGCAGCCCTTAGCTGCGTTACAAAAATTACACACGTTAAACTTGGCTGAGTATGTGCCGTTTATTTATTTTGTGGTCGTAAAACCGTCCTTTTAGTAAAATGGTCTTATTTCCATCTTAATTCTTTGGGAGTTATATTTTGAACTGCTCATTACCAATTGGAGCCTAGACTGGTCAAACGATTAAGAAGATATAGAACACATAAAAAAATCCTGCTCACAATAAAATAATTCAAGTTGTATCTTACAGCAATCCCATATCAGATTCGGGTCGTCTGTGGACGTTAGGAGTATGTGGTGCTCTCCGAAAGCTGACTCTCACTGGCACTCCGGCAGCTGATGATTTGGACTACCGCTCTCGTATTGCTGCTGCTCTTCCGATGCTCCTTTATCTGGACGATCGACCGCTGCATACGGACATTGAGTGTATGTGACATTCATTACGAAATTTATGATTCTGCTCCAATTTCATACGGATTTTCAGAAAGTAATGATATGTTACATGCGGTTAAAAACTGACCATGTAACGGTACTTATTGCAAAATGTGCTGTTTACCACCGTATGATAATTTGGATGGTTGCGTGCTCATAAGTGATTCCGTATTATGAATGGTTTTATTGTTACAAGAAACAGGCTCAATAAATTACGTCACCAGTGTATGTTGATTACTGCCGGCATTTGCTGGAGAGAGACCTCCACAAATTGCAACATTGTGACCGAATAGATAAATGATCATATTCTCATACACTGACAAAAGTTTTGACCAACATCGTTGATTTTTTTATCATTAGGTTTCTCGAGAAGCATTTGATCTTGCAGAGAGAGTTCTGCTTTCAGTAACCTTGGAAGTTTTCATCCTTGTTGTTAGCTACAAGGAACGAAAATACATTGATCTTAAAAACAACTTTACAGACGATTCTGAAAGTATATTTGGTGCCGCGTCGTCTTCATCAGACAGTGAAGATGAAGCCGAGCCTGACCTTTTGCCCAAAGTAGCCGAGCCTTCGCTAGCAGAACTTGAACCGGAGCCTTCAACATCCCGAGACGTAAGTACTTGAGTTCATAACTTCGATTTGGATAACAACATTACTATTCATTCCTTGTACTACTATACTAAATATTTTTAAGTCTCCCACAAATAGTATTTTTATGTAAAATCTGTTTGAACTAATTTATAAGGACGTATGTTCCTTAAATGTATCATATATCAACATGGATCTGAAAGGCAGTGAAAGCTGAGCTCGCTTAATCTTACGATCCAGCTTGAATACATAGGTACCTACGTGCTAAGTATCGCGTTATCGGAGGTAAAGTTCGAATGAATGAATCAGGCCAAGCAAAATCTTGATCAGTAATGTAGCAGAAACTGCGTTAGATATCATATCAACAATAATAATTAAGTATAGCATCGTCCCAAGCTCATATATCGCATAGGTCTGATATTTTTTTTCGTTTTGTAATTTCTTATGTTGGACATAGTTACTTCGAATGTAGAACCTTTCAAATTCATGTCGGTAGGATCGTCCATCTTGCATGCGGAAATGCATCGTGATGAATATAATTCTCGGTGTACTGAAAGAAAAAGATATACCAAAATAAATATTCATTTTACACAGGATTTTACACAGTACGAACAAGTTGGTGAAGGTAACTTTGGGGATCCTGAATGTGATTTATCACGTAGACGTCTCCGGCGTCGGCCTGCGACCACAGAGAATGCTGGCGTGAGACCAACGAGGCCGGTTATACCGCCCAGACCAAAAACTGCACAACACAGATGTAGCGCTACTGCAAATGAACCAAGCAGACTAGAGATTCTAAATACTCTTATGGGTAAGTAAGTCTAGATTATAAAATAAGGAGACCTTTAATTTTTTTTTGGGCTGCGACGATGACGTATGCACAATGATCTGGACTAAAATCTGCGGAGTTCTCACAGTAGAGTCGTTCAAATCATGCTTCGTCACTGGGTGTTATAAAAAAGTATGATAATATAATATACCTCAGATTTACGAAAATCTACTACATTTTGTCCAAAGATGACGAGTGGCTGTGCAGTGGAAGTAAGTTGACATCATTGGAGGCAGTCTGCGGAAATTTAGCGAGAGCTCTGCGTCGAACTACTAGTGCAAATCGTCGCTCTAAAGGTACTTCCATGGTTTTTATATTCTTAAATAGCAGCATGCGAGGGGCTATAGTTAAAATATTTATTTCTATCCAAGAAGACATTATACTGGTTTTGCTGTTCAATTTTAATTTTTCTTTTGTGTAAGAGGTAGAATTGGAACGGCGGCCAGTGTATTTTTAAATGCCTCCTAGGAGCATGGAACACTTTATTTATCCCTATTAATAATTTTATATGAGTATAATGGTTTGATGATAAGCAATTACTGAGTTACAACAACTTACCATCATGCTTGTCATAATTAAACAAGATGATTGACGGACACCTATGTGTGAACTTTCACATAATGTTTAGCGCAACTATGTGTAAGTAGCTTTCAGCTTTGCCAGCATTAAGCACGTTGCCAACAAGGCCTATTAATTAATTAGGTATAGGTAACTATAACTATGGTTGAATCTTTATTAACAACTATGAATTTTCGGCAAGGTCCCCGTACATATTCAAAAATTGTGCAAATCCCGCTAAGTAGGTACTAACTGACTTACTTTCTCGCCGCGTCGATGCATTTTGGCTCGATTTGAATAAGTATTTCAAACAGCTTTCAAAAACTTTTGAAAAAGCTGTCTCAGTAATTTAGATACCTACATAATTATGATCTTTACTGTTATATGACGTTACACTGCGCTTTGAAACCAAAACTTTCGGATGACTTGTATACTTATTTCTATAAATTACAATTTACTTTATGTAAGTACATACCTACTGGTACTGGCGAAATAAATGCTGAGGAGTCTACTGAACCATTGAGTGTCCAAATGCTTGACCTCGACCTATGGCAGATCCACGAAAGCTGTGAAATTGTGCGTGCTCTTTGTTAACACAGTCAACACCACATGCTTATGAGATAACAAAGACCTTGTCCCTTATGACTACATGGACATGCATTTTCTCTTTGCGTTTGCGCTTAGTCTTTGTGTTTGAAAATAACTTCGCTAATATTTAGAAAGCCGTGAGGATCTTACTTATTAGAGCGTGGTTTCGTCTTAAAGTTAAACATGTCTACAGTTTGAGTTTTAATTACTGGACGCTTCTGACATTTTTTAGTAAACGTTATCTAGATTGTTTAAATTTTAATTTACCAAATTGGAATATTTCGTGTAGGAATTTTCACATTTAAATAAGAAAATAGTAATGGTACTTACCACATTATCATAAACGGCCTTATTAGCTAAATATACTTTCAAGTTGTTCCTGCTCCCCCCGTTCTTAGCATAGGTCATGACAAGAAAGCAATACTTACCATCAGGGTTGCGTACAATAGGATCCACTTACGTTATTAGATGAAAGTTAAACTATCCATAATATGTGCATTACAACTTGCAGCAGATGCTGAGAAAGAGTTCGTGGAACAAACGATGGAAGAGGCATCAAGGGCGATAGCAGCTGAAATACCGCTCGCTCCACGACTTGAAGACTGGGTCAAATTTAAAGAAGAAACTGGGTAAACAGAGTTTACTACTAGTATAGAACTACAGGTAGTCCTTGAGATACCTACTTAACTCATTAAGCTTTCCACAAATCTAATGAAGATCGATTACCTACTTACCTACTATTACTCTCATATTCATGTTTCCTTTTTCGACAGGATTGATATCAATATAGATATTAATGACAGACCAAGAGACGCCGATCCATCGAAGGTTCTCGAACGTCTCGAACAAATAGAGAAAGAAACTCGGAAAAGGGTTAAAGAAGAAGCTTTGAGAGGCAAAACTAACAATACGGACAGAAGTACTGCTAGCACATCTTTCTTGCCAAACAGTGCTTTCCATACCTTGTCAATTATGAATGACTTTGAAATGTTTCAGAGTTTTCAGTCAGATTTTATTTCTTATGCTTCAAATACTGATATCGATTCGTATATCGACGACGTCAATGATTTGCGTTCCGTAAGCAGAGAAAGGGTTAGCTCTCCCGGTAACAATGACTCACTAACGGAGTAAGAACAACTTTCCCTTACGAGTTGCATTACCTGAGCAGATCTGTACTGGGATTTGTAACGCTTACTGCATATGGCGTAATTGCATTTATATTCAATGCGTAAGAACAACTAATTAATTTGTCAGTTCGTGTTATACTTACATTTAGATTAACCTCAAAAGTGGCAGAATTGATTGGAGTGATGTCAGCAGAGAATAATGTCAATTAATTCTGGTAGGAGATTCACCATTAACCCAGTATTAGACTAATTAATCTAATTTGATTTTGTCATGGAATGTTTTCGATCAATTTTCCATTTATAACAGTTAACAGTTTGATTTTGTAATGCAATAAATTCCTTAGAAAGAAAAATAGACAGTTTTCTTAGGCATAGTTTAGTGATAATTTCGTGACCATATCTGGCATGAGATCACGATGCTTCGAGGCGGTTAGAAGCAACAGAAAGTTGAAAACAATTTACAATGTGGAAGCGCCATTCGTCCATTAACTTTTTTTTTCTTTATGTATATGTCTCCAAGAAACATATACTCGAAAAAATGCACACATCCGATTTGAGAACCTGCTTCTTTTTGGAAAGTTGGTTAAAAAAGGAGGAATATTTCACGAATTACTTAAGTATCGTTACCACATCATTTTATTACAGTCATGCGAATTTATATTTTATATATTTTTTAATTGAATAGACAAATTTTAATGCATTTTTTATCAAAGAATTTTGAACGTATTTTGTATTGAAAAATGTAAGCAGATTTATTTTTGCTGTTGTGTAGGCATAGTTTTTGAAATGTCAAGTCCAGCGCGTTGAGATTGTTATGGGATGATTAAGAGCTCGTTCAGACACGGCGGGAACCACGCGATTTCCATGCGATTCGGAAATTGCGCGGGTCTTATTTGTATGACTTACCGCCGTTCCCAATAACCTATCTAACTCTGAATTTGCTTACCAGAGATAGGAATTTGACATAACTTGTATGGGGCTAATGTCAAAATTCTATCACTAGTAAGCAAATCCAGAGATAGACAGAATATTGATTTCCGCAGTTATTGAGTAATCGTTCAGACATTACCGCGCGGTTACCGCCAGAAAAACGCACGGTTCCCGCATGTCTGAACTAAGGCTAATAGGTACTCGTATTTTTTTCCTTGTCGTTAAGTTGGGTTTTACCGCAATCTATTGCAAGACACTATGGTATATTTGTGTCACTATTTTAATTCGTATCAGATAATTTTTCATATTATCAATTTTATTCATTATTATATCAATAAAAATGTTGAGCAATTAAATGTTATGTTGTTACTATGTTGTCTATAATAGGGTACAGTCAGCAACACAAGTCTATTAGCAGTAACAAAATTATATTATAACATACTTGAACACCAGTCTCAAAATGCAAAAGCTGTGTTTAGCGACTTTATTTGGTTCTGTATTCATGATCGTGACGGCTACTGATGGGAATAATGTTCAGATTATTTGAATTTTGTAAGTACTTCTGACTTCGACTTGCTGACCGTACCTACTTTATTGTTTTCTGAGGTTTCGTTAAGTAGGTTTTGCTTTTATTGAATTGAGAAAGTGTTGCCACGTATTTGTTACGTATTTTAAATCTGTTCCTATCTTATGAAAAGACACAAATGGCAATATCTTTAATTGCAGTAATCATGGTTAATGCGTTTTTGTTTGATTGGAATTTTATGAAATTATTTTATTGTAAGAGGTCTTGTTATATCAAATAAAATTTATTTACGGTTAAGACGGCTTTTATTAATTCTTCAATACCGTACAACCACGTTTGCAGAGCAAGAAACGGTGTACTTACCTAAGAATTGTTTAAAAGAAAACTTTTGTAGCTTTTACAGCTCACCATTTCAATATTGCGATATCCCTAAAACAGGAATCTCTGTAGTATCTGTACGAGTAGATCAGGGGGATGATTCTCTAACGCAACACATCTTTACAACCAAGAAATCATCGTTGCAACATCTATAAGTGCGCGATCACAGCGCGTCAACGATGTTGACGGCGCGACATAGAACTAAAATATGGTTCCAAATGTATGAAAAATCATCCTCGCCTTCGACGACAACGACGACTTCGCCTTCGATTTTATCCTTCAAACCGAAAAGCTTGTCATTTGTGAGGTCGTCGTTGTTGTCATCTATGATGTGTCATTTAGAGAATCGCATGGCAGCAACTGGATGAAGCCTGGAAACCTAATACAATTCTAGAAGGTTAGGAAATAAAAGTGAAACATCCCAGCTGCAAGTAAGTAATACATAAACAAACCAATATCTAGATATTTTCAATAAACAGATTTAGATTTAGGTTTTATATTTTTCGTTTAGTCGAAGTGCACGTAAACAGCTTGGTTCATTATTCAATTTAGCCACCCACGATATGTTTGGCTAAAGCCGTGTCCAGATTAAAGTCTAGTAACTACTTACTTAACTATTATGCGAGTCCTCCACTTCTGGAGAGTTTTCATACTTGTAGTTTTGATGAAAAGCATTTTCTTACATGTCTATGGCTTTTGGCTGTCTATAAAACCGTTTCAAAGCGCCTTATAAATCTAGAGATTTATGCATAAAATCTGTGCATATTATCTACAGTAGTTTTAACTTCCAGCATATATAGGTACATACTTAGCATTTTCAGTGAATTGGGTTATTACATGATAATTTTATTATACAAAAGAATTCTTCTTATGAAAAGTGACGCCTCTAACAATGTTTTTGCTGTGAACAAGTCTTTTCAGATGAACTAAAGAGTTTAGATTACGGCCTCCGTACTGAGAGCTGCCAGTGATCTGTGAGGAGTGGGCCGAAACACACGCATTCGCTGCCGGTCGACAAATCTTACAAAATGAGTGTGTGTCAGTGTCTACAACGCGTTGTGGTGACAAACCTACTAACAATATATTACAACATTCAGATGCTCATAATCTTCGCTATAGTTTATTTAAAAAATCCGTTCTCTAATCCCTGGGCTCAGAAACTAAAGTTGGAACCACCGTCACGTCTTACGGACCCCAAATATGGAGTACACAAATATGTCAAAGTTAATGTAAGTATACACTTTTATGAAACAATAGCTTGGCTATTGTTAATTGAAATTGTTGTTAATTACACCTAAACCACTATAACGTTAAGCGTTTCAACATTTTATAAGCATAGTTTATGGTTAGTCTTACATTTTCCGACTAACAGCTGCAATTTTCCCGCGTCGATCAATCTAATATTTATATAACGACGGTTCATAGTCGTAAGTTTTCTGATATAAAACCAATTATTATGAATATGATTGCGTATTGTAAGAAGTGCAAGAAATATGTTTTAATTAACTTAAATCAAGTGCTTTTATAGTTTTATAACTAGATACCTAACTGAATCTAAGTGAAAGACAAAATCGACCCATTGTTAAGAATTAGGTAATAAAAATAAAAACTCACGAGGTTTTCCTCCACAATAAGATTTTTGAAAGTGACTACAAGCAGATTTCGAAAAAGTCCTATTAGTAGATATTGCAAGATCTCGAAAATCGCTTTTTTTAAAGCTCTTGAAAAGTGTGCACCACAACAAGTGGAATAATTCTTTGGACCATATTAATTACTGCTTAAGCAGGTAACAGGAAACTTAATTTTAATTTCATACTTTAGCGTGTAAATTAGTCTATCAGTCAGTGGACCGGCTAGCGGCTAGACAGTCTCAAGGTCAGCAATGGAATTGATAGCATGTTATCATTTTAATGCTTGGTATAGTTTATAACTTCAACTAACACTATCCGACTATGATCTATAATCAAAGATAATTGATTCAATGACGTGCGCAGACGTCTCGGTGCGCAGTCGCACCGCTTGAAATAAAAATAAAATCAACACCAATTTAGTATGAATTCACGTCTATGGAATTAATATAATGTTCAAAAAATTAAAGCAATTTTTAACAGAAGGAGTAAGTAATACAAACATCCACAAATCAATTTTGGGATAAATATTTTCCTGATTATTAGGTGTTTCTAAGGTGGTATCCAAGAGAACCATGATGAGAACACTAAACTTGAAGGTAACCTAGGTATGTGTTAAGTCAAGGTCGAAACTCGACTCGATCGAGGTCGTCGATCTGGTTAAAAATTTGAGGTTCAGGTTTCCTCTTCAGTTTTGCAGTAGATGGACAATGAGACTCTTCATAAGTGAAAAGCGTCACGTAGCGTTTTGGTTTCGAGCCTAGCCTTTTCCCAACTACGTTGAGGTCGAATTTCAGTCTAATCGGATGCAGCTGAGAACCAGTGTTTTACATGGAGCGGCCGCCTGTCTGACCTTCACAACCCAGTTACCCGGGCAACCTGGCACCGTTTGGTAAGACTGGTTGTCTTTCTAGCTTCTGATTTCCCGTAACGACTGCCAAAGATGTTCAAATGACAGCGTTACGTTTTGGTTATTTGTCCAAATTGCTACTCATCGTATCAGTTTAAGGTGCATGCGACGACTAGAAGCGGGAAATTCAAATATAAAATGGGTTTTTTCATGTTTTACCTAAGTTAACATTCAATATGAGGCGTGGTTTTATGATTGGCGGTTATAATATCCCACAAAGTAATTTCTGATGTCCTTGTTTAACTCCGAAACTTGCTCTGTAAAAAAAAAACTTTGTAAAAACGTTTTATTGCGCAATAAAACGTTTTTTACAAAGTTTTTTTTAAAACATAAAAAAACCATTTTATATTTGAATTTCCCGCTTCTAGTCGTCGCATTCACCTTAATGTTATCAATTTCTATCTATCCATCAAAACTAATTTTGATCACCTTCCGGTTGTAATCAATAAAATGTCTAAAATACCTTATGTTAATTATTTATAATTGCATGGTGACAAAGTCATTCCGTCTATCTCTCTTTACACACAAAAAAGATTAAGTATTATTCACCAGCTATTATTGATAAAAANTAAGTTAACATTCAATATGAGGCGTGATCTTATGATTGGCGGTTATAATATCCCACAAAGTAATTTCTGATGTCCTTGTTTAACTCCGAAACTTGCTCTGTAAAAAAAAAACTTTGTAAAAACGTTTTATTGCGCAATAAAACGTTTTTTACAAAGTTTTTTTTAAAACATAAAAAAACCATTTTATATTTGAATTTCCCGCTTCTAGTCGTCGCATTCACCTTAATGTTATCAATTTCTATCTATCCATCAAAACTAATTTTGATCACCTTCCGGTTGTAATCAATAAAATGTCTAAAATACCTTATGTTAATTATTTATAATTGCATGGTGACAAAGTCATTCCGTCTATCTCTCTTTACACACAAAAAAGATTAAGTATTATTCACCAGCTATTATTGATAAAAACAATATAGGTATGCACCTATGTAATATCATGCCTAAAGGTAAAGTCTAGTTGTATCCGGTACCCAACACAAATCTTTTCGATTGTGTGCTTACATATCTAATCTCAACATATTTATGAATCTATTGCGATTGATATCTTTTTCTGCTTATCATCCTGACTGTGTTTAAACACCTGAAAGTGGTTTAAGCACCTCAGAATTTAATGCACCTTTAATTTAATCATCCATCACATCACTGCCCAGCGTGACCAAAATCTTCGAATATTATAAAAACAGGGAAATTCATCATTTTAACGATCTAATCGATCGAAATCTACAGCAATTGTGCTGATATTGTTACTATTCTTCCTCTTGGCGAGTCGATGGCATCAACCTTAAATTTTAGAGGCCCAGTAAGTACTTAGTTTGCTACGCACACAGCATGATCAGTGGCGGCAAGTAGATCTTACTATTACGGCCAATGATCTAATGGCCATGGGCCATGACAGACACTAGAGGGCCTAGTTGGGCAGTTGACGTAAGGGTCAAGGGCTTGATGAAAAAAGCGGACACTGCCCCAAACTCCGAACAGAAAGGTAGATACTACTATTAAAAAGAACTGGTAGGTTATGTTGAAGTAGATGGCTATCATGTCCCATTGGAGTATTGGTAGAGAAATCTAAAATCATAGATCCTTCATTTTATAAGTGTGATGAATATTATGGCAAGTACAAACACACAGAGTATAGAAATAACCGATGCTAAATTGATTACGAAATAATTTCTACATTCTAAGAAATATAGAAAGTATTTGTAGACAGGTCAACATTAGATACAAAATGATGAATCTATCACACAAACAATTGAGTCGGCAGCCTAACTGATAAGTCTAGTATAACTGGGGCGTTCAAACTCATAAAGTAATGCGCGTATACAACATATGAATTCAATCGTGTGTGCAATAATACTAAAAGAGAATACACGAAAGCCGTTCCGCTTTCTGTGTTAGCACGTTCTTCCGGCGAGTTGTATAATATAAACCCAACCAACCTGTTTTCGCATGCCTCCTGACCAGCCGGTGGGACGTAGGTACTAGATCGCATTCTATTAAATCTTATTCATGAGCTCATGTCGCAGCAACATAGATTACTAGAGCTTATTTTCACCGACGATATAAACGTTAGTTTTTCCTAAAACAAGCAACGGTTTACTTTAAAAATTGTACGTAAACATATTCGTAGTAAACTGTCGTTTAAAGAAAACTTAACGTTATACTGTTAATGAACTTGGACCTACATAGCTACCTTCTGGCAGCAAGGTTACCGAACACTGAACCTTACGTGAAAACCTTAAACATTTTGTAATAAATTATGGAATAACACTCTTCCTCCTCCCTGTGGGTACACTTTCTCTGTGGTAATGGCAATGTTATATTTTCGGCAACTTGAACCGATTAAATAATTCGGAAGAGGTATCACTACTTTATACGACTAACAGAGAACAAACATACAAATGCAGAAATAATTGGTCTTATCCTAAATGCTTCCCATATCGTAGTGTACCTATTATTTCGGCTTCCGCCTACCTAAACAATACATCAATTATAATCTTCTTGGAAAAAAATGAATAATTCAATTCACATACGAGACGCGTTGTATTCCAGAGACTGCACATGACATACTTTGTCCTCTGCTTTGTTCACAAAGAATACCTTTAATTCTGCAGAGGGACCTTGCCATCTTCTAATGATAATCTTGATCTTAAAATTTCAGAATATATCTTACTTACTTATCTCAAAGTTACCATGAAATCTTTTTGTTTATATTTCGGTTGAACGGATTCATACATTTCAGAGACTTAGGTAGTGAGATATCCTGGTTATTAAAGATTCCTTTGGCATTTTATAATTATCAGTGAATGTTCAGTATATGTACGTCACAATCACCGTTACATACTCCTAAATTGGCCAAATACTACGTCTTACGTAAGCAGCATAAGCCTTTGTAACTTCATTTGGCGTTTCGAATTCCACCTCGTCATGGTCCAAAAGGTCATATGTTTTTTAGGTATGAAGGGCAAAGATAACCTGTTCTTATTATTGTTAAAAAGGTCTAGAAGAGAAATTTGAAGTGTGTTTACCGGAAATCACTGCAGTTCTCGAAGCTACACTGTCTAGGAACAATATGAGATGGCAACCTGCATCAGGTGGATAAAACTGTCAACTGGGTTACACTAATTCCAAGCTTCCGATTGTATCTATTACAGTTCGTTAATACAATTTATTTATTTGTCCACAGGGCACAGTCTTACATTATGTTGAGAGTGGTGACCCTTCCAAGCCCCTGATGTTATTCCTCCACGGATTCCCTGAATTTTGGTATTCATGGCGTCATCAACTGGTTGAGTTCCAGAAGGATTATTGGCAAGTGCTTATGTTTTAATCAATTGCTTAACTATTAAGATGCACTGTAATTATACGATCGCAGATAAAATAATGAAGTAAGTATAGGTATGCATATGGAACTGTCCGGTAAATTACGTTGCAAAAACAGCGCAGATTTGCACAGTAACAAGTTGCGCACAGCTGGCTGTTAAAAGTAGCGCGCATTACCTACACAGTTAATTTTAGCTGTTTTTGTTTATTTTAACACTTACGTCAGTATCATTTTTTCAAACCAGATGAAAGTCGTTTAGTCGAAATACTTGAAACTAAAATGAATCCACAAAGTTTAGATGAAAAAAATATTTAGCGTTTGCAAGCAAATAATACATTCAAATACCGTTATGACGATGTGGGGTTTTGTGACCATAAACCACGAATGGAAAATGCTTCGTGATCATGCATAATTTGCTACCCATAAAAAGAGAATGCATCCGTTTTCTTGCTTGTGCCATCATGCCTTACTTACTTAGGTATCTGGAAATTTCTTTGCAGGTGCATAGCTGTTGACATGAGAGGCTATGGTGATTCAGAAAGGCCCGAAGGCGTTTCTTCATACAAAATAGAACTTCTGATCGAGGATGTTAGGGATCTTGTTCGGCAATTAGGTAAGGTTCTTCACATAGAATTTTGATCATTGGACGAGACTTGTCACGCATTTCAAATCGATGTTAAGATGATTTATATTTTAAAGAGATGCCAACTAATGACGTTAAAGTTTGTGGTACCTATGTTATAATAAGTACCAAAAGGCATGATTGTAGGGTAGATAAACGAACCTGGTTGGAGTTGGTAGAGTCTACTATCTCCGTATTACCGAATAACCGAATTATTGCTTACACTGTAAGGCCTATAGACTTTAAATGTTGATTTGTTTGTTGATTACATTTAACGAGCGATGGTGTATACTCGATTGCATATCTCAAGCATAACGTGGCTTGACCAGAATTCGAAGTACCTACCTAAATTATCTCTTCTCTTGTATGTCTGTTGCACAAATATGGCATAAAGAGTCGCGAAGTTGTTGAAATAATGATATCATTGTATGCACTATGTATTATAATAAATAAGTAACATGGTATATGTTTTATTATATAATTATATGTTGAGGACATACGTGCGCACATTCAACGTATGCTACATACATAAGTATGTATTGTAGTTGCACATGAGTTACAAGGAGCATAATGACCATATAATAATATGCACAGGTACCTAGTAACTACTTACCTTATAATATAAAAATAAGTGCTTGTTGAAAGATCGCTAGAAGAGTTTAATAGATAGGAGTTAATTTGAATATTACGGATACTTTTTCTCACAATTTGGGATTTTACAGAGAGATCAGCAAACTCATTGCAATGTGTCTGAGTAGTAGAGTAGAGACTAGGGATACTGTAAAAATAAAAACAAATATATCTAACAATTGAGGTACACGAAAATGCTTTGCTTATCAAAGGTCTGGAAGTCCAAAGTAGGCAACGCAGTCCACGATAAAAAAAATCTGATAAAACTTAAATTACCATCTAATCTTTAAAAACATATTCACCTGGCATGGCAATTTATTACAGGTAGAGAAAAAACCATCCTGATCTCCCACGACTGGGGTGGTTTGATCGCCTGTGAGTTCAGGAACAAGTACCCTGAAGTGTTGAGTGGCTTGGTCATGCTAGCCAGTATCTCCAGCACTGCGTGGGTGCGCGAGATTTGGAGCAATTCTGTCCAGAGGAAAGCATCCTGGTAAGTTCTAACTAGACCTAGCACCAGCCAGTTTCAGACAGATAAAATTAATCAGGAACATTTCTATGACACTATCCGTCAGATAGGTATTTAAAACCTTATCTGGTGGGACCTATGAAACTAGCCGAAAGATCTAAGAAACACTGACTTCTAAACATAAATCCTTCAATCGAATCGGAAGATCGCCTTGGCTTAGCTCGTCCTAACACAAATAATGCTTCATTTTCTTTAACAATAAATGGTTTCTGACCTAAGGAACCTCTTGTAGGTGAGACTCAAGTGGATATTTATTCTATCAGTTTCCATTTAGACGTTCAATTGCCTATCATAAAGAAATATGAATGACGCGGCATGGCAACACATGTATCATTAATTTGACTGGTTTATACACATAACATATATGCATGGGCACAGTACAAAGATCAAAAGAGAAATCATGAATGATCTCAGTGACGTACTGATTAACGAACCGTTGTTTTTAGGGTTCCATAAAATTTGCCTCAGAAATTCGCTTTAAAGCTAGTGCTTAGAGAACTATAATCTATACCAATATTATAAAGCTGAAGAGTTTGTTTGAACGCGCTAATCTCAGGAAAGGTCCGATTTGAAAAATTCCTTCAGTGTTAGATAGCCCATTTATCGAGGAAGGCTATAGGCTACTTTTTATCCGGGTGCGCCGAGTAGTTCCCGTGGGACGCGGGTGAAACCGCTCACAGAAGCTAGTTAATCATAAGTAGAAGAGATAAAATAACCCAGCTAAAATTTTGGTAAGGGCAGGAGGATGTTGATGATGATGATGGTAGAAGAGACCAATACCAGCTTAATCTTCATTTTGACGAACCCACCCAAAAAGTCTAAAAGCAGGAACCTTTATAGGAGTAGGATTCATAAGTTAGGACTATCAATGACGAGTAAGTATACAACATTCTCGAATGTTGATATATACGTTTTACAAAACCCTATATATTGTGCGTGGCACACTTGGTCGGTTTTATACAAGTAGCCAACGTAGTGCGTAGTTATGTCACAAAATAAATAAGCAGATACTCACCGAAGTCCACGAAAAAATATGTTTATCATTATCCATGTACTCGGTACTTGAACGTGTGGCGTATGTCGAAAACCTTAAATTAATTAAAAATTGACATGCCTAGGGGACTAACATCTTACATGATAAAATATTATGGTAAATAAGTACCTATATCAGTATTTTTTAGGGTTTTTACAGGACCATATTTTATAGAATGATAGTCAAGAATAAGTACATCGTGTTTTGGGTTTAGTTGGGTACCCAGTCCTTATATAGTCAGTCAGTTGTTTCTATATCTAACCAGCGTTTGTACAAACCATAATTCCATTTTTCAGGTACGTCTTCATGTATCGTGCCCCAATGATACCGGAGAAGTTACTCCTTATGAACGACCTGGCTTTCTACGATCAGGTCATGCTGTTCCCTGACAAGAAATCTACGGATGCTGAAGACATCGAGTGTTACAAATACTGGTTCCGCAAGACTTGTAAGTTTATTGCTCATATTTTTTTTCCTACGATTCCATAAAATTTTATGTATGGTTCGTAAGACATAGTGAAGCAAGGTTGTTAAGCAGACAAAACTTCCTTGAAAGTGTTGTTCGTGTAGCTCTCATTTTTATTACAAAAAGCTTTTACATAAGTAGCTTAGGTATGTACCTACGTAGCCATAATGTACAAAGTACAGAAACACTCCTTTCAAAGGAGAAATAAGTAGGCCTACTTACTTACATAAGCGACACACCCGTTATTATTGCAATCACGTTTATGTAGGTAGTCAATTTGTAGCGGAAAACTGTCACTATAAAAAATCTACTAAAACTAGGTCTACTTAATTATTAAACTAACCCTATGTTTGTACATAGGTAGGTACAACTTGCATAAGTAATGGGAGACATACCATCTTGTGTAAAATTTACTACTTATACGTAGTCTTGCTATTCAAGTCTTCTTAGTTAACACATTGGCGTTAGTCCTTTGTTTACCTATCAACAAAGTCATAAAATTCCTACTATTTTATCCTTCGGAATCACCTAACTTTTTAAGCAATGTTATGTTAAAATTATAATCGTTGTTTTCTTTTTCAGTTGCACTCACGCCGCCAATAAATTACTACCGAGCTAACTTTAGATTCGACTTGCCGGAGATCGTGGAGCATAAAGAGAACGTACCCATGCTAGTGGCACATGCCTCCAACGACCCTTACATTTGCCACAGCTTACTGGACACCATGAAGAAGGAATACTCTACTCTAGAAACCACTATTGTCGAAAACACCGGTCATTTTCTCCAACAAGAAGACCCAGAGAAAGTTAACAAAGTTATCCGTGACTTTCTATCTAAGAATAATATTTGATTTATTGTTGTTTTTTTCTTTGTCCGGTTGAATTGTTGTATCCACCGCTTGTGCAGTTTTGTCACTGACTGAATAATGAATCGATACTTTTGATAGTGTCAAAAATACACTGCCTCTTTCGTAATTTACCAGCTTGAAGCTGCGAATTGTTGCTATCTATTTATACCTAAATAAACAAATTTTAATCAGCTATCACTCATCTAAAGCCCTTTTATGAAATAGCCAAGTTTTTTTTTGACTTAGACTGAGTTACTACTAGACCTAGATATAACTAGGTACACACCTACTTAGTTGCCGCTAATATTATGATAACATCATAGACATAATGTCGATGGATAACATGAATGTTTTGTGCCTTCGTAGTCAGCGTTTATAAGTGTAATAATATGATTGTTGCTTGTTGTTATATACTCTTAGGAATATTGTACAGTCGACAGCAAGTCAGTGTACCCAAAATCTGTCATATCTGTCAAATTTTACCAATCGAACATTAACCTTCCACTATTGTGATAAGGTTGAAAATCGATCGCAGAAATTTGACAGATTTGCGTACACAGACTTGCTGTCAAGTGTACCTACTTTCGATATAAAAGTAATAAATAAAATACCTACCTACCTGTCATATTTATTTCCTGTGTAAGCATCCTTACGTTTCTGTAATATTCCTTTTAAAAACAGAACTAATACATTATGTACAGACGACAGCACATCAAGTTACCACAATCTGTCAAATTTCTGCAATAGATTTTCAACCTTATCGCAATGGCAGTAGGTTAATGTCTGATTGGTAAAATTTGACAGATTCGTATACGTTGACCTGCTGTCGTCTGTACTTTCTACAGCACATGATGCATAATCAATCCTAAAAAAAAAATACGGTCGAATTGAGAACCTCCTCCTTTTTGGGAAGTCGGTTAAAAATCTAAGTACCAGTTGCTGCTGAATATCAGGGGTCATGTGAGTAGACAATGTGTGAGGACCGCCCGTGAGGACCATAGTTAGTTGTCTACATCTGGCGATGGAGCTTGTCCTCCACAATCTTGGTGAAAATGATTGACAGACTACCAGTAAGCCGTGACTTTATTCACAAATGACAGCCGAATCCTATCGATCCGTTCATCCTAGGTTCATCCATATATTGAAGTACTGACCTAAATACTGCACCGTGCTATGTTGCGGACACTGTCGATCTGTGTGGATGGACGAAGATTAGCACTAGGGCAGGGGACATTTTAGGGGGATATTTTAGGGGCGAAGGGACGAGAATACGAGATCCTGGGAGTATTTTCTGCCTATCATTTTTAAAAGAGTATCTAGACCACAGACTACTTACGTTACTATTTTGCGGATATTTCACATGTAGGATATAATTCATTTAATTTTGTAAAAGTAATATCATTTAATGGTTACTGTAACTAGAATGGTGGCAAGAAAATTATTAACGAATTTCAGTAAGTCAATGCGAATTTCTTTTTTTGTAACACGTTAAATATATTATTTTGTTAGTGCAACATTGGACCTTCTTCGATTCTCTGTGATCAAGGTCATGTCACAATATAGTCGTTCTAATTTGAGAACTGTTGTGAATATATTCTTTCTCTTTCCTGTAACACAATATATCCACGAAACAACCTCAAACATGTATTGCTAGCTTGCTCTATCCCGTACCATTGTATTTTGAAAGATAATACTCCGCTTCAAATGAAATGAAAGCTAATGGCTGCTGTACTCTAATCACGAAACAGCTGATATGCGTCTTTTAGTTTTACTTAAAAATTGGTGTTTTGTTTAAATTTATCATTTGAAATTACTTAGATGATACGTAATTCGTGTGACAACTTTGTGTGGATATCAGGGTTAGTGTAGTTCTGTTTTAAAATCGATTTTTGAAGTGGTATGTTGTGAGTTTTCTACATTGCTGGCTTTTTCAGATGTCACTGACCATACAGCAAATAATTTTGGATGCAAAACGACTTGCGGGACGTCTCAAAGAGCGCGAAACTGAAGCTGATGCTTTGCTGACTGAGACTCAGACCGCTTACAGACAAATACATACGATGAAACAGGTAGGTTGTTGCGATGTGNTTAGATAGCCCATTTATCGAGGAAGGCTATAGGCTACTTTTTATCCGGGTGCGCCGAGTGGTTACCGTGGGACGCGGGTGAAACCGCTCACAGAAGCTAGTTAATCATAAGTAGAAGAGATAAAATAACCCAGCTAAAATTTTGGTAAGGGCAGGAGGATGTTGATGATGATGATGGTAGAAGAGACCAATACCAGCTTAATCTTCATTTTGACGAACCCACCCAAAAAGTCTAAAAGCAGGAACCTTTATAGGAGTAGGATTCATAAGTTAGGACTATCAATGACGAGTAAGTATACAACATTCTCGAATGTTGATATATACGTTTTACAAAACCCTATATATTGTGCGTGGCACACTTGGTCGGTTTTATACAAGTAGCCAACGTAGTGCGTAGTTATGTCACAAAATAAATAAGCAGATACTCACCGAAGTCCACGAAAAAATATGTTTATCATTATCCATGTACTCGGTACTTGAACGTGTGGCGTATGTCGAAAACCTTAAATTAATTAAAAATTGACATGCCTAGGGGACTAACATCTTACATGATAAAATATTATGGTAAATAAGTACCTATATCAGTATTTTTTAGGGTTTTTACAGGACCATATTTTATAGAATGATAGTCAAGAATAAGTACATCGTGTTTTGGGTTTAGTTGGGTACCCAGTCCTTATATAGTCAGTCAGTTGTTTCTATATCTAACCAGCGTTTGTACAAACCATAATTCCATTTTTCAGGTACGTCTTCATGTATCGTGCCCCAATGATACCGGAGAAGTTACTCCTTATGAACGACCTGGCTTTCTACGATCAGGTCATGCTGTTCCCTGACAAGAAATCTACGGATGCTGAAGACATCGAGTGTTACAAATACTGGTTCCGCAAGACTTGTAAGTTTATTGCTCATATTTTTTTTCCTACGATTCCATAAAATTTTATGTATGGTTCGTAAGACATAGTGAAGCAAGGTTGTTAAGCAGACAAAACTTCCTTGAAAGTGTTGTTCGTGTAGCTCTCATTTTTATTACAAAAAGCTTTTACATAAGTAGCTTAGGTATGTACCTACGTAGCCATAATGTACAAAGTACAGAAACACTCCTTTCAAAGGAGAAATAAGTAGGCCTACTTACTTACATAAGCGACACACCCGTTATTATTGCAATCACGTTTATGTAGGTAGTCAATTTGTAGCGGAAAACTGTCACTATAAAAAATCTACTAAAACTAGGTCTACTTAATTATTAAACTAACCCTATGTTTGTACATAGGTAGGTACAACTTGCATAAGTAATGGGAGACATACCATCTTGTGTAAAATTTACTACTTATACGTAGTCTTGCTATTCAAGTCTTCTTAGTTAACACATTGGCGTTAGTCCTTTGTTTACCTATCAACAAAGTCATAAAATTCCTACTATTTTATCCTTCGGAATCACCTAACTTTTTAAGCAATGTTATGTTAAAATTATAATCGTTGTTTTCTTTTTCAGTTGCACTCACGCCGCCAATAAATTACTACCGAGCTAACTTTAGATTCGACTTGCCGGAGATCGTGGAGCATAAAGAGAACGTACCCATGCTAGTGGCACATGCCTCCAACGACCCTTACATTTGCCACAGCTTACTGGACACCATGAAGAAGGAATACTCTACTCTAGAAACCACTATTGTCGAAAACACCGGTCATTTTCTCCAACAAGAAGACCCAGAGAAAGTTAACAAAGTTATCCGTGACTTTCTATCTAAGAATAATATTTGATTTATTGTTGTTTTTTTCTTTGTCCGGTTGAATTGTTGTATCCACCGCTTGTGCAGTTTTGTCACTGACTGAATAATGAATCGATACTTTTGATAGTGTCAAAAATACACTGCCTCTTTCGTAATTTACCAGCTTGAAGCTGCGAATTGTTGCTATCTATTTATACCTAAATAAACAAATTTTAATCAGCTATCACTCATCTAAAGCCCTTTTATGAAATAGCCAAGTTTTTTTTTGACTTAGACTGAGTTACTACTAGACCTAGATATAACTAGGTACACACCTACTTAGTTGCCGCTAATATTATGATAACATCATAGACATAATGTCGATGGATAACATGAATGTTTTGTGCCTTCGTAGTCAGCGTTTATAAGTGTAATAATATGATTGTTGCTTGTTGTTATATACTCTTAGGAATATTGTACAGTCGACAGCAAGTCAGTGTACCCAAAATCTGTCATATCTGTCAAATTTTACCAATCGAACATTAACCTTCCACTATTGTGATAAGGTTGAAAATCGATCGCAGAAATTTGACAGATTTGCGTACACAGACTTGCTGTCAAGTGTACCTACTTTCGATATAAAAGTAATAAATAAAATACCTACCTACCTGTCATATTTATTTCCTGTGTAAGCATCCTTACGTTTCTGTAATATTCCTTTTAAAAACAGAACTAATACATTATGTACAGACGACCGCACATCGAGTTACCACAATCTGTCAAATTTCTGCAATAGATTTTCAACCTTATCGCAATGGCGGTAGGTTAATATCTGATTGGTAAAATTTGACAGATTCGTATACGTTGACCTGCTGTCGTCTGTACATTATACAGCACATGATGCATAATCAATCCTAAAAAAAAAATACGGTCGAATTGAGAACCTCCTCCTTTTTGGGAAGTCGGTTAAAAATCTAAGTACCAGTTGCTGCTGAATATCAGGGGTCATGTGAGTAGACAATGTGTGAGGACCGCCCGTGAGGACCATAGTTAGTTGTCTACATCTGGCGATGGAGCTTGTCCTCCACAATCTTGGTGAAAATGATTGACAGACTACCAGTAAGCCGTGACTTTATTCACAAATGACAGCCGAATCCTATCGATCCGTTCATCCTAGGTTCATCCATATATTGAAGTACTGACCTAAATACTGCACCGTGCTATGTTGCGGACACTGTCGATCTGTGTGGATGGACGAAGATTAGCACTAGGGCAGGGGACATTTTAGGGGGATATTTTAGGGGCGAAGGGACGAGAATACGAGATCCTGGGAGTATTTTCTGCCTATCATTTTTAAAAGAGTATCTAGACCACAGACTACTTACGTTACTATTTTGCGGATATTTCACATGTAGGATATAATTCATTTAATTTTGTAAAAGTAATATCATTTAATGGTTACTGTAACTAGAATGGTGGCAAGAAAATTATTAACGAATTTCAGTAAGTCAATGCGAATTTCTTTTTTTGTAACACGTTAAATATATTATTTTGTTAGTGCAACATTGGACCTTCTTCGATTCTCTGTGATCAAGGTCATGTCACAATATAGTCGTTCTAATTTGAGAACTGTTGTGAATATATTCTTTCTCTTTCCTGTAACACAATATATCCACGAAACAACCTCAAACATGTATTGCTAGCTTGCTCTATCCCGTACCATTGTATTTTGAAAGATAATACTCCGCTTCAAATGAAATGAAAGCTAATGGCTGCTGTACTCTAATCACGAAACAGCTGATATGCGTCTTTTAGTTTTACTTAAAAATTGGTGTTTTGTTTAAATTTATCATTTGAAATTACTTAGATGATACGTAATTCGTGTGACAACTTTGTGTGGATATCAGGGTTAGTGTAGTTCTGTTTTAAAATCGATTTTTGAAGTGGTATGTTGTGAGTTTTCTACATTGCTGGCTTTTTCAGATGTCACTGACCATACAGCAAATAATTTTGGATGCAAAACGACTTGCGGGACGTCTCAAAGAGCGCGAAACTGAAGCTGATGCTTTGCTGACTGAGACTCAGACCGCTTACAGACAAATACATACGATGAAACAGGTAGGTTGTTGCGATGTGTGACGAGTACGTAACTGTGACGCTCGCTCTCGGTCATTGTCTGAATATGAAATTGATGGGCACAGGACCTACTAAGAATTACGCCCAGATGAATTAAAACCAAGTATCCAACGAGTCTAGAGCATATATTCTAATAAATACTTCAATGACCTTGTAGTTTGTTTCTCTCATATGTTGTGTAAACATTTGACTTTCTCATTATGATATTAGCCAACTCATAATTGGTATTTTTGGTAATTGAAATAAAATTTAAAATAAAAACGTATTGATAACTATGTTGTATGGATCTACATGAAAACAGACCAATCATTACATTCTTCAAATGAATGGATTTGAAAACAAACAAAAATATTATGATTTTGTAGGAGACAGGAAATAAATTTCTTACACTATTATATGTTAAGTATAGAATAGGTTGTTCCTGCCAATGTTAACATAACCTATTTTTATTACGGTTCTATATAAGCAATGCAATAAATTGAAATAGTGAAAGGAGGGTTGTAGTACTGCTATAAAAAAAGATGAGCTGGCAATTTGTCAATGTGAAAATGTGATACAAAATACTCATAACTTATTAAAAATGTTGATGTTATTGCCAGCTAACATTTCTATAATTAATGATGACCACTGGAATAAGTTAAATATAATGCTTACATTTGCCAAAAAGATCTGAGGACAAAAAGAACATGTCAATGAATCTTAGACGTAATACTAGTTACCTATTAAAAAGCATAAATCTAGTAGAGACATGCGTCAGTATTGTGTTTTCCTGATCATCAGCTTGTAAAGTAAATTGTAATACAATACAATAAAGAGACATCTATTAATAGCAAATACTGAAACCTTACTACAGCAGGAAATAATCAGATAACTATAGCTCTACAGTAGATATATAGTTTTTTTCTGAACATTATTTCTGAAGCTACCTCTGGAAACTACACTATGGTGTGTATTACTATAGAAGTTTGTTTAATTCTAGAAAATATGTCAAATGTGGAATCAATTACGGACTAAGGAATTATCATATTTTACACACTTATTACTGGTACGCATCTTTAAATGTGTATGAGTAGTAAGTGCAAGTATACATTTATATTTCAGTATAAAGAGGATGTTGACACTCTGAATGAGGCGTCTCGTGAGCGTCCGCGAGGGACTCTCATAGCAAGCATCGAACGAGAGTCGCGGCTGATGAGAGATGTACAACGTGAGAATGGTGAGCTGAGGGCAGCCTTGGAAGATCACAGACGGGCACTGGAACTCATCATGTCGAAGTACCGGCAGCATACTGAGAAGAGAATATGGGAGTCGAGGATAGACTTCTCAAATGCTATCAATGAAAAACAACAAGAGGTTTGTAATTTCAATTTACAAAGACATTATTTATAAAAGTTACTTTCATCTTATAAAAAATATTCAGGGATGGAAAGTGAGAGATAGCTTTTGTTGTACCCTCGGGATACAGTGAGCATCCAGTCAGAATTATAATTTCGGACTAACACATTGTAAACTTGGATTATTCATAATTTATTGCTTACTTACAGTTGATCCAGCAACAAGCAGAGAGAATCAATGAGATGACCAGTATAATGTACAAAGCTGTCAACATGGATGAATTTGATACAAGGAAAGAAGAGGAACTCTACCAAAGGCTCATTACAGAAAATAAGGTATTATTTTTTACTAAAACCTTCATCATAGACTGATTGATATGATACAAGTCTTTTGGTGATTTCAAGATAATGTCAATTGTTGATGGCAAAATAAGTTTCTGATTATGAAAATTTCAGGGATTGAGAGAAATGTTAGATCTGTCAAGGAGATACGGGTCGGACCGTCCTTGCGTGCCGCCCACAGAGGACAAAGACGTGCAGACGGACGGGCCGCCGCTGTCAGGCGCGTGACGGCCCGCGCCCGACCCTTGCCGCTTGTGAACGCGGCGCTCTCATAGGTAGACTACACACCTCCTGTCCGCACATTTGAAACCCTTAAGATCAGATCACATCGAGATAGCAGCGGTTCCACAGCAAATAATTTAAAACTTTATTTTTATTTCTTTAACACGTATATTACACTTGAGAAAGTTTGGAAGGTCGCGCTGCTGCCCGGTG
Organism: Heliothis virescens; assembly: GCA_002382865.2. Taxonomy (NCBI): domain Eukaryota; kingdom Metazoa; phylum Arthropoda; class Insecta; order Lepidoptera; family Noctuidae; genus Heliothis; species Heliothis virescens. Next base: position 4,124,937 of record NWSH02000050.1, on the reverse strand, counting down.
CCGTGAGCATTCCAATTACTTCCGCGCAGAAAATTACTTACCAACACGATACTATGTCTAATAAAATTGAAGATAAAGTTTAAAATTATATGATACTAAAGCTTCCCAGCCGGCTGCTGCCATCTCGGTGTGATTTGAACCTTACAGCACGGACTCTGTACTCAATAGTGTGTACATACTTAAGATAACTACGTAACTCATGTGTCCAAATCCTTCAGAAGTTAGATGCAGTACCAATGGAAATGAAGTGTAGATGTTGACTTTGATATTATATTGTCCAAAAATAAGGTTGCATCTGCTTGTATAGAAGATGGCAGAATGTATACATAGTAATGTTAGTTTTTGATGGTATCCTAAATAACTATCGGACACCTTGTCCTTATTTGTATTACAGTAAACTAATGATTAAATACTGGCAATGATTAAAACTTTGGCTAAATGTGATGCAGTTGTGTATGCGACTGTGGCGCACTTGCTGTGATATGACTGGCAGGATATCATCCGCTTACGACTGGTACTTACTGTCCATGATGTGGTGCATCTATGATTGCAAATGTGACGTTGGAACTATGTCAGATGTGCAGGCAGGGTTGTAATGATTTGCTAACAACAGTCACCGTTCCAGTATACAACTTGTATTTTATTGTTACTCACAGGTTTTGGATCTTAGGTCTTTTGACATTACGTACCTTTCAGATTCACATTTATTTAAAAAATGTGAGTGTTACAAATTAAATACAGCGAAAAACTACAATGTAGCTATTAAATATTTGGTTTCTCCCTTGGTTGTATTTGATGTTAAATATTATAAATAGGAATATATTTAAACAGTGTTTCCAGTTAGAGCTCATGTTATATCTATTAATGAAATGTATCGTGTTCACACAATGTCTCTAGTAATAATGCCATTTGTGACACCAAATCACTTCATATGGCAGAAACTGTGATCTTTTAGTATTGCTCTGTTAATTTGTAGAACGTTTCATTTGTTGTGCTTAATAATTGGGCGTGGTCATTTCTCCAGCGCGAACGCCGGGCCGCCCAATGTGGGGTCAGCCTCATGTATGGAGACTCAACCACTTATTATAATATTGATGATAATAATCATGCACCATTTCATTTGTCTTTGATTCATATAATATTAGAGAAATTACCTTCTTAATATAATTACTTATAATAAAGGCTTGCTGCATCATCATGTGTGGTCGAATATTGTTCATTTTGATAACAATTACTATAAAGAGGCAGTATTTATCTCAATACATATTTTATGATTTAAATGTAATACTCGATGTGTACCTACCATAATTATTATGTTTTAAATTCTAGTAAGTAAATGTACTTTGTTTAGCATGATATTAGTGTTCTCGAATTACATTTAGAATTATAGAAAGTGTGACTTTTAATTTGTCATTGCAGTACTGTTACAACCTCCCTGACCTCCTGCAATAGGATATGATGGAAACGGTCGTAACAATATTATCATTACCTGTTTATAATTACATGTTTACTAGTCAATTCACACGAGCAGGTCAAATACTGTATTTACACCGCATAAGATTTTATATTTTATTTCATGTTGTTAAATTGTAGATAAAATAGAAAATACGTATTGTAACATGCGTCTCATCTGTTGATTGTTGTGCGTGCAGATTGACTGCGATAGTTGACCTACATCAGTAAAGTTTTTACTTAAATATGCAATATTTTTTCATGTAATTTAGCGGGATCAGCTTTGAATGTTAGCATAACGGTAGAAGTCGTAGGAGTTCTTTGTAGGTAAATTCTTAATAATGCCAGGGGCGTACACAAGCAATACACTGTGAACTGTTACATTTAAGGAATATTTGTTGACGCGATTCACTTCATGATAATTATTTTAGTGTACAATAGGGTAGTTGTGTTAAAAATGCATTTCATATACAGAACACGAAATATATAATAATATTTATTGTGATTTACAGAGCATGTACCTTTGAGCAAGATAAATAAAATTGAGGTGTGTCAATCTTCATTTATGAGATTTCAAAATCTTAGTTATTAGTAAAATATAAAGAATAAACCTTTGCATTAACTTTCCCTTTACCAGATTGTGTGATTAGTATCACCAATGAAAATTTTAAATTTAGTATTGCTTTAAGTTTGTTTTTTCTTTAGTAGTTAATAAGTACCCTTGTTAAGATAAATTTAAGAGTGCTTATTTGTGTTTGTAAACCTTGTTATACGGCCATGTCGGGCCAATACAGTTGCACAAATAGCAAAAAATAATAAGCGTCTTGTTTTATTACATTGATATATGAATTATCCAGTAGACCATTTAACCCAATAATAATGCCCTTATAAAATTTTATGGTATCTATGAAAATATTGGAAGGAAAAGAGAGATCTTTGTTGGAAAACTATTTTTACAATTAATTAGATGTTAATTATATTTTAAGGGTCCTCATAATGGGCCCAGAATATTGAAAAAGTATAATAATTCATATACCTTATATTATTGTATGTTTCTTGAATGTACACGCTTGTATGAGGTTTTAAAGTAAAATCACATGTAGTTGAATAATAAAAGCATAGAGTAATATTTCTGCTTAGTTCATATGCATTTATATTATACCTCAATATTGGGAATTATACCTCCTGAGTATTTTGTTAATCCTAGATGGTTTCTTGTAGAACCTTAAATTAATGCTAAAATGTTTAGTTAGAATCAATTCCTACTGTTAAAATGTTTAAGTAATAAATCCAGTCCGCTAGAGACTTGTAATTGTTTTATATCTGGCGATGCTGATCAAATTGGCAAAAATATTTGGGTAAATATAGATACCTCTATTACAAGCAAAAGTAGAGGTCACTAGTTTTTCTGCTGTAGAACAACACTGTAGAGCAAAAATAATTAATGTATGTTTAATTAAAAATGTAATTGATAATTATATGATATAAAATCAAATATTTTTTTATTGAAATATTCCTAAAATCTTTGTGGGGCTTTGTGGCTGAGAAAAACACACAGTAGAGACATCGGCTTTTATTATCTATAGTTTCCTTAAATGTATTATAAAAGCTTGAAATTATGCTATAACACAAATTGAGCTAGTTTGCAATTTCCTGAAAACTATCTATACATGTATATTTTTAGTACCTACTGCAGTTCTAATATTATGGTACAATGCTACAGACTGAGTTTTACATTTATGATAACAGATATTCAATAAGTTATTTACAATGTAAATGGAAAAATAAAACCCATTTATGTGACAAAGCAGTATATTTGACAATCTTAATATAATCAACTCAATGGGCTCCCCACCTGTGCAAAATGCAAGATTCACAAGTAACTTATGGATCATACCCTCGTCTGAGTGTAGTCTGTGGGGAACTTAAAGGAATGCTGACCTAGAGCCTGGATGTTTGGCAACAAACCTGCGTTGGGTATGATGTTCCATGACAGAGTTAGAGTTACGTTGCTGTGGCCTCTGTAATAAAAAAAAAATAAAAAATAATTTTTACATCTACCATAATTCGTGTCTCGTAATTACCTATGTCTGGCAATATATGCCTAATAATATAATAATAATGATTATTGGTTATGATTTACAATCTTTACAGATTTAGTTTTACAGCCAAATTGGACTAAGGCTTTGAGAATTTACATCAGTTCTCACATGTTGTTAATAAAAATAAACAACAGCACTTACTTTAAACCATTGCCATCATCCCAGAAATAGTATTTTGTGTTCATGTTCTTGAAATCCAGGAGAGCATTTTCACCTCTGAGGATAATCTTGTCCCACAATACAACCTGATTTAATTCATTGTTAGGTGTGATGTACTCAGCAGTCAGGTACAGGAACAGTTGTTTAACGTTCCAGTTGAATAGGTGAGAGAGATCCGTCTTGAGATCAAAAGTAAGGAAACCAAGATCATTTCTTTCCCTTGATGCTCCATAGTCTGGTACATTCTTACTGTAAAAATAAAAGGTATGTATAGTATTTACAAAATACGAGTAATGGCACAAAATATGTTTTGTATAGGTACTTACACGACTACTTTTACTGTGTTCATTTGGGCAGCAGTTCTGTAATCCACTGTTAGTGTGGACAAGAAACACAAAAAGGTTAGACATGCCAGTACGCTTAATGTGTACGTTAGGATAGCATTCCCTCTAGTCAACACGGAGTACATTTTATGTTTAGGCTTTAGTTAACTTTTATATTAAAACTATGCAGCGGTGGCACAGAAAACCACTGCTGCAATAGGCGTTTTTGAAATGTTGTTTGACGTTGCTGACAGGCCGGACACGTCACTTCTAATGTCAGTCAATAAATATAGTTCGGAAATACGCACACACACTGTACAGAATTCAGCTCTTTTTTTTCAAAGTATGTAAGGATAAATAATAATCATTGAAATAATTTCAGAAAACCAAAGATTGGTGTTAAGAATACTCATAAACACCAGTTAGTTACAGAATAGCTGTAGTGCTATAGATTGTAGCCAATATAAAACGATAGCGAGTGCGCGAAGCCCAAGAGTGTCTAACTTCAGATGAGCAAAGTTGAATTACAGGAAGTGGCTTCAATCAAATGGCTTAGAGGTAGCTTAGACAATCAATTAGATTTGCTCAATATAATAATAAAAGTGACGCCTTAATCAAAATTGTCTCTACAATAGGTCAACTTATTTTTCTTTACATTTAAAATTCAACATTCGTAAGATATCCACAGCATTCCACGATCTATTTATGGTATCAATCGCATGTTGCAGGAAGAGTATTGGCTAGTTTCAGTGCAAGACGTAAGGTATAGTTAGATAAAGGTCCAGACTCCACCAAAACAAATCTTATCGTTACTTATCATTCTGATGCAGTCTGTAGCAGCGTTGAATGCTCTATAACTTAATCACTTTTTTTATATATTTGTTGGTTTGTGTTTCTATTATAAATAGGTGCATTTTCATACTTTTTCAAAGCAAAATCAAATTGTGGGTTTCAGGAGCGGTACAAGGTAAATCACTCAAATGTTGTATTTCTTCGTTTATTAAACAAGATTAGAATTAAATATCACAACAATAGCAGCAAGAGTGAAGAACACAATATTTATTTTAGATACAATAGCATTATTGCAGGGGAATCCTCCTTCCACCGTTCGACAAAAGCAGGCTCTAGTGACGTAGCTCCCGTTTCTCTGTTCATGACAACCGCTGGTAATTGCTTGCCCATGAGCGTCCACAGCCCTCGTGCACAAATACGTCGAATTGTCAACTGTAATGATAATGAAAAAACCCTGTTATCAGTTCCCAATCACTTCATTAATAATGATAGTTGAATGATAGTAAATATTTTTATAGCATCCTGCTTAGATCTAACTTCCTGTATCGAATGTCAGAATGGTAGCTACTTAGGTCTGAATCTGACAAATTTTACCAATCGAACATTAACCTTCCACTATTGTGATAAGTCAGAGCCGGATTAACCTTAAGGCAGATTAGGCAACTGCCTAGGGGCCCAGCACCGACAGGGGCCCCGCCCACAGCAATGCAGTCCGCAAAAAAAGTTTTATGGATCGAACGAAAATGATAATCAACAAAACTATTTTTTTTTTCAACGCATGTAACACTTTATACATACAAAACCATCTAATATCTAATATTAGCACTAATATTATCCTTCGGAACGCAACTGGACTTCATTCACTTTGGGGGAATTCCCGATTCGTTGGGTGCTTTCTGTAAGCTTTCGTAGCGTTATAATAATTTGTAGCCTAATAGTTCACAAACTTTTGAAATACCTATGTAATCTTTAATTACAACATGTGACATGAGTTTTGCGATTGTAAGGTAAATTAAAAAAAGTTTTTGTGTGCTCTGTGTTTGAAGACTTACGATTTTCACATACACCCAGTGGCGTAGCTACGAAGGGGCTGGCCGGGGCAGTGCCCCGGGGCCCCTGAATGATTACCAGAAAATTACAATCGCACTGAACTTTTCAAAGTTAATCTCATTTTTACATTATATAAAAACAGGTTGCAGACCGATTTTTGCTAAAATTTCGCGCTCGCTTCGCTCGCGTCCTCTATTTACTTCCTGTTCTTCTTTTTGCCCACTCAACTAAAAATATCGCGCTCGCTTCGCTCGCATCCTCCAATTACATCCTACTGTTTTTCTATGTTTAGTCCTTTGATACCCTGAGAACAGCTTGAGGCCATTTTTCAAAAAAGTCGCACAATCTTTTAAAATGTCACGCTTTTTTCACTTGCGCCTTCAGAGGCTACACGATGTATATTTAAATAAAATCAAAGCGTAAATAAAAGCGTGTTAAAAAAAGAGTTGTTTATTTTAAAATTTTAATCCTGAAACTGGAAAAATTTCGCTATCGCTTCGCTCGCAACTTTTGTATCATGCATTTCTTTTACAGTCTTTACCTTTTCATCTCAAAACTAAAAAAAAATTCGCGCTCGCTTCGCTCCCTCCATTTCAATTCCAAACTTTTTCTTCTCATTTGTGATGTGCCCACAACGTTTTTAAAGGCTGGGGACTACATCTAAGTCGAGGGAGGCAAATTTGTCTCCCGCCCCCGGTGGCGGATAGCCACGCTACGCTACTGTATGAGACGAAGACTGAACATAGACAGACATTTTGTGATTTGGACTTACTGCGACCTGGTCAATTTGCGATCTATTAGTCTGTCCTTTAGTTAACTAGTTAAAATTGTTTCATTGTTTTTCTACTGAAAGGCATTTCCCAAACTTTTGCAACTCCTCTTTAAAAGCGTTCAAAAACACTGTTTTAAATAAGTACTTTTGATTTGGTGCATGTGAAAATCGTAAGTCTTCAAACACAGGGGGGTCGTGAAATATTTCTTCATAGAAAGGGGGTCTCGCCATGAAAAAGGTTTAAAAAGACGAATTAAAAAAAATTGGAACGCCTTTGGATGGTTTATCTCGTTTTACGTTGAGAAAATCCCCGATTCGTTGGATACTATTAGGCAGAAGCGTTTTACGACAGCGAATTGGAAAAAAACTTTGTACTTTGTGTGTGTTTAACTCTTGATAAGAGTAGAATAGACTGACTAGACAAACGTACGCGCACTCTACGCGTGGGCTGCACGGGTGACTCTATTCTGTACTAACACGGAGCCAATCCGCGTTAGGACGTCATGTCAT
>NWSH02000050.1:4104458-4114742 GCA_002382865.2 Heliothis virescens | reverse complement strand
TTTCTTTGTAAATTGTTACCATTTTTATTAAATGTACATAATCTAAAAAAAAACTTGCTTGTAATATATGTGATTTTTCGTAATTTTGTGTNACTTCATTAACTATTAGATTAATTTAATACTGTTGCCGAAAAATTAAAACATCGTTCTTAATTATATGTCCAGATTTGTTTCTTTGTAAATTGTTACCATTTTTATTAAATGTACATAATCTAAAAAAAAACTTGCTTGTAATATATGTGATTTTTCGTAATTTTGTGTGCTTTAGTCATGTGTATTTTCTGTAAGCCGACAAATCACTTCAAAGAATTATCTAACACAGAAAAAAAACATGTTTGATGAGAAACTCTCCGAAACTAAAAATCGTTCTTAATTATATGGCCACAACTGTATATAGTAAAAAATACATCACATGACTTACTTAGTCAGTCAGAGTAGGTAAGAAAAGGGGCCCCAAAATTGTATTGCCTATAGGCCCATGACAGGTTAATCCGGCCCTGGATAAGGTTGAAAATCGATTGCATTTTGATAGATTGTGGTAACTTGATGTGTTGTTGTCTGCACTTTAACTTCATATGAACGAAAGGTGAACAAATGAAGTGATCACTTGCCACAGATCTGGGTGAGATTTCAGTCTTACTATACGCAGCTGAGTTCCAGTGCATGGATCGACTGCCTATCTGACCTTCTCAGCCCATTATCATTATATACCTCGGTAAGACTGAATGTGACCCTTTGATTAAGTTGCAGTAATGTAAGTTGTTCTTACCATGTCCATCGAAATAGTACGTATATTGGGCACATACGTCGTTGTTAGCTAGAATGCAAGAAGCATTTCCTAAATGGTTTCTCCAAATGTATTCCACGTCAGGCCATGTCCCATCATCTGGAAAGAATGTACTGGTTATGAATACTGGTATGTAGTAAGACACTAGGTACTATACAGGTATGAAGGTAGGTAGATTATCATGATAGGATGTTTTTCCTGAAGTTCGGTCAAACAGCGGAATTTTCTCAAAAGACTTGATTCAATTGTTTATTATTTTCTAGCATTGCAATTACCTATATTATTATTTCCAAAATATTTCCTTGAATCAGTATAAAGCAAAACATTACTTTATTTACCAGTAACATAACAGCCTAATCTATGTACTTCTATTACTAATAGAATAAAGAGGAAACATTTTATTGTTTGTTTGTATCATAAGGGCTCAAATCCGTTCAGTAGTTTCGGCACAGAACGCATTTGAAAATTTCTTTGACTGTTGGGAAGCTAGACATGGCCTATATTTTGCCCGGGTAAGGGAAGAAGTTTCCGGGTTACGAGTGAAACCGCTGGCATAAGCTAGTATTCGATAAACTTACACGAGACAACGAGCGGTTCGACGCAAGGCACCCCACTGGCAAGCCGCGTCGCGTCCTGGCACGTAGCGTTCAGAAACACACTGTTGTTATTCCATCTGGGACCCAGCCAAGTGAAATGGAAGCATCGGCGCACAAGGTCCGGGTCTGCGCTCTCGTCGTTTGTGGCTAAGACTTCGTTGTCTGCAGCTATATATACTGCGTCTGAATTTATACGAGTAATTGGTTATTATCGAATGTTAGTAGATGAGATATTATCTGCTTAATAGACCTACTAGCATATGAGTGAGATCCTCAGAGATTGCCTCTCGCTTAAAAATTGAATAGCTACGATACAACAATTTTCCTTATTATCAATTGATCACTACAATCTTCAATTCTGTGATTTTTACAAGTACCTACTGAGGTAATATCTATTTATAATTAGTGCCAATAAAAACTTACAGGAGACAGCGACGCAGATTGAAATAATGAAGTGATATCGAGACATTTTTCGAGTTTTAAGTCCACCTGGACTGTTAATTAGGTAGTTCCTTTACGCACACTGGACACTATTTATCGAAATGATTTATTAATACAAGTAAAACAAACAACGTGCACTTTATTGTTCTCACTACATTACTGTTTATTGTTTATCAATGACGATCGCTCTACGTAGAATTTCTTATCATTATAATTTAATCTTTCTTTATTAATCATTGTCGGTAAAAAGGGGACTGATTTTATAAGATAAGATAATATCACTGTATTTAAGTCGCATACCTTAGGTTTACCTCAAAAACAATGACTGTTGATGAGTCCTTAGCATGTACCTACTTACTAATTGTCTAGAAATGAAATATGGTTGATAAGTGATGTAATTTGTGTAAGATTTTATTGAACCCACTCAAAAGCCCCACTACATCTAAGCCCTAAGGATGCAAAATAAAAACTGTAAAATTAGTGTAGTTCTCTTTCATCAATTCGGATATAAACTTCTTTTGAAACATTCCTATAACTATAGTTTTGGATTACTTTTCTTTTGACTATTCGTTTTCCGTCAAATTACTCTATTATTTTCCTACCAGCCTTCAACTCGAATGTATTAAGCGTACATGAGTGTCGTCGCTTGCCGCATTTTTGTTGCCATTATGCGGGATAGAAGACTTCACATAGAGGCACATTGTCAATTTGCATGACTGTACGCGAAGCGCGTCCGCGGCTGGTGCACGCCAAAATGAAATTATTCCTCGGTCCCTCCTGCCATCGGCGGACGATAAGCCGATTTCATCTAACCTCGTTCAATCAGCGAGCAATGAAACCGAATCCACTCGCACAGATTTTCAGCCGGATGGATAGGGTACAATGGGACAACGAACAAGGTTTTTTGAGGTCCTCTTTTGCTTGTAATTTGAATATGATTGTCGAATGATGGATTTTAATATTTTGATTATGTTAACTCCTCCCATCTCAGTATTATAAGTGCTTAGGTGGTTGATACAGGCAGGGGTGTATTTACCCTTAGGCTAGAAGGGCTATAGCCCGGGGCGGCAGGCCACGAGGGGCGGCCGGCAGGGCGCCCCTTGGTGGCTTGGTTTGGATGTTTAAAAAAAAAATTAAAACGTAAAACTAGAACATCCCTGAGCCACCTTTTGCAGAAGAAATTTAAAATTATATTTAAAATTACATTAAGTATGAAAGCCGCCCTTTGTGTTGTGCGTGGATTTCATGTCTCAAGAAATTATAAATTCAATTAAAGTATTCAAGCCGCCCCTTGTCCTTTCCTGAACCGGTTAGAACCGTAAATTTTTTTCCGTCTCGGTTTTTTTATGTCTGAAGCTCCAATCGCTTCGTGCAAGTGAAGGCGCTAGGCATCGGCGACGTCAGCGACCATCGCCGGCCTCGCAGAAAAATTTGTTACGTATTTATTTTCGTTTCGCCAATCATGTTTCATCCTCGAACTGATAATTTTTTTTGCGCTCGCTTCGTTCGCGCATTCATATTGCGTATTGCCTGTTTCTCTTCGTTTCATCCTTCCACAATTTAACTAAAACTAAATTAACCAAAACGGTAACTTCAGCTTTCAACAAATCGCACTCGCTCCGCTCGCGCCCTTTTCTTTTCGACGTTTACACGTCAAGCTGAAAAAATATTTCGCGCTCGCTTCGCTCCTTTCGCTATTTTTTTTCCTATATAGTTCTTGGTTTCATAAACTATACATTATCAAATAAAATTATGAATTGTTACTTGACCAACACTGTATAGACCCACCCGGCACAAAAGCTGACGAGGCCTTAGGGCGTCGCAAACTTGATGTCGCCGACGTGCATATTTGGTCTAGCGCCGCCCAGCTTAGGCACATTGCTATTAAAGACATTATGAGATCAGTGGCGCAGCGTGTGGGAGTCAGGGAGGCAAATACCCCGGCTGGCACTTTTTAGGGGGCGGCATAATTTCACAAAAAATAATAAAATTAGGTATTATCAAATTTTGTCTCTTCAAACGAAAAAAATTCGCGCTCGCTGCGCTCGCGCCTTTTCAATCCCCAACATGTTTTTTCTTTGCTTACCTTTTAGTCTTCTAATTAAAAAATTACGGGCTCGCTTCACTCGCATCTTATCAATCTTCAAGTTTTTTTTTCGGTGTCTGCCTTTGAGACTCCAAACTAACAAAAAAAATTCGCGCTCGCTGCGTTCGCGCCTTTTTTATTACTAGCTTTTCTTGTGCCCCCAATTTTATAAGGGCTGAATGCGCTTTCAACTTAGGCATTTTGCAATTTGGACAAACTGCTAGGATGAATTATAAAAGTTTTTTCTGTCTCAAGAACAAGAAACTGAAACAAGTTTACGCAAACTAAACTTATTTATTAAGAAAAATGACCTGAAAGTGGCGTTTCCTTACATTGAAATTGCGTTGAGCATGTTCCTTTGTACTGAAGTAACGAATTGTAGAGAGAACGCTCATTCTGGATTATTAAATATTTAAACTACGTTAAAAAAATGCCTGCAAACGCTGATAAATTACGAACTTAGTTCAGAACATATTTTTCAAAAACTGTTCAACTAATCAAGTTCAAAATAATGTTCCTAGGATGTCTTTATAATGTTCTATATGTGGGATGTTTTTTAATATTTTTTCACTTACAGTTCAAAAAGGGAAGACTCATTTTTTTCAACTTTCAGAAATTATTAACACTAACAAAAAATTATTGAAGTAAACTCCTATTAATTTTTAAATACCTATTCAACAATATGTGACACATTAGGGTTGGAATGAAAAAAAAAACTAGCTACCCACTTTATCTGTAGGAGGAGTACTCTAAAACTATTTAACATCGCGTCTTATTGAAGAACGGCTAATCAATTTCATAATTTTTTTGAACATCGAAACCGATTTAACAAATACAATTGACTACTTCTTTTATACCCAACAAAGGCGTATACAAAGAAAGTATATTAATTGTAAATTGACTAACTACGAAGATGTAATAAACGAATTTGTTAAAAATGTTGTCCACAGAAAAATAATAAAATCTAGTTTTTTTTTTCATTCCTTGATGGGGCGGAAAGCTACAGGAGCCCGGGGCGCGCAATTTTAAAATACGCCCCTGGATACAGGGTTGGAAGTTTCTAGAGACATTTACGAACAAATCAGCAGAATTTCAGTCAAATCTTATTTTACTAGGTGATACTGTCATTCAAGGACATGAATAGTATATTAGGAGGAGATCACAACATTATATGAAACTAGAAGTAAATAGAAACAAAAGAATCTTTATTTTTCTTCTGTTCTACTTACACATACTCCGTTAACGTATCGTGGGTATTTGTGGTATGTGCATAGCAAAGTCTGCTCGTGTTTGTGTGACACTGGGCGAGAGGTGCAAGCTTTATATTCCCCGCCAACAGCAAAGCACACATGGTCACCAGCGTCTAAAAGGATCGGAAAATATACCACTAGACAATATTTGCTTTGAAGTTGCTTCAATGCTTTTGTTCCTTGCTACAGTTTTTGTAGCTGCGAGTGAATTCAAAATGGTGCTAGAGAATGTTTGCTTCACTATAGCGCTGTTGATTTATTGTTCCAAGCCCATAAATTGTTTGAAAGCATCAGACTTAGTGAGGCATCATTAACCAAAAACAAATAGAGATAGGCTCCATATGAAAACTATGTACATATTACTTACTGACAAAGGTAGGAGCAGGTATTTGAAAGCTGATAACATGACAAGCAAACAATAAGCTTTCATTGGCAGACCCTACATCATATAGTTCTAAACACAGAATAGAATATTATGAATAGAGCTCTGATTTGTTTGTCTAGAACAGCTACAACAATGCAGCAAAAATACTTACCTATTTATCAATATTTTTAGTATGAAAGTTTTTAAAATATACATAGCTAGCTTCTGCCAGCGGTTTCACCCGCGTCCCGTGGGAACTACTCGGTGCACCCGGATAAAAAAAAGCCTATAGCCTTCCCCGATAAATGGGCTATCTAACCGTGAAAGAATTTTTCAAATCCAACCAGTAGTTCCTGAGATTAGCGCGTTCAAGCAAACAAACTCTTCAGTTGTATAATATTGGAGTTGTAAGAATCTTCTCTTATTGCTCCATTTTTGATACGAGTAACTTAGTTGTTCAGAGACTATTTTCGTAGCTTCCATACAATCTTTTCTATGTATAAATAATAAAATTGATTAAACGCGTTTGTTACGACTTGCATAACTATCAGTCTCTCGGAATTTATTGTTGGCTATTCGAGGATGGTATGTGAGCGCGATTTTTACAGCGTGCTCTACATACTTTATTATGCTCCAGTTATGTTTTAGCAGGATTGTACAGACAACAGCACATCAAGTTACCACAATCTGTCAAATTTCAGCAATCGATTTTCAACCTTATCACAATAGTGGAAGGTTAATGTTCGATTGGTGAAATCTGACAGATTCGTATACGTTGACCTGCTGTCGTCTGAATTGAATTCAAGTATAAGAACTACTGTAAATAATTATAATGATTATTTTGCAGTAATTTCGAATTTCTACTGGAAGCATAAGATGACTTTTTTACACGTTTTCACTCGTTATGTGTGGAATTTCCTAAAGATTTCCTCCATTAGAATATTGAGACTCCTAGCAGTTACCTATAGTTTATATTCAAGGTGAGTTAGTCAGTGACCATTTGCTATAATCTGTTAAACCACAGGTTGTTCAGTTAGGACATTTTTTTTCATTATTACCTACCTACACATCTTCACCTTGTAGTTGACACTATACGAATACTTACTTTATGGATACTTACTTCTCAAATAGACTCATAAAGGTTTGGAGATCCTCACACCATCTTATTGGCAATATTTCTATTTATTTTTTCAAATAATATATGAGAGTTTTACATTGGTGCATCCTTGTCTGTACACGCACTCAACAAAATTCAATTACAAAAACTCCTCGTTTGAAAAAGTACAATTACAAATTCTGGGGTTTCTTATTAAGTTAACAATACTTCCATTAATCTTAGTTTCATAACTTAAAGGGCCTTTGTTTCATTGGGTGCAGCATGAAGGGGCTTCAATTAAGATATCAAGGGAAATAAAATCTCAAGCCTGGGAACTATTATGTGCCTGGATTGAAACCCTCACGTTGGGATAAAAATAGGACAGCGCTTCGTATTATTTAGTGAAGCAATTTATACGTTGTTTCTGATTTCTTTGGCCCTTAGGTAAAGTTATTATCTTGTTTCTTTTAATTGATAAATGTAGAGGAAATAAGGCAAAAATACAAGTTTTAATTATTTAATTGTTTAAAAGTATAGAACCCACTTATTCTATGCAATACATGTACAAAATTATAAAATACATTAATGAAAGCTATCTACAACTATAGCTATAGGTAGGTATACAGTTATGTACAGAAGTACTATTCATAAATAATAATTATTTACAAAGCAATTACAGAATACAATGTAATTTGCGTTACATATTATGTCTATTACTCGTCGGTAAACATTACCTCCACGTAGGGTTACAGCGAACGCATCGTATAGCGCAGAGCTCACAAAACTTTATAAGAAATACAACTCTAGAGTTTTCATGTTTCCACAAAGGCTATAAATCCCACGGTTCTGCTGCTTTTGCACTGTTTACTTTTCACCTACTCGCAATACAGTTTATCACGTGCACTACAACAACGCATTCACAGTTAAAAGTTTCGTTTCTCGTGCAAAAGTTACGTGTTATCATCACATACACTGCTGAACACAATTTTTAACTTATAGTCCGCACTTATCGATTTTACATAAAATATTTACTGGTCTACTTATCCTACGTATGGGAATGGTGCAAATGGCGGTTGGTAGTATCCAGGGTACCCGGGGGGAGCGGCTGTCGGTTGTACCGGGATTGATGACGTCACGTACGACGTCAGTACCGTAGGCACAACTTGAGTGGTGAACAGTGTTGTGTAAACTGTCTTCGCACCAAAGGTTAATTTTAAAACTTGACTATTAGTAGCTGTTACTTCTGTGTTCACTACTACTGGCGTCGATATAACAGAGAATTGTTGTGGGAACAGCGGGTTGATCGTTTGTAAAGGTAGTGCTGGAAGACTGCTTGTTCCAATTTCGTATTCTGTTTTGGTAATAGTGGCCACAGGTCTAGAGATAGTACTTTGAATAGTAGTTTTACCGTCATACACAGGAATGACATGGGATTCGTAAATAGTTTCGTACTTAAGAACAGGTTTAGATGTAGTGACAACATCAGGAATTTGAGCTGCGGCCGCTGGGTTCAGTAGTCTCAAAAGCGCTAACTGCTGAGCCTGTTCTGGTGTCAAAGCGGGAGTAGGCGGGTTCGGCGATTCAGTAACATGGTTTCCTTTGTTTTGACCGTGGGCTTTCTTTAGTCTCAGGTGATTTTCGTGCATTCTATACTTATCAACTTCTGTAAGATCAAAGTCTGATCCAATATTGGCGAGGTCGAGGTCTGGCGGGAATACGCGTCTAGGAACGCCGTCTTCATCTTCATTGCTGTCACCAAAGTCCAACTCCAGATGTAACTCGGAACCAGCCTCGTCCAGACGGCTATTGAATTCCTTTAGAGTTTTGCTTGGTATGAATTGGAAGAAGTCCATTGGAGGCAACGTCTTAGTTGCTGTTACAAATCTGGTGACTTCATATGTTTGAATGAAAGTTAAACTACTTGTCAAGTTAACGTCTTTGACTACAGGGAGAATATGTGTTTTCAACATGTGCTGAGTTGTGCTAAATGTTTCGGTGACGGTTTCTAGGGGCGGAGTCTCCATGTCTGAAGATAATGTTATGGCAGGAAGGGTAGCAATACTTGAGTCTAAGAGGTTGTGGTCCTTTTCATAAGGTGATGCTGTCGCTAATATGTTTTCTGTCAACGGTTCGTTGAGAGAACTTTGCGAGTTGATTGCCAACGTGGGTTCTATACGCTTTTCTATGGTAGATGTGACCGTGATTATACGAGTGTTTTTGACACGTCCAACCTGGAAATACAAATAAAAGCATTATATGCAAAATTCAGTAAAAATAAACAAATGCAAAATGTAAACCAAGATTACCTGGAATGTGTAAGGAGACTTGATCGTAGCAATTTCATAATAAACATCTCGGAAATCAGCGGGAGTAGATATTTCGACTTTCAAAGTTTCCACTGGCGGCGGTTTCTCAATAGAGTTGTCCTCGGTGTCATTTTCGAGAAGAGTACCAGGACCACTCTGCGAACCTGATAGTTCTAAATCATTATCAGACCTTGCTTGTGGAGAGATATCATTGCTTTGCGTATCATCAAGAAGCGGATTTGAATTAGGCGTTGTTTGTTGTTCGTCGTCAGCGTTAAGCTTGCGTATGGTCACTTTAGGCTTTGGGCTTGTTTTGTATTGCCAGCGGCCGGATCCCGGTGCGCGATTCAACTTAAATTTATACACACTGGTTGACGGGGCTGGAGTCACTTGTTCAACAGGGGTGGGTTGAACCCGAGGTTTGAATCCGCGTTTGGACTGGCTGTCGTTGTTGCTCGACGGCGTTACAGTAGTTTTATGTCCTGAGTTACGGTTGCTTTTCCTTCTATTGGAAAAGGATGAGGTGGCTGTTTCACTGAAAACAGAGACGGTTGCCAGTTGAGGCGTATTCACGGGTCGACCAAACCGTGTACTGAAAATAAAATATTTACAATTGCCGATGATCACAATCCTTTGCTTTTTATTGCATTAAAAAAATAATGGCGTTAAGCTAGAGTTTCATGCAGTGATAGGTTTTGTTTAGATATGATTGTCGGCAATAGTACGACGTTTGGTTTGGATTTGGAGGTTTAGTAAATGCTAAATGCTCTAAGTACAGGATTAATACATGCTTAAAAAAATTCAGAATTATGATATCTTTTTTTTACGAATAGATAGTCGAATCATGCGCATTGATAGGTTAAAATAGTGAAATTATAAAATAAGTTTGAATCATTGATGGATACTACCATTTTCGCGTTATGATGAGTTCAATTTTTTCCATCACACGCAAACTGCTATAAAGGTATAACAACAAACCAACAAAATACAATTATTTTAAAATATTGTATCTTTGTTAATTACCCAGTAAACGATATTTTTTCATATTTTAAATGAACTAAATAAATATTAATGGCTAATAAATTAAATAATCGATGTAAAAAAATATGAGTTTAAACAATGTCTAAAATGACAGATAAACGAAAACGGAATGTGACTTGCGTCAATAGAGATTGACGCAAGTTACTGAATCGAAAAAAAATCGATGTAGAGTAGTGGCCATATGAAAAATTTTAAATTCCGATTCCATTTTCTTTGTCAACCGATTCGATTTTATAAAATAATCGATTAAGTTTCGTTAGGTTACATCACTCTAACTATCAGATATGAACTGCCAGGGAACTCATGCTAAAATAAAA
>NWSH02000050.1:4081606-4102351 GCA_002382865.2 Heliothis virescens | reverse complement strand
AACGGAATGTGACTTGCGTCAATAGAGATTGACGCAAGTTACTGAATCGAAAAAAAATCGATGTAGAGTAGTGGCCATATGAAAAATTTTAAATTCCGATTCCATTTTCTTTGTCAACCGATTCGATTTTATAAAATAATCGATTAAGTTTCGTTAGGTTACATCACTCTAACTATCAGATATGAACTGCCAGGGAACTCATGCTAAAAAATAAAAGCACTTATAATTGTTAATTTGTGTTACCTTTGCGTCCGTTGAGAATTGTTTCTGTTTTTGAACTTTTTGCTCTGCACTGGAGGTGGGCTGCTATGGCTTTCACTTTCAGCATTGTTTTGGGCTCTGTGGCGATTTTTAAATGAACCTCCACCATTGTTTTGTCTACGTGTTGTCTTGCTAAAGCTGCTGTCGTCGTCACTAATTGATGGAGTTGGCTCTAAGTGCTGTCTGTGGTTTTTAGATATAGATGGCCCAACAGTCTTTAATATCCTATGTGTTGGACTGGGAGAAATTTTTCCCCGATGACCGGATTGTGGTAGTACTTTTGAATTACTGTTTAGCACTTGAGCATATTTTCCAGATATGAAAGTACCAATGACACTTGTTTCATGAACTGTTGTAAGGCCGTCTTTAACGATAGTGCCTCCAAGTGTTGTCACCAATCCAAGAGGATGATCGTCGTCTTCAGGTGGCGGGGTTGGCTGATGCCTGTTTTTGTGCCCATGCTTTGGTTTTTGGCCAGGCACCTTTGATGGACGGATGTTGATAACCTTGTAAGTTTCTTCAACAAACTCAGAAGGCTGACGTGATAGGAAGTCGTACTCGGGCTCACCAATATTATTGTTAGTAATTAAAATTGCGGGCTCCTCTTCAACTTTGCTGGATTTTACTGCAACAATGCTATTGACTTTAGAACTGATTATTGTTGGTGGAGGTCCTTGTTTTACTTCAACTTTGCTGCTCACGACGCTAGTGATAGATTTTACTCCTTCGTTTTTCTTGTTCTTGCCATTATTCGATTGTGAATTTTGTTTGTTTGATTTTTGGCTAGATTGCTTAGGAGAGCTACTTTCAACTATCTTCGAAGGTCCTGCGACTACTTCAACTTTTGTTATGATCTGTTTTTGTTCTTTCGCAGCAGATTTAGGCACGTTTGGAGATTTGTTTTCTTTTTTCGGTGGGGATGAGACTACGTTTACAGCACTGGATACGACTACAGGGGCGGCGGGTTTGTTAGTTTTATCTTTATCGGAAATTTTGCTTGGTTTGATTGCTTCTGGTTTAGCAGTAGTAACTGATGGTGGAGGTGGTTTAGTTTCGATTATGTTTTCTTGCACAGATTTTTCGGTTTTCGGTGGTTCTGAAAGTAAAAGAAAAAGTTTGTGAGTTCACTATCATAAAAAAAAATAGAAGGTATTATCTTATTTAGCACATTAATGTAATAGAAAAAAGCATGAGTTTAGACAAAGAAACGACCTGGTGGCGGCGCAGACTGGGGTGAGAAGACCATGACAGTGTTGCCTATTGTGGTGGTGAAGTCCAAAAATCCATAGACAGTTTGTGTGAGGAAGTTGCCAGCAGGCGCAGGGTTGATTGGCTTTCCTTGTCCATCGTAGACTGGTCCATCGGCTAATACTACACTACCTGTAATTTAGATAAATATTATTTGTAGCAGAAAATTTTGTTTACAATGCATTTTTTTTACTTGAATAGGAGGGATATAAGGAATTTATTTTTAAGTACCTATTAACATATTTCTTGAATAAACAAGGCGATTCATAAAAATAAACACCCTAACTTTGTATACCCCAGTGTACCATCTTCACTTACAAGAGTTTTTTTATGTTGAAAACTCAGAGCAGAATGTATTGATAAAGGCTAAAAGTCAGTAACGGCGTTACTTCGGTACCATTGGCTGGCAAATGATCTGTGATAGTACCTTCATATGGCTTAAAAAAGAGCGTGTTTACAAACAAAGTCATTGTCAAGATACGGCCATAGTTAAGCTAATGATGTGTGAACGAAAAAAGTTGTTGATATAAAAATAAATTCCCTTCATCTTGAATGGGGACCGTTAACTAATGACATGGGTGGGATTGGAATGCGTCTTCACTGTTTTTCGGTAAATAAAGAAAACTTACTCTAGTCACAGCAGGAATCTACATATACTAAATATTATAAAGCTGAAGAGTTTGTTTTTTGTTTGTACGCGCTAATTTCAGGAACTACTGGTCTGATTTGAAACATTTTTACAGTGTTGAATAGCCCATTTATCGAGGAAGGTTAGGTAAGGCCACTTTTTATCTGGGTGCGCGCAGTAGTTCCCACGGGAAAGCGAGTGAAAACCGCTGGCGGAAGCTAGTATGTGATAAGTCGTAGAAGGATTAGATTGATGGATTGGTACGAAAGAAAAGCTGTCATTTGTTTCTGTAAAACAAACACCACCAAAAACAGTGTTTCTGTAACATAGATCCAAACGCTACAAAAAGGGACCTCTAAAAGTCTAAACTATGTTTCGAACCCCAAATCTGCCACAAATAATTAAATGAGTTCCGCGAACCCATTTGTCAGTGGCAGGTTAACCGTTTACTGAAAAGAGCGCGACCGTGTATCTAAAATGTTTTGAAATGCAAATAGTCCTTTATACTGTCGCTTCAACATTTACAACTTCATGTAAAATAAAAATATATGGGAATGTGATAGTATGAATGTTGGCACGCAATTTGAACTGAACGTACAAAACTGACTCCTATTCGTATGCTCGTAACAATATAAAATTTCAGTTGTGCCTCTGGCATTGGAAAGTGAGTAACAAATTCAAGGATCGTGTCGCTATATCCTTGTTACTTCCGCGCCATTTGCTGGCAAGTGGGCTGAGATAGTCCACCTTAGATACGGATCGGGGCCCTCTCCCGCCCTCCACTATTCCAATCTATGTACTTTCAATTACTTTACCCGAAACCTTTCTCTATTTTTTGTCCTTCAAAAACACGTTCACACATATTCTCACGAGCTTTTAGTCGCTAATCCTTATTCATGAGTTTTCGTATTGACATGTTTACTCTATTTACGCATTCTGTAAGTTCCATTCAAACTTTTTGAAATGTATTTACTAGAGTAATATGAATTTATTGGAATATTTTCGTAATCGAAAATATTTGTGGGGAAATATTTTCTAAACAAATTCTACAGAATTTACGCGTGTGGTACCCTGCCAAAGGAATTTATGATATTAGTTTGGATATTGGAGTAGTTTTACCTATTTCCCCAAAATTGAATAGGTACACGAAATCTCCTTTCAAATCTTTTGCCTGCCAATATAATACAATGTTCTTTATTGGCTGGCTCATAAAATTTACTTTAATTTTATGTTTTAACATAAGGAAGAAATATGTTAATTAAGTAGGTGGAAATTTAATTTTGTAGCATGGGTTTCATGGTATCGTATAATGTTTTTCTCTCTGGTAATCTGTCTACACCCTTCTATAATTTTGCTGGGGCTATTGTCACATTCGTTGGTGATATATTTTAGTAAAACGTATAGAACTAAAGATCACTACTTACATAAATGGGCGGTAACCGCCAAAACAGCAATTAGTCTTCGATCCATGGCGGGCGACTCGGTACTGTCCGCAAATTAGATGGATGCCTGGTTGAGACCTACTCTCATTTCATAGGACAACCTCATTCTGTGTTAAAAGCTGAAACAATAGAAATAAACCAATAAGCATTTTTTTAAATCAAAAATAAAATTCACTTTTTTTAAACCCTATAAAAATTATGCACTGGAGTGACTATGTTTAAAATAGGTAAAAGAGCACAGGACATTATGGAACTAAAAGAATTACAACAAGACATAAATGTAACATAAGCACAGGTTCATAATATTTCATGTAATTGAATCAAAACTGTATCTACGATTTTATACTTTGCGAGCTTTTAGTAGATTAACTGCGCTTCATTGCTTTGTTCATTCAGCTAGGAGGAGGAAAAACGCTCTTAAAGAAGTGAAGAACAATGTATGTATAAAAGCGTTTAAAATAAAAGTTTTCGATGTCGCACTGAATCGATTTGTTATGCCATAAAATTTTACTGCCACAAGCAAATAACATGAATATTACACAGAGACAGAAATATGCAAGTGCACATGTAGGTAGATTGTCATATTTATTATGTTAATGTTCATATGAATGAATACGAAATCAACCTGTGAACCGCAACGCATCGACGGACAAAATAATCAGTCGATATGCAAAACGTCGGGCCGCGGTCGCCCGTCTCATTTCGGCGGCCGACCGATTTCATTGCACAAAACCAATACAAATTTTAATATAAACATGTTTGGCCGATTGCTCATTGCCTCCGTAATTATTATGGCATCCCAACACATTAAAACATTGTTATTTTAATTCAATTCTGAAATATATTATCGGCATTCATTTATTCGGGTGATAAGTAATTTTACATTGATTTTGGTTGGGATGTATTGATTTAAGAGTCGGAATCATACGCAGGGTATATCATAATAATTTTATTAAAAGAACAATTGCTTCGAGCATCATTTCAGATTTAAAGAAGATAGCTACTTGAGAGATTATTTCATATTATCTTCATTAAGCCGTAGCTCCCTTCCAGTCATAAAACGTTGTAGTACATTTCAGTGTCGGCTGTTTATAAAGCTGTATAATTTACGATGTTCCCAATGATTGCGGCTGGCAATTCACGATTGGCATCCTTTGTGGGGTTTTGGCATTTGAAGGCGCCGTTCGAGGGACTAATCTTAAGGCCGCTAACATTAGTGAGAGAATTCTCAGAAATATGGGCCTCCTCGATTGAACTCTTGACTCTTTGTTCGCATAATTTGAAATGGAAATCCTATTATATGTATGGTTTAATTGGTTTTTGATATGTATGCCGTATCACGGATGGCACGAAGTTCGAGTGAGGACTTGAGACCAGTACATGTAATTAAGTGCATACCACACCTCTCAACGTGACATCTCTAGGGACGGGGCTCTACGTGTATAGGTGGATGCGTCCAAGCCAAATTCCCGGGCAGATTGGCATCCATTGTGCCTACCACGAGCGCAGACGGGCCTGCATAGCGGAACGTATTGAAACCATTTGAATGCTTAGTGAGTTCCGATTGTTGGCACCGAGTGCATTGCAATGGGTAAGAGAATTTATAGAGTAATATTATGTACAGACTTGCACTAAACGCCTTCACTCGCAAGATTATGTTGAGTCAATTGAAGGCATTTGAATTGTTGATTTAGGATTGAGAGTTTTATTATAAAATAAGTATTAGATTTTCCATTAAATTGATTTTAGGTCCTTAAGTAAATAAAAGCTCTTACAATTTCCAGAATGTTCTATTCCCTCAAAAATGACAGATTATCCGTCTATTATGTTAAGAGTCGTGTACTTTCAGTCGTGAATAAGCAGCTATTACGTACTCGATCATAAGACAGGACTGCGCGTCGTGAAAGACCCTATTCCTTTATGGTCGCGTCGAGGGTTTAGTGTGAGCGTGTGTTAGTGTGCGTGCGTGAATGGCCGACGGCACCCGACGGTATGCAAGTGTTTGCTCGCGAGATGGCGCGGTGATGGAGCGGTGATGTTTGTGGCTCCCTCTCGTCTGGAACTATTCAGCCGATGCTCCTATACTGTGTACGGTCGGCATTTTCAGCTTTCAGTTTGTTACATTTTTTATATTTCATGCCAAATTTTTGAGATTTTGTGAGATGCCAGTCAAACTTTGGTGGTTTCTTCTTTTTAGGGTTCCGTAGCCAAATGGCAAAAAACGGAACCCTTATAGATTCGTCATGTCTGTCTGTCTGTCTGTCTGTCTGTCTGTCTGTCCGTATGTCACAGCCACTTTATTCCGAAACTATTAGGACTACACAGTTTAAACTTGGTAAGTAGATGTATTATATTGACCGCTTAACGATTCTTTTACAAAAATAAAAAAATAATAATATTCGGGGGGGCTCCCCATACATGAAACAGAAACTAAAAAATTTTTTTTTTGTCATACCTATACATGTGGGGTGTCTATAGATAGGTCTTAAAAAATTGTACTGAGGTTCCTAAAACCATTTTTTCTGAAAGTCAATCATTTCAGAGTAAGACACTTCCAAAGTGCTAAAATGTGTGTCCCCCCCCCTGTAATTTCTAAACTACCAACGTGAAAAATCTAAAAAAAATATATGTTATAGATCTTAACAAAAACTATCAACCAAAATTGGTTTGAACAAGATACGGTCAGTAGTTTTTGAGATGTAGCACTTTTTCAGTAACCGCAAATTGTAACTTTGTTATTCATATATTTGTATGAAAAACAAAGTTATTTTATGTTGTTGAGAAAAGTTAGTTTTTTTGCTGATTGTAGGTTATAAGTACGTTTATTTTTCATAAATAATGGAACGGAACCCTTCGTGTGCGAGTCCGACTCGCACTTGGCCGGTTTTATTTCAGTTTGTCATATTTTTTATGTTGAGATTTTATAAAATGCCAGCAATACCTTGGTGTTTTGCTCGACCAACTGCAACTACCAATTTCCACGAATGCGTAGTGTGACAACCAGATTAACCCGTTCCATTTTTAGTAGCAACTTAAAGATGCCTATCTGCTACTTACATGAACATAATGTTCACATAACTTGGTTTTTATGTCCAAACACTTACTCAGTCTATACGGAACTTGAACCTTGTCTTGCAAAGTGCAACATGTACTTGAGACTCGTGCAGTCGTAACAAAAACCGGTGTAACTTGTGAGTGTTTAATTCTATTGTATTGTCACTACGTGAAGGATGAAACTAAACGCTTTCCGGAATTAGTGGTGAGCTAGCGAGGTCGTTTAGTGTTACATCGTTTTTGAAGACTATCTTTATCTAACACTTAAAGGTAGAAGAGAAGAAATAAATATTCGTTTGTGTGGATGTAATTTTATAGTTAATCAAATATCAGTTAAAAACATGAATGTAGGTACAGACGACAGCAGGTTAACCTACACGAATCTTTAAAAAATTACCTCCTTCTTCCATTCTTAAGGTTGAAAATCTATTCAAGAAACTTGTCAGACTGTAGTAGGTTGACGTGCTGTCATCTGTACACAAAGGTATAATTTTATTACGGTGACTGGATTTGACCCAACTGACGTTCACGAAGATTAATTATTTATTTGGCTGTAGTATACGGTTACAGTTTGTTAAAGAACAATGGCAAGATCCCATACAACAGTTTACCTGAGATCGATTTGAAGCGTCTACGTACGAAAAAATGTTAAAATCATGGGGTTTCTATTACTTAAACATAATCATCGAGAATTTTCATTTGAGGAGGCTACAAAAAAATATAATTAATATTTTTAGCTTATGAGGTTATGTCACTATAAAACAATAGATCACAGCAGATCATCCATAAGAAAGCAAAAGTCGTCGTAAAAGGCAGCGAATCAAGTCCAGGTGTATAATGCGAGGGTCAAAACTAAAGATAATTCACGAAAAACCTATAAAAACAACAAGTGCAATATTGCTTGAGCAAAGCAAGCTTTGCAAACTCTTTGCAAAGCAGGCTTTGCAAACTCGTTTTTTACGACTTTGACAGTTTAACATCTGTGCTAGCACTTAGTGCTGCCATTACATTTTCTTTTAATTACTACTAATGAGACAATGAATACCAAAATAAATAAATTAAATCGCGAATGATTTCACTCAAAAACAAAACTTAACCAATACTATTCCAATATAACCAATAGTTATATTTATAACATTACAATGATTTGATTCTAGGTATGAACGATTTTAATAAATAATATTATAGTTATATTTTTTTAAATGGTAACTCTTGCAAACACCGACCAAAACTACACCGGAAATAAATACATTACACAATCAGTAACTTATTTTTCAATATGAATACTGAGGCTTTTACACTTGAAACTAAAACCGTATAAAAACAATATAAATTACATTATTATGTCTATCGTAAGTCTCGTTTATAGACGCTTCTAAAACAATCCAGGTATAATCTCGCCATTGTTCTTTTATTTTTAAATCCAGACAGTTAAAGCTATTTTTGTTGACAGTACAACCTGTATCTGACCAAGTAGGCAGCCGGTCGGTTCATCCCTCTATTCAAACAAAATTTAATGAGGCGTACATCCATACGCGAGTGTGCGCAGCTCCTACACGACCCCGCATGATCCATGATAATTAATTATACGCACCACACACACCAAAACCGTAATGATAGCCAGCATAAATAATACATTAGCTACCATATTATATTATCATATCACACACACAATATTATCACGCGATAGTCTGAACATTCATCGAAATTAAATTATAACAGTAAGTAATTGCTCACAGAAATATTTTTGTTTCAGAACGCCGATCGCAGCGACTGCATGTTTTATTAAAGATGTTAATTAAATTGTACAATTATTTATGCGAGTTTCATTATTCGCAGCCTTAAAATTGCACAAAAGAGCGGAAGGCAATGTAATGGACGGGAGGTAACGAGTATGAATATTTTTGCAGACTTTCTCACAAAAGTTTACCTAACAAGCAATCGCTAATGAGGTTTAATTGAATCACGAGCTATGCAGCTCTAAGCATCATTAACATTGCAAGGTTGCGTTTAAAATTAAGATAAACACAAAAGTTAGTAATAAGAGTATGATGAGGTATGATTGTGATGGTCAGAAATCACTTGTTATGTTTATAGCAAGTCATCTCCGGCCATTCGAAGTTGAAGAAATCATTAAGATTAGCGATCACCATTTCCCATTCTCATTCGGCATTAGGAAGATATGTGTGAATGTGCATTACGTTCCATAAGAGTGATCCGAGATGGATTTACGTAACATCTAAAGGTTTCCCTTTCTAAAAGAAAAAATATACAAGTACAAAGGGATATCAGAACGATCAATTGTATTTGGGTTATTATACGCACAACCAATGATATAAGTTCAAATAATAGATCTCGAAAGACTAATGACATCATTATAGCATTAGCAGCAGTGGGTGGCCCTTACATTTTATAGCCCCGTTATAGTATTTGCACAGCAATAGTCTAGTAAATAAATAAACTAGTCAAGTATTTCACTCAGGTGTGTGCACGTATTATGGGAACGTAAATCGGGATTTTCCAGAATGTTTTACGAGTTTCTATTCAGTACCGAAAGCGTAAGCCTCTTTTCAGATTTCCAGACGTCTTATAAAAGCTATAATCCTCGCCTTGGAAATGTACAGATGCGCGACAATGCATCATTTTCTTCCTCCTATTACTCACTCTATAAATAAGTTTCTGTACAGATAGACACCCCACCTAACAGCGCATTGTTATTTGTTCGGAAAACCGAATGGAGAAAGAATATTTCGTTACAAACTATCAGTATATTGTACTAGCAAGGTATGTAAATATTTGGCGATCGTTGTCGGTAAACTAGAGACGAATGTTGTCCGATAATTTATGTTGGCAACCGTGCCTATTGTCGGACAAACAACGCGCAGGCTCGGGGCCAAATTTATATTCCAAGTTTGGGCGAACAAGGGCTGCCCACAGAAATGCCCTCCCGACTGAAACCGATAAAGAACTTGCTAAGCAAAACTGATACAAATGACCGTAAATAATGCAAAAGCTCAATGTTTATTCTTTGTTTGGATAGAACTTGCAAATGGAGGTGGAGAAAGTTCGCAATATAGTGTGGAGAGTCTGAATTAGATGCATTTGTAGCGAAGGTTTTTGATTCAATAAAACGCAAGGATACGAGTGAATTCGTAGTCTGCGCGGAATATTATGTTAAGTAAACAAGCTCTCGAGGACGGGCACTGACGCGCCGTGTTCCCCGCTTGGCACTTTCGCATTGGGGAAACTATTTTTAGTAAATAAAAATGTTGATAAAAACTGTTTTTTTAATACAGTATTTTACATAATACGTGTCATAGATTTTTAATCATCCTTATTGGTTAACACCTCATGTAGGAGACTAAACGTAAATTGACTAACGGTGCCCAGAATCATAACTACAACATTAACAGTTGTGTCTCATAATTAGCATATTAAACGATTTTGCAAAAAAATCATAGCCTATTGGTATTCCCTTTGAAAATGACATTTATATCAATGAGGATAATTATCATTGTTGTTTTTATTATTTATAGAAGTGCAATATTGCAGTGAGGGAGTTGGTAGGGCATAGATTACATACTCATTCATTCTAAATCAGCAGTTAAGTTGATTTCCGTGTTATAATCTGCGCTGGATGCGAGGCTGCGGCAACTAGTTGGTAATAAATAACGGTTTAGTTGGGAAAGCACAATTTTCCAGATGAGAAGGGGCCGACTCGGAGCCGTTTTGGCTGCATCCCAGACACGTTTTGCATTTTATTCAAAACGTTGACGTGAAGGATGAAGTTTTATTATTTTACTACTTTGACGTGATCTGACTGTACCTGAGTGATGGCGTACCTGCTGATGTGATCATATTCAAATCGGAAACCTGTGAACATTTTGCGAATTCTTTGCGGTTCCGTTTTGCACTTAAATAGAAATTTCCTTTTCTTCAAATTGTGTGAGAATAGGGCGTGCTATAGGAAAATAGTAGCCGTCAGCGATTCAGAAGCGGTGTAGATTGACACGTTGTGTGTGGGTTAGATAAAATAACTGGAGGTGTATTGTCCTTGTAAGATGCAATGACACTATCATTTTGAGGTAAGTATATTGTTAAGAGCCACTATTCCATAATATCGCTTAATAAATGTATTTTTTGTGTCTTCTTGAGACAATATAGTTATCGTATAGTAATGAAAACCAAGTTAAGCAATTATACAAAAAAAAAGTGCTCTCAGACAAGTATATAATTATCACATTGTCTCGTTTACATTGAATGCAAATTACGAACATGTGGAACGAAAGGTTTATCCGTGCACATGCTTAACATACCTAATGACTAATAAATCGTGTTCAAATGCCGATGTCTAATAGCTGAAACTGATCATTATATTATGTATGTTCATATACGTCTGACCTTTAGTTCCCTTCGCCTTGGCCGTAGATTAGTTCTTGTCATTCACTATTGAAAGGATATAATATTACGATTATTCAATTTTATACAAATCAATTTATCATAAAAGATTCGACGAAAATAACTACAGGTATAAAAAAAAATACAAAAACCATTTACTAGTTATAGTAGAGCTTAAAAATGCTTCTCCGGTATTAAATAAAATACCTGTACGAAATTCATAGCGGGAATCAAAATGTGTGCTACGCGTGCTACGACTTTGCTACGCGGCAATACACAGCGGAAAAACAGGTCATGAATCGTAGCATGCACAAGGACTACATAAATGATTTTTCAATAGATTCACAATACCAATAATTTCTGGTTACACGGTTCAGAGTTCTACGATACCATCGAACCGTACACTACGGTGCTACGTCCATAGATATGGACTAACAACGCGAACCGTGAGTTTAGCAATAAATTTAACTTTACGAGCCCTAAAATTCACTTCTCGCCTATTTGCCAGTAATGCCGTATTAACAACAAGCCGTCAGGCATTGTTGCACTAATGAGACGTAACTATGTTCGTAGTGTAACTATTCCTAATTATGCAACGTTCGCATGACGCATATTTCGCTTGACTCATCATTCTCCTATATATTTCCCAATAGAATAGCGCTAGGATGGTATCAGTTACCGTTGCAGTGGATTTGACTATGATTTAGCTTTCATACAATATTGTTGAGTGAAGTTAAAAATTGATAAAAAATGTAGCTTGATTACACGTTTAATTACAGGAAGATATTGTTCAGAATTTCAGTGAAATATTATCACGGAAAACCGAGCAACAGATAAGGCTATCCTGACTAATAGATATTTCTGGGAACCCTGCAAGCCAAGTACAATAGTTCAAATGCTAAACATGCATCAGTTAAATGTGAAATTGCGAAACGAAACCGTGAGTAACTTCCTCAACGAGCAGAGATAACATGGTGCTCCTTGGAAGTTTCGTAAGTCGAGCCCACAGCACGAGGCATTTCGATCAGCATCGCCGTGAGTCACGGGCGCGAGGCACGAGGGCGCGCCGACACCGCTTACCAACAACATAAAGAACAATAGATACTAACTACCGCCACTATACAGTGCAACACCCACCTCAAAAATTCATATTATTCAAAAAATACACTTGACGGACGTGACCTCACTAAGGTTGCCGAGGTCAAATTAGTCACAATATTATAATACTTACGTTGGGCGAGTGCGGTACCTAATACGTCTCAGTAGCAGCCAATTATACGGCTTAACCGTGTACCTACACTACACGCCATTTCGGATTAGACCGTGAAAATACAATGCTATTATAAACCTCATTTGTTTTCTCATTTATTTGAACTTCCAATATTGTAAGCTTATATTTAGATTACGCACCCGTCCAAAAGGACCAAACAATACCAAGCAAACAAATATTTTAGCCAAAATTAATTCAGTAGTTGTTTACGGGCGCCAGCATATTAGGACAAATAGGTAGCTATCCCGAACAATTGTAAGGCTGTTTACAGGTTTCCTAATAAAAGCGGTTGAATACGTTCCCCTTGTTTATGTATTGTGAGTTAGAAAACAGAAGCACCTAGAGCGAGGTCTGGGAGGTATTGTACCCTCTAACAATGCGATCGATGCCGTCCGCGGCCACACCAGACAAAGGACAGGGAATATTGTTTGTCACAAAATTTATTATGGCGGTAGACAGAGTGGGACGCGGTGCGGCCAACATATCCAATATATCAGCGGCAACAGTAACGCGCCCCAACGCAAACATATTTACGTGCCGCGCTGCGCCCGATTGTCGCCCGCCTTACTCCTACTATAATGCACAAATACCAACTATGATTCTATGTCAGCAATCTGCAGTATTTTCTACGTTGCGTCATTTTAGCAAATCACAAATAATAGCGCTTATTTGACTTATTATAGACACCATAGCATACCTACGCGCTATTACTGTGCACATTGTCTTGTAACTTGGCAATAATGAAGTAAGACCATGAGCGAAGTGTGAATTATCCGCAGTCGGTAAGGAGTAGACTAGACGGCGACGCGGCCGCCGCATTCCTTTCACACCTCACAGACATGGCGATAATGAGCGAGCTTAGGTGTTAAATATTACTGAAGTATTAACCGATAATAACACGTTAAACGATATTTATTAGCATTCAGTCACGAGTAAGGTTATTAAAAACAGGATGTATTTGAATTATACCTTCTGTTGACTGATATTTACAATTATTGAGTCTAGGATGTGATATTGAAATATACTGGCGTTTAATCATTAACTTATAATTTATATTGTACATTGCTTAATCAACGTATTGTGCATTGACTTTAAGTATACTTGATTTATGTTTTGTAGTTATGTTAAATGTTCTGTACATTTTGTTTAGGTAAATTAATAAAACAACATGGTTAATGAATCTAAAAATAAATAATGAATGCATAAACAAAAATATGTTTTAATTTAAAAAGCTTTTTATAAGTAACGGTGTGTTTTCTGAGCTGTTTCAGTACAACACAATAGTACACGCAATTTAGTTTGTTTGAATGAATGCGTGTAAAACGATCGTTCACCCCTCGGACAAACATGGGGTCTTCGCTTCGTTTACTGTTCCTTTACAAGTCAATTCCATTCGGATGGCGACTACGCGACTTGTTTACATCACCCTGCTATGTTTCTTTGCCATCCTCAATTGTCATACGCATCGCTTTGTTCCTCTTTCTACTTATTAAATCGACCCAATCATATTTTATTCGGCAATCTATATATATAAAACTCTTCCATTACTGAGTGACTGACTGATAGACAACGCACAGTCGAAACTACTGGTCGTAGACAGCTGAAATTTGGAATGTAGGTTCCTTGGGATATGTAGGGGAGCACTAAGAAAGGATTTCCCGAAATTCCCACGGGAACGGGAAAAAACGGGATTTCAAGTATAGCGCGGGCGAAGCCGCTGGCAGAAGCTAGTAATAACCATAAAATTCAACTCCATGTTTTATAGAATTGTTAGCTTAACATTCAGTTTTATTAATCCAACCTTGATTTAGGAAGTGTTAATTTGTTTTCGTAAAATGGCTAAACGTGCCTACTAAGCTATTTCTTCAAACGCCTACTTAGAATTTGTTATCTCTGTTTGAGGTGGTTTGTCTTTGAAAATGAATTTAATTACGGTATTAATTTAAGAATTTAAGATTCTATTTTAAATTCTGCATGGAGCACCTACGCAGCTTTGAAAATAGAATACCTACTTCGGGGAAAACCTTTTTTTATGGTACTTAGAAGTTTTATTGTATTTAAAATAAACATTGTACCTTAAAAAACACGACGCCAAAAAAATCGCAAGCACCGAACTTTGTTTCACAATCGGTGAGAACCGCCATTAAGACAACGGAGAGGATGGGATGAATTGTCGTAAAAAATAATTAATTAAGTCCCCAAATCTGGGCTACGAGGAAGGCTGGCATTCTTTTACACATTAACATTCTTTTAGTGAATTATTCATGTGCATTTAATTGAATAGCATTTAAATTCATTAGTCTTGCTCCACTCTTATCTAAGGAGAGTTTGGCCATTATCATTTAGGTGTTCATTTTTCACGAAAACGTGGTCCACACTGTCTTGTTCTTCAAGATTATAGCGACCTCCTTTCATATTTTTTTGTTGGTACAGAATAATATGTCAGGCTTCACATTTCTTATTTGTGAACATTTTTTTGAGCAACAGGATATTAACAAGAAAATTATTGTAAATAAGTGTCTACTTATGAAAAATACAAAATGTGAGTTACTAGCAATATGCAGAATAACCTGAAGCACCCATTATTTAGCTTTCACACAATTTACGGGAGCAGTTAAGACGATATAACCTTCAGGTACCGTCTCCTCATCATATACAAGGGATAAGTCGCTTTCCATCGTTAAAACTGCCCACGTGCCCCACTAGATGTCGCTACTCGTAAATATAACTCCTGATACCACGATATGATCCTCATAAACGTCAGGGCACAGCACTTATAACATCACTTTATGATGACTGCCTGAATTTTGACACCAACCTACTCGTACGACGGAAAACCATCGTTTTATCATTTCAAATAAATTCGTCAAGTGTTTGCTGTCAGCTCTAAACGAGGATATTCCTTCCATTTATCTGTTTCAACAAAAATTTTGAATTTTAGATCAGCGAGTGGTACGTCGCGGCTTTTAATGGATGAATAATAGCATTGTCTCCAGCGGTATCTCGTAATGGATTCTCGAATATATTCCTGCATTATTTTGACACTGAGTGCTGAGCGACAGCTCTTCGAGGAAACTTAGATTTCAATGAAGCTTCACAACAATAATCGAAGTTACCTGTGGGTAAATACTGACTAATAAACTTTGTGATGAATAACAGCGAGGGTAGGTATGAAAACATTCAAGTTATATCGCCCATCAACGCAAGTTTGTAACTTAACAAACGAAAGTTGTCGGCGAACTGAGAACAGATGTAACAATTCTATTGATCTTCTAGACTGGCAAGGTTATCGAAATAGTTAGTTATTGGTTTTAATATCGCTTTGTAAGCGGCTTTCTGAAGGGTTGTTTATATAAACTAGATGTTTAATTAATGGACCTTAGAAGTTGAATTTAACTTTAATAAATAACACGAGCTTAAGTGATTCGTACCTGTGATGAAGATTAAAACATGTCTGAAGAATTTTCAATTGCATATTTAAAATTATTGTAGCTTCTGCCAGCGGTTTCACCCACTTCTAGAGAGAACAACTTTCCGAATAAAGATAATATACGCTATATTACTANATCTATATATATAAAACTCTTCCGTTACTGAGTGACTGACTGACAGACAACGCACAGTCGAAACTACTGGTCGTAGACAGCTGAAATTTGGAATGTAGGTTCCTTGGGATATGTAGGGGAGCACTAAGAAAGGATTTCCCGAAATTCCCACGGGAACGGGAAAAAACGGGATTTCAAGTATAGCGCGGGCGAAGCCGCTGGCAGAAGCTAGTAATAACCATAAAATTCAACTCCATGTTTTATAGAATTGTTAGCTTAACATTCAGTTTTATTAATCCAACCTTGATTTAGGAAGTGTTAATTTGTTTTCGTAAAATGGCTAAACGTGCCTACTAAGCTATTTCTTCAAACGCCTACTTAGAATTTGTTATCTCTGTTTGAGGTGGTTTGTCTTTGAAAATGAATTTAATTACGGTATTAATTTAAGAATTTAAGATTCTATTTTAAATTCTGCATGGAGCACCTACGCAGCTTTGAAAATAGAATACCTACTTCGGGGAAAACCTTTTTTTATGGTACTTAGAAGTTTTATTGTATTTAAAATAAACATTGTACCTTAAAAAACACGACGCCAAAAAAATCGCAAGCACCGAACTTTGTTTCACAATCGGTGAGAACCGCCATTAAGACAACGGAGAGGATGGGATGAATTGTCGTAAAAAATAATTAATTAAGTCCCCAAATCTGGGCTACGAGGAAGGCTGGCATTCTTTTACACATTAACATTCTTTTAGTGAATTATTCATGTGCATTTAATTGAATAGCATTTAAATTCATTAGTCTTGCTCCACTCTTATCTAAGGAGAGTTTGGCCATTATCATTTAGGTGTTCATTTTTCACGAAAACGTGGTCCACACTGTCTTGTTCTTCAAGATTATAGCGACCTCCTTTCATATTTTTTTGTTGGTACAGAATAATATGTCAGGCTTCACATTTCTTATTTGTGAACATTTTTTTGAGCAACAGGATATTAACAAGAAAATTATTGTAAATAAGTGTCTACTTATGAAAAATACAAAATGTGAGTTACTAGCAATATGCAGAATAACCTGAAGCACCCATTATTTAGCTTTCACACAATTTACGGGAGCAGTTAAGACGATATAACCTTCAGGTACCGTCTCCTCATCATATACAAGGGATAAGTCGCTTTCCATCGTTAAAACTGCCCACGTGCCCCACTAGATGTCGCTACTCGTAAATATAACTCCTGATACCACGATATGATCCTCATAAACGTCAGGGCACAGCACTTATAACATCACTTTATGATGACTGCCTGAATTTTGACACCAACCTACTCGTACGACGGAAAACCATCGTTTTATCATTTCAAATAAATTCGTCAAGTGTTTGCTGTCAGCTCTAAACGAGGATATTCCTTCCATTTATCTGTTTCAACAAAAATTTTGAATTTTAGATCAGCGAGTGGTACGTCGCGGCTTTTAATGGATGAATAATAGCATTGTCTCCAGCGGTATCTCGTAATGGATTCTCGAATATATTCCTGCATTATTTTGACACTGAGTGCTGAGCGACAGCTCTTCGAGGAAACTTAGATTTCAATGAAGCTTCACAACAATAATCGAAGTTACCTGTGGGTAAATACTGACTAATAAACTTTGTGATGAATAACAGCGAGGGTAGGTATGAAAACATTCAAGTTATATCGCCCATCAACGCAAGTTTGTAACTTAACAAACGAAAGTTGTCGGCGAACTGAGAACAGATGTAACAATTCTATTGATCTTCTAGACTGGCAAGGTTATCGAAATAGTTAGTTATTGGTTTTAATATCGCTTTGTAAGCGGCTTTCTGAAGGGTTGTTTATATAAACTAGATGTTTAATTAATGGACCTTAGAAGTTGAATTTAACTTTAATAAATAACACGAGCTTAAGTGATTCGTACCTGTGATGAAGATTAAAACATGTCTGAAGAATTTTCAATTGCATATTTAAAATTATTGTAGCTTCTGCCAGCGGTTTCACCCACTTCTAGAGAGAACAACTTTCCGAATAAAGATAATATACGCTATATTACTACCAAGTCCCACCAAAATCCAACCAGTATTTTTTGCGTAACTGAGGTACAACTATACATACTTACATAAAGACTATCGCGCTCATGATAATAATAGGATATAGAAAACAAAGGAAAGCAATAGCAAAACAAAAAAGACTTGACATACATTACGATGTATTCGTAAAATACGTATGATACCTGTTTATTCAAAAAATGACCCTTTTATTTTCTCTTATCTGTAACAAGTTGTTTGATCTTTTTATCAGATAAATTGTTTTGTTTTGCTGGCGGTACTTGTATATACTTTTTTTTATAGAAATGTTAACTGGAATATTCGCTATCTGTGTAAATGAATAGTTGTCGTAGTATTATTCTGATTTACCATTGCTATTTCCTTTGCAAGGTAAACAGGCTCCCGTGTTCTTCTTTACTATAAGTATAGTTTACGAAGGAAAACTTCATTTTGCCGTGTATAATTTCTAAGTAAGAATCTATGCTTTATAGCTAGTAAGCTACGATAATTTGTTGGATAAAGTCAAGTCCATGAATGACCCATATTATCTCTTTAACAAGCGAAGTAGTCAATTTAAATAAAATTAAATCTTCCATCACTTTTATCTGATTTTAAATTAAAAAAAATACTTTTTTAACTTTGTAATAGACTTATTATTCTACGTTCATTAGTTGCTGATGAGTCTACTGGCCGAATAAAAACTTAGAAGTAGTGCATTAATCACAAACTATCTCTGTCACTTTAACGTTATTGGGATGTCAGAACCACTTCTAACTACGACTTGAACTAAAGTAACGTCTGAACACTGGCATATGTCTGACGTCTGCCAAATAATGAGAACTTGACCTTTCAGAACAATAAAATTATAGAGACGTCATGTTTAGTCGTCCTTGACCCTCAGTGGAGCCGCGGAAACAGTTACCAAAAAACCAGATAAGAAATGTTAAAGTCGTGATAAATCTATTGTTTTCTTGTTTATTTGATCGAACTATTGTTTGTTTATCCAGACTTGAAGATCGCGAGAAATAGAGGGAGATAATGTCTGATTTGATGTCATCTTCCATTAAATTTTGTTCAAGGTGTGAGAAGATGTTATTTTATTGCGAGGTTCCTTTATTATATCGTTAGTGAGTTTTTCTTTTATCTGTTACATTAAAATAATAATTGTGAAATTCACTAAAAAGTTCAACATGACTGACATCACGCCTCTTTGCTTTCTTTAATAATTCAAAAAGAAAATTGGATTCTTTAGTGAAAAATGTCGGTACATTTACAAAGTGTGAATAATTGAAGGGCACCTTTGTTGCGTTCATTGCAGTTTCAGCTCCTGGTTCGATTTTTACTTTGATATTTATAGTTCAATGGATATTCACAGACTGATATTTCGACAGCCAAACGAGGATATCTGTTATTCACGTTATACGTAGCCTATATTTATGAAGCCTTTGCACATATTCTGTATTTAATTCTATGTGCATTTAGTAACTTACTACGTAACATTTCTTGATTATTCTAACGACATGTGAGATGATTAGGTTTTCTCATTTCAAAGATGTGGGAAACGGTAGCAATAGCTCTCGCTAATTTCCTGAGATACGTATGCAAACATACACACACCATATTCGGGTCAGAGATTGCACCAATGCATCAGTGGTGCTTACCATTCGTGATGAGCATCGCAGTCTATTCGTCAGTAGATTCCATTAATTCGTGGGAAGATTACCAACTGAATGAAAGGAAAACATTTTATGTTATTTTTTCATCCCTTGTTCGGGTGAATGACCTTTGAAACGTCTCCCCACATTCGACGGTAATTTATAATTTGTTATCTTTGAAGGTTGTCTATTAATGTTTTTTAATCATGTTGATTGTAGATTCGTAGTAGGTAAAGTTTCCTTAGAAAGGTTATTTAAATGTGGGTGTTAGTAACCTTATTTTATGTATTGATATCTGTAAAATAATTTATTTAGCTTTAGAAATATTAAACCATTATTATATCGTTTTATTCCATGAGACATCGTGAAAAAAACTAGTTGTTTTGCACTTTATGGATTGAGTGAAAATATTATCTTCATCCATTGATTCATTTTATAATGTTACTAGCTTCTGCCCGCGACTTCGTACGCGGATCATGTCGCTTATGCCAGCGACAACGGGGTCGTCAAAATCAAAGATCTGAAGCATCTGATGTCGTATTCTAAGAGCCCGGTAGCGACTGAATACGCGAGACGATTCAGAACATTCATTTTTGTAA
Organism: Heliothis virescens; assembly: GCA_002382865.2. Classification (NCBI taxonomy): domain Eukaryota; kingdom Metazoa; phylum Arthropoda; class Insecta; order Lepidoptera; family Noctuidae; genus Heliothis; species Heliothis virescens. The sequence goes on along the minus strand of NWSH02000050.1, from coordinate 4,082,192 downwards.
GTCAACCCACCAGACTAAACAACTTTTGCTAAGACATCATTCCTATACGTGTTATAGTGTAGCTGGGCTCTTGAAGTTCCACATAAGGTGTTCTAGATCTTTAAATTAAATATCTCAGCAGAAAAAAATCATCACGTGGATAAATTTTTACAATGGCACCATTCTTGTATCTCTTATAGTTTAGCTCGTCTGTTGCGGTTCTGCATCAGGTAAACACATCAAAAACATAGGACTTTCATACAAACTACCAACCCCCGTTGTACTCCCCTAGGAGTATATTCTCGTAAAATGCGATGTGATGTCTACACCCTAAGAGAAACCTATCTTCAAAACTTCATGTCACTTTCTTCAAAAATCATAAGCCTTCTATACAAATTACCAAACCCCTATTTACCCCCTTAGGGGTGGAATTTCAAAAAAATGGTGAAACACGTGTTTACTTATTTATTTCAAGGAGTAACTTCACGAAGTTTCATGTCGAAATTCGTAATTAATATTCATTCCCCATACAAAGCTTCAACCCCTATTTCAACCCCTTGGGACACGAATTTCAAAAAATCCTTTCTTATCACGCGTCAGAGTCTTA
>NWSH02000050.1:4045004-4081581 GCA_002382865.2 Heliothis virescens | reverse complement strand
AAGACTACTCGACGCACCCGGATGAAAAGAAACCTATAGCCTTCCTCGATAAATGAGCTATCCAACACTGAAAGAATTTTTCAAATTGGACCAGTAGTTCCTGAGATTAGCGTGTAAAAACAAACAAACAAACTCTTCAGCTTTATAATATTATTATAGATTAAGTACTCTTAATCACAACATTATTTATTTGGATAAAGATTAATATTATTACGTTGATACAACTCTTAACAAATAATGCATTCTGTTCCACCAAAGATTACCATAAAAACGGTTCTAGAGAGTCAATCTTAAAAGATAGACATATACTATCACGGACATTTTTTTAGCTCATTTCAAGAGGAATAATTCTTTCCTACATATATTTTTGGTATCTTGAACCGTTTTCGCAGCGCACGCAACAAAAGCCCTCAAGGATGAATAATTTTTCCCGTTTTTTCCACATTTTCCATTATTTCTTCGCTCCTTGTTGTTGCAGCGTGATGTTATATAGCCTAAAGCCTTCCTCGATAAATGGGCTATCTAACACTGAAAGAATTTTTCAAATCGGACCAGTAGTTCCTGAGATTAGCGCGTTCAAACAAACAAACAAACAAACAAACAAACAAACAAACTCTTCAGCTTTATAATATTAGTATAGATTAAATACTCTTAATCAACAACATTATTTATTATTTATTTGGATAAAGATTAATATTATTACGTTGATACAACTCTTAACAAATAATGCATTCATTTCCACCAAAGATTACCATAAAAACGGTTCTAGAGAGTTAATCTTAAAAGATAGACATATACTGTCGCGGACATTTTTTTAGCTCATTTCAAGAGGAATAATTCTTTCGTACATATATTTTTGGTATCTTGAACCGTTTTCGCAGCGCACGCAACGAAAGCCCTCAAGGATGAATAATTTTTCCCGTTTTTTCCACATTTTCCCTTATTTCTTCGCTCCTAATAGTTGCAGCGTGATGTTATATAGCCTAAAGCCTTCCTCGATAAATGGGCTATCTAACACTGAAAGAATTTTTCAAATCGGACCAGTAGTTCCTGAGATTAGCGCGTTCAAACAAACAAACAAACAAACAAACAAACAAACAAACAAACAAACAAACAAACAAACAAACAAACAAACTCTTCAGCTTTATAATATTAGTATAGATATAATTTGAAAATGTTTATATGAAGGGATTTTCATACTTTATTTACATATATTTACAAACACCTTATTCTATTACAAAAAAAAACTTAACCTAAGAACTATTAAAAAAGCGCATCAAAAAATTGATCCTCATCGCTGTCAACCGGTAGTGTACCCAATAGGCTGGCCGCATTGCCACGTTGAATGGCAATGCTTAGTCGCTGGGCGAAGTAAAGGCCAGCCTTTGGGTCACGAGAAGTGTCAACAAGGCGTTTGGAAATATCCTTAACAAGCAGAAGGGCGCTCGGACCCCACGGCCCGAGAGTTTCGACCCCAAACGGCTCAAATATATAATTGCCGATAAGGCTACTATATTTGCGCCGCTTGAGGTTCTCTGCTTGTGCAGCGGCAGAGCCAGCACAACACGCAGTCCTAGGAAGGTGGGATGGAGCAAGAGTATCGACGCAGGTCGCGTCCCACACTAAAGTCCTACCCAACTTCCACGGAAATAGCGACATACCGTCTGGTCTCTTGCCATCGTCGCGTGCCAAGCCATTTGGCTCAAGTACAGCTGGAACGCCGACGGCAACAAGAGCTCGACGGATGACGTCGTTGATGTTCGCGTGACGTGGTATGCGGCCCGCGTTGCGGCTGCACGACAGGCCGTGGTGACCGAGGCTGTTGACAACTTCCCCACAGTGGCAGCGATGAGGAGAGCAGCATGGAGCACCCAGACGCAGAGAAACGTCGAGAAATTATGTGTAGGAAATAAGGTAAAGAAAAATACTTGATCTTTCTTGCTGCTCTGGTTTATTGCGACTCGGACGGCGGCGGCGTTGTTATTGTTATTGGTTTAGAAGTACTCGTAGCTTTCTGCGATGGCGTTGACGTCCTCGAAGGTGTCACGGTTTCAAAGCCTGGTTTCAATGCCTTCAAGATTTTGTATTCGTCCTCTTTCAAATTGGCGTACCGCAACTGTTCCAGCTCACCCTCTGTCAATTTGTTTATTTGATTCCGGTTCTTGAAGTTGCCTGGGCGTTTCCGAAATCCTTCTAGGTCTTGAAGCGGCATGGGTGTGTTCGGAGATGTAAACGATCGTCCCGTTGTTATTGTTATTGGTTTAGAAGTACTCGTAGCTTTCTGCGATGGCGTTGACGTCCTCGAAGGTGTCACGGTTTCAAAGCCTGGTTTAAGTGCCTTCAAGATTTTGTATTCGTCCTCTTTCAAATTGGCGTACCGCAACTGTTCCAGCTCATCCTCTGTCAATTTCTTCATTTCATTCCGGTTCTTGAAGTTGCCAGTGCGTTTCCGAAATCCTTCTAGGTCTTGAAGCGACATGGGTGTGTTCGTGGTGTCGCCTTGTCTGGCACCCAGTGAAAATGGAAGTTCAGGTAAAAAAGTCCGCATGTCCGGCCGATTGTAGTTATATGTTATCGTTAACCGATCTTCTTCATTTGCTTGAGCATCCTCAACAGTGTCGGTGAAGTCAGTCTCGTTGTCGTTAGTGGATGTGATCATCGTGGTTAGAGATCATCTATCCAATATATATTTTCATAATTAAATTATATAGGGTGACTGGTAATTAGTGACCGATACTTAAAAAAACTAATAAATGGCATCCGATGGATTTTACGGCGTGACTGTTATTTTTAAAATAAGTTTTGTAAAATTAATCCTGAAGGAGACGAAAAATAAAAATTTTCGCTTTTCCCTGTTAATTTGCAATGACAGATGAGAATGATTATATTAATCTAAAAGCGTGACAGATTGTTAGTGGCCAATAGAATACAAAGAGTATTAACACAATTACCGTACTAGCTCATCGGGAGAAGGCGCGACTGCTAATTTACAGTTTCAAACAGCTATTGTGACTAAACTAGTGAGTAAAAAAAAAAAGTTTCTTTGGGAAAGTTGTTTGTAATCATGGGTAGAATCACGTGTTCAAGTATCGGTCACTAATTACCAGTCACCCTATATATTGGAACAACTTTTATAAATCTGTTCTATCTAAATAAAATAAGTACGTATGTTAGCATAAACACGTCACTCTGATGAGTCAAGCGTAACTCTAATATGACAATGACAAGATAAACGTTTGTATGACATTTAATTTAATTGTGATGGGCGCAATTAGTTTAGCTGATTAATTACGAATATGTATTCGTTAATTTGAGTCAAGGTTCACACTTGACCTTCATTGATAAATCATGGAGATGTAATCATTCTAAAAATCACGACGTTTTATTGTCTTTAGAAATGACATGTGATTGTTCAACGGATTTTGAGTGTAGGCGAGATTTATTGCCTGTTTCCTCTTACGGTTATTATAGTTATCAAGAAAAGCTTTTGATTATTAATTGGTAGGTTTGGATTACAGTTTTGGGTATCAAATCGTTATGAACCAAGTTTTCTAGTCACCAAATTAAACGTTCAGAAACCATGATAGGTGCTATCAACTAAGAACGTGTATGGCTCTCTTTAAGCCAGTTTTCGTGAAAACAATCAAATGCAATAAAGACGAAATAAAGAAAGTCTTTGTTCTCTTAGCAGTTTTATACGATTTTTAGATCAAAGTAGATCATGTATACATGCCATTCGTTTATAGTACTTAACATGAATTTTGAAACTATTCGACGTTCGCCATACTAACTGCACTGTTCAAACGTTGAGTGAGGACGCCAACAAATCTGTATGTCAGAGTCGCATGTTTAATGCATGCGTGCACATTTAGCCAACATTAGCTCGGCCGAGATTACAATTGAACATGCTAATATGCATTAGCCCCAGACGCCGTGTAACATGATATGCTTTCAGCTGTAAATTGTGTAAACAATCCGTGTAATGATAACTGAATTTGATGAGTTGCGTGATGCGATTAAATTGTGTGGGTAATTGGAATTGTTTCGATACAGCATGTTCCTGTGGGTTTATCCGTATTGAGTATCCTATTTTAGTAGCGATTGAAGGCAAAAGGGAACCTTGTGAAGTAATTGAGAACAATAATTTACGACTGAAATTGTCTACTAGTTTTAATTATAGAATCGAATCGTTTGTTTCATTTAATTTACAGTGAATCCTTGTCACTTTATTGCCCATCTCAGTCTTTGTGTCCAAAAATATTGCCTTCAATTATTGAGGCCGGTAAATCTATACATGAGTGCAGTCGAATAGCAGTCACGTCTCCCTTTCATTTGCGGTAGATACGTATTGGCCTATTGGCTTCGCTCCCGGTCAGCCGTTCTCGTTACTCGCTCAGCGTTTTGCGGTCCGAACAGCACTCATTCAAATAAGCTGGCTTATCTGCATTGAGGGTGACCGTGAGTCTGCGGGACGTATGCTTAAAGTAATGATACCCAATAGTTACCTGATCGTTAGCCGAGTATTCAGTTCGATTGAGTTTCAAAGGCGTACAACTGTGACCACCCGTTGAAGTTTCAACGACTATCTTCTTGCAATTAAGGGCTGCTACTAATGTTTAAAGTTATGAATTATGATACTTTAGAGTAACTTGAGACGATTGATCTTTATCATGTTTATCGAACTGTATTCAAGTAGTATTATTCAATCTACGAGTACTTAGTTTAGGCTCAACTAAACTAGACGGTGACATTAACATTGTCAGTGACCGGAATGTCTGGAGTAGTTTTATGACAATACATATCTTTGTGCTGTATAAATCAATAAAATTAAGGTTCATTTCTAAAGAAAAAAAAATGTGCGTCTTTCGATAAAAAATCGTTCTATCTTTATTTCAACATTGCTTTCTAAGCTATTAGGGTAGTATTTGGGATCATTTAGGATCTTGGGCTTTCTGTCAATACCAGTCACAGATCTCTGTAGATGGATGGAACTGATAACGACACCCCGGCCGCCTACTTCCCCGTTTTTATTCAAGTCCACGATTCGCGGCTCCGATATGGTCACCCTACACTTTATCTACCTGTAGTGATTTGCTCCCATTTTATAGAGTGAAAATCAATATTAGGAATGGGGCAAGTTAATCTCATATTGGTGCGGATATATAGCTCTTTGCCCGAAAAACCTTTTCTCCATAAAATAACGCCAGTTTAACAAATGCAATTTCAGATCTAACTCCGTGTTTACCCCCTAATCTGTGGCTACTTAGTCGTAATTGAAAAACGTGGCGGTAAGGAAATTCTTTTTGCTTATGTGAGCATAACGAAACGTTTCTAATTTGTATAATAATCACGCTTCCCCAAATAAAATGATGCTTTATTCTTATTTGCGCGGAGAGTAACAGTACCTCTGGCATTAATAACAAAAGCTATGGCTGCCCGTTAAGGAAATTTCGTTTAGATTATAATCAAATGGCGACGTAAACAAACTTTTCGTGCCACGTGACGAGCATCGGAACTGCTTGGGACGATTCTAATTTCACGGCGTGACGAAGAGGTCTACTCATTTTCCTGACGGTTGCGGATATTTTCAATTTTCCCGACGGTGGCTCCTTTTTATTAGTTGTTGTTTCGCCTTGAATACTAATCGCTGAAGAATTAACATTCACGTGACATCTCCTTCGCTTATCCGAGACGTTGTGGCCGAGCCGGGGTTCCTATCTATTCTAAACGCTGCAACATTAATTTGTTGTTGTTCGTTGTTGTTTCTGACACTTTTGTCTCTTGAATTATTTTTATTTTCTTCCTTATTGTCAAATACAGAAGTGATATTCTTAAATTATTTTTATTCAAATCACGTTCACAAATATCAAAGCCTATCCACTGTGATAAACATTATTCGAGTTAATGTAAAGACGGATGAGAAACCACTTCATTACGAGAGTATCAACATGACGTAAACTGCGGGTTTCGATATAATAGTTTATCCATCGACAAGCGTTTTAATTAAGCTGGAGGTTATTACGGCCGATGTCACTTGCCTTCAGTTAACACGTATAGATATTCTGACGCTGCATCCAGTTATTAGCTTCCTTGCCAAGTTATTATGATATTCACTTTGCTCGCTTTAACTTCAGCCGCGCATATAAAGCTAGGGGTTAATTACAGTGTATGTATGTTGCCACTCTATAAGATAGTTTATTACGAACTGTTATGGGATGATGATAGTTTTCTAAGTATCAACTTCAATTTAGGTGCTTGTAGTATTGCAAATATATTCTAATGTATGTGTTACTTAAGCTCTACATTTGATTAATCAAAAGAGTAGTTTACATACATCAGTCGCAGGCAATGAAATTAGCTGTAAATTGAGTGTAAGTGCGGAAATAAGGTGATGGTTAGTTCGTGCGGGGCGCTCTGGCAGACAGCACACTTGCCTAGGTCGGAGCCACGCTAGTAAAATGGCAAGTTGACTGGAATAGTGCTGGCGGCGTAATTAAAGCTGAACTTAATCTCCTGTCACCGTTTCACGAGCTGAAGCCCCGCGCCCACTGACTTAATTAGATTTTTGATGAATTGTTCCACCCGATGAAGCCCACGCGCGGACCGCTAACAAACATGTCTGACTGTTTCGAATTAAAGGCAAAACAAAAATAAATCAAAATACAATTTACTTTTTATGAGTTAAGAGGATAAAGTCCCTAATAAAGTGAACGCTGTTATCTAAAAATCTAATACTCTTGTAAAAGGAAAATGTACCTCTAAATCGAATCGTATTTGCACGATATAAACAAGCGCTCAACATCTGGATCCCTATTCGATGTTCAATCGACCATGACTCCGATGGTATTCGAAGCAACGATAAGTGGATCGAGTACTTTTGACGTCGGCAAGTAGGAGCCATCACAATGGCTGGGGATCTCCAGCGGCCCGGGGAGTTTCACAGATAACCTTTGCCCCAATATTTTGATTGAACCGATGTAATATACCAAGGTCGACGTCATTGTACCTCCATTGTGTATATCGAAGGCTCACTCGACGATCCTATTCAGAACAACCAATTATACAGACCGGATCATTTTGAAACCAATCCATCATTTCAATATAATAAATACTAGTAAACAAAGGGTCGCCATTGTGAAATCAATTTCAACTCGACATAATAGGTTTCGTGTACGTGAAAACAGAAAGGTCTAATTCTGTTTGATATCAAACAATGTGAAAACCTTCTGTGTAAGTTGAGGCGAAGTCCTTAATTTTATAACATTATTTACGAGTAAGTACTGGTGGGTAATATTTTTTGCAGAATGAAATACGTTAGGGTCACTTATCGGAGCTTGAGTTACGATGTCAAGGAAACAAAATAAATTATTTATGAGACGCTTTATTATAACGTACATTTAAGGTTAAAATGTAGTATATTAAATTAATGTGTATCAGGCTTGGTTGTCATGGATAAGTACCGCACACAGTGATTCAATCAAGTTAATCTTTCATGATTGACTTATTGATTCATCGTGTGGGGTATTTTGTTCAAAAACATAGAATAAATCATTAATTGATAGATATTGTGTTAAAAACTGATGACATTGATTTATGGTGATGTTTGACCTATGTCTTGATTATAGCAACGTATTGATAACGATTAATGAAACGTTGAATGAACATCATGTTTTTATGAATGTAAATGCATTAACCATTGGTTAGAGTCAGTGACGTGTTCAGTAAGTGACATCTTTGATAAATGTTTGAGTTGGTAAAGCAATGAGTTAGACAGCTAATTGTAGCGTTTAATTATTGCTGGCAATCTGTAGTGTCGGATCTAGTTGTCGTGTGCATCAGTTAACGCGAAGTATGACCTTTTATTTCAAATTAAATTTCATGTCGTCTTCAGTGTTCAAATTAACTGAGAAGGACACGTCACGTAAAAGTAGTTACATTGTTGTTAGTTTTTCAAATGCGTGAATGGCATGAATGAGTCATAAATAGCATATTATTTTGACGCATGTCTGCACGTTTCAGGCATACAATCAATCGTTTAGTAAATCTACAAGCTTGTATCAAATAAATTATTGAATTTTCTATAGGTGATATCATACGGAGTATTTGGATATTTTTTTACACATAATATACATATAGAGATTGCTTTTGTTAAGACTAATATTACTATCACATACATTATAAAGCTCTTGTTTATCAGTGAAATGCGTTTTTTTACTGTTGCTGCTGAGCACTTCTGAATAGGAAACCTAATTTCGTCCAGCCAATCAAATTAAGAATCTTTAGTTCAGCTAACATTAACAAACCAAGATGCCAGTTATTATTATAGATTTGAAAACCAAAATCGGGGTCGCGTGCACCAACCTTCACGAAAATTCTATAGACATATATAAATGACTTAAGACGATCTTGCTTATCAATGAAACCCTCATTACGTATACTAATCTCTTCCTTAAATTCCTTTCAAAAGTGTTGAATAATATAGTCATTATTGTGTAACCTCGGCTTTAGTACCAAAAAGTCAAGGGTGCTAGTACATTTTATTGTTTACTAAACGGTGTTCGTCGTTTTGTATTGAACATCATTTCAATTGCAGAGCAATCAATCATTTTAGTGTCAATAATATTGGACGCCTCGTGTTGTTACTGGAAAGTCAATATTTTGTTTGTAGGCAATAATAAACTTGTCAGAATTTTAAAATGAACGCTTTAGTAACATTATTGATAGTTTCAAAGGAAATGGTATTGAGTTTATTATTTTTTGTACTTGTTCATACTTTCAGCAGGTGAATAGTACACGTGCTATTTAATTAATAACGTTTATCGATTGAACTTTGTTCTTGACACGAATTCGATTATTTGATTATCGAGATAGCACTTTTTATTGCATACCAAAATCCTTAGACAAATACCAGTGACCTATTATCTCATGGAGGTTAAAACTAGTATTATTTTTAATTCGTGACTAACACATGTGAATGCATAGGGCTTTAGTTCCGTCGATCACCCTGAGTCGTGCTCAACCTCGCTCCTGAGATATGACACGTTAATCCATTCACGACTTTCAACCAATCAAATATTATTATTGATGTGAATAGATTGTCTGAATGGTTAATGCAATTATGTACTATCCATTTGTTGAGGACACCTAGCGTTTATCCCCGATAGCTTCATTAGAGTAATCGTTTTTAAAGACATGTGACTGAATAGCAATTTCCTTGATAGTGATTTCGGAATTAGGGTAGACACGGTCTAGACTTAATTGCTCAATTTAATATGGTAAGAGCCTAGACTAAACGAGGCGAGTGTTTATTATGGAAATTGTGTCGTTAATATTTAATACGCGTGTGTAGAGAATTTGATTTTCGACCTATTGCAAACAACGTGGATGAACTTGATTGAGTGTCGAGCTATTTATGGCGGGATAAAAATATAATGCTGATATACATAATACCTAAATGTAGACTGTCATGATTTTTTACTGCACTCTAAAATTACAGAAGCAGCAGCATAATGGTCAAAATGGAATAAAAATTTCAATATTCGCAGCGACATTGACTCATTAGCACGATTTTTCTAACTTTACCCTTCTCTTACGTACTGTGGACTAAATTAAAAGTACATAGAGAAACTATTATTAGACTTTTAATTGCTCAATTCAGTGCGACGATAAAGGGGTCGCTTGGTCCTGCTTTGCATACTTTGTGAAATAAGCACGGAGGGAAAACCCGACTGTATTTTTCATCTTTCTTAGCTAATAGATTTTTTCATCCAACTTACGGCACTGAGAATAAATGGGGGAATTTTGAATTAAAATTTACATAAAGAAATTTCTATTAAGATGGGAGTTAACTTCAAAGTTGGCTCCGGAGAATTAGTATTTAGCTTAACTGCATTTATGTGTAACTGTGCGTTATTAAACGAGGGTTAATGAATTTTATATTCAGCCGTTAACAGCACATGGTGTTATACAGTTTAATATATAATTTCTATAAAGTAGATGTGGCAGTCAGCATGGAATGTAATGATAAAATAAAATGTAAAATTGTAGCAAAAACACACAGCTTAATTCTCGTGACATACTCGTTCTTTGAATTTACAAACTAATTAAATTGATGTTCTAAATGTTTATCTATAATTTAGGCAGACAGTCGCCTACATATTAGCGTCATCTTCTTTTAACAATGTTGACATGTTTAATTAGTATGTTTGTTTTTTAAAACCTTTTACAGAAATACAATTTCCACACAACTACCTCCTACTTTCTACTCTCTTAAACACTGACTATAAAAACAAAGAAGAACACGTGCATAAAACATGCTACTTATGCAAACATTATTTACATTTCCTTTTACGTAATTTTTTATATTTCCTGAACATAGAAGTACAAAGGTCGTCCGCGAAAGCTTTTCGTCTTTTCGCTATCTTGTATCTGAGTCCTATTGCATGGAAACTATACATAGTCCTCTATCCTTGTATATAGATATATCCTATCCTATTTAATATTATAAATAAATAAATGCGAAAGTTTGTGAGGACGGATGTATGTGTATGTTTGTTACTCTAACTTGGCAGAAATGTAGTTTACTCGTATATATCGGAATAACATACAGGCTTGCTAACATATTGTTTAATAACATTATTGTCATTTATCATATTATATAAATATTAAATGTTTTATTAAGATTCTTAAAATCGAATAGACAGACATGTGTTGCTGGGGAGTTCGTTGCGCCACTACTTCTTCCCAGTAAAAACACATGGTGGTGAAGGGCGGGCATTTTTGGGGCTGTGTCATGTAATTTTGACGTTCAAAAAGTACTGTTTTCTGCCTACTTTGAATAAATGCTTTTTGATTTGATTTTCTGCTTTTTATGCGGGTACGCGAAATAGTGCCCTCGGCAAGCGGGTGAAGCCGCTGGCTGAAGCTAGTAGTAAATAAAGGTTTGCATGTATGTGTATTTACCTTTGAGAGGGCACTAACGAGGAACCCGGCTATCGACTTCAGTGTATTTGCATATGCAGAGCCCCGGAACGTGAAACGGCATTACTGGTTTTACAGAAAGAAAAGCCGATGCAAATGTTTGTAGTGGACTTTGACTGGACTTATTATGGGTTATGCGCATTTGGTACACTTCGCACTTGGTACACCATGCTCAAATGGTACACTTCGCAAATGGTACACTTCTCAAATGGTACATTTCGCAACTGGTACACTTCTCAATTTGTACATTTCGCAAAAGGAGCACTTTTTAAGATGAGTGGAGATTTGGAAGGAATTGACTAAAAATGAGAAAATTTTTGGTTTGGATGGACAAAATAAATTTAAACTTTACATAATCGCTATACTTAACATTTTTTTTAATAAAGAAAAAGAAATACTCGGAAACAGTTAAAGTATAATTATGTAATAAAAAGTAATAATATACATAAACCTTTGTTTATTACAAGACTTAGTAATTATTACTATTTTATTTATAAACAAGTAATTGAAAAATTGTATGTTTGTTTTGTATAGCATAATCAATTTTTTTCTTACATAATTATACCTTAACTATTTTCCAGTGACTTTTTCTTTATTAAAAAAAATGTTATAGCGATTAGGTAAAGTTTAATTAAAATTATTTTGTCCACCCAAACCAAAAATTTTCTCATTTTTAGTCAATTCCTTCCAAATCTCCACTCATCTTAAAAAGTGCTCCTTTTGCGAAATGTACAAATTGAGAAGTGTACCAGTTGCGAAATGTACCATTTGAGAAGTGTACCATTTGCGAAGTGTACCATTTGAGCATGGTGTACCAAGTGCGAAGTGTACCAAATGCGCATAACCCCTTATTATTAGTGGGTTTGTTTGTGTTTGAGATGTTAAGGTTCAGTTTTGATGTGGTTGTGGATACTTTATATGAAGTCAACTCTTAAACCCTTTTATGCAATGGTATTTCAAAGAGATGCTAACTCCTGAAGTACAGGTAATTTGGAAGTCAGTCTTCATTGAATTTTGAAACATCTCAATGTCACCAGAAAGAGGTTTATTAATTAAAGACTTTTTGTCTTTTCTCAAACAATTGAAACAACTTGATTTCCTATCAATTTGCTAAGTAACTTTATGTAAAGTAACATCAATTTGGACTGATTACTCATAAATATCCACAGCTTCATGTAAACACGACAATTATTTACTTCAACTTACATAAACACTAGTTTACAAAGAATGCTGCCTAGGTGGACGTTCCAGTAATTATTACGGCGGCACTTAAGGTCGAAAGTGTGGCCTCTATTAGTTCGTTCCACGTAATACTGGCACATCATTACACGAACGAGTACGTTACATGTGAACTAGGAAGAGTTACGGACTTGAGGTTTATTACCAGACACCCTACGGACGGCTGTTCCAAGAAACAGGAGCATACCCGCAATGTTTTACACCTGCGGGATTCATTCGACTAGGTTTTCAGCATGTTTTACTTTTATTACAGTGTTTGTGAATAGGTTACCAACGCAACGCAACTCTCTACGGGATAATGATGCTTCATATTTATTTTGATCATGATTTTCCGTACCATGAATTTATTTCTCAACTAAATATTGTAATGTTTTTTTTTTTTTGTAAAAATAATGATGAGGTGTGTTTGTGTAAATATGGTGTACAAGCGCCCGCCTTTACGACTGTAAGGTTCGGTTTTCAATCAAAGAACTCGTCTAAATAAAATTACTATATTCCGATGCAAGCTTCGTCGGTATTTGATATTGGAAAACATGCAAATGAAAGGCTTGGTTACTTACTTGGCTTGGGTACTTGGTTTATAGCGTTCGGCCCGGGGGCATCATACTATAGCGCTAGCATAAATCATTATTTTAAGCTCTTCCCATTCATGCATGAATACGCGTTAGGTAATAGAATGTTCTCAATGCAGGTTCTTGAGCATCGTTCAAGCGGTGCGTGAAATACCTAAGTACTTGGGAATTATGAAATACTACTCGAATCTTTAAAGGATGTAGTCAGACTCTTCATCAAAAATAACGAGCGTATTTTCAAAGATAATATACTTATTAGCTATCCAACAATTTGTAAAATATTATTATAATTTATAAACTGAACGTATTTTCCTTAAAATTAAGACACGTGTATCTTTTGTCGAAATTAACCAGCGCTTTGTTCTCAGAATGTTGTGCTGTTGATAAATGGCGATGATATTTCCTTTTATTAAAGGAAAAGTCTGTAATGAATTTGCAATTGGTAAACCATAGCATACATATTTGGATATGGGTCGTGCATTAGCAGGTAATGTTAGAACTGGGTTATGGAGCGGGCGGTAATCTAGGCGTTTATTCACCGTCACGCGTGACACCAGTGTCGCATCATTATTCGTAGACATGCATGTTTCAAGAGAGCATGCTTTACATCATGTGCCTGTGTACAGCTACAGTGTGCCTGTCGGCTGCGCTAAGGGCCCTTAAAGCTTCGCAATTTACGTTCGCGACACGCATATGCAAGATTTGCGATGCTTTTATTAAGTGCACTCTGCATATTTTCTGACATACTTCCATAGCTGGATATTCCCATTTATGTGCACAAAGCTCTAGAGCTAAGTAAACGCATGAACATTAAGTCATTGCATTCATTTGCACTGAATGACTTATTGAGCTATTGTAAGTATGCAAAGTTACTGCATAAGTTTGTCTTGAGGTGGTAACAAGACGTGTCTAGTACATACGTGCCACCTTGTCAAACGATTACGAAATCTGACATGTGGCACTCCAAACGAATCTTTTGTGATAGGCACGAGGGTCATCGTAATGTACACACAAAATGTTACAAGCATTTTAAAAGCTACGATTTTTCGATCGTTTGTGGGGCTGAAGGCTGACAGAGTAATTCCAGGTTGGCGGCAACAACGCAGTCTGTCGCTCATACTTGATCCGCATCGATTATCCAGGTTCAATAGCGGCGAGCTATTCTAGCCCGACTGCCCTTTGTTGCATTCCATTGTTGGTCTGTGAAGCCACGCGGCCGTATAAGAGACACTCTAACTTGTATTGGAATCACAGTATATTGCCACCGGTGAATGCGCTCCCTTTGTTCAGCGAACAATCGAGCCGCGATCGTCAACTCGTTTGATCTGAGATTAGGTGTTGTGATATGTCTTGACTTAACAAGGTTGGAACGAGATTGCAATAATTTGTTTTGATTAGGTTCAGGTTATTTTGGTTCGAGTTACTATTTAATTTATTATGACTTGGTAGTGATTTTGAGGCAAAGTTATAGTTATTTCACAGAGTTACTAATCTGCCTAATTCAACTAAAATCGTATTTAATTAAGGTGTTATTGAACGCAATTCCTATAATTACTGGGGTTGCGATCGAAATTCAGTAGCATAATGTTTGATTCAGACAATACGACATGCAGATGAAACAAGACGGCGCAATCAATCCAATAATTCACAGCGGGACTGCGCGGTGCAATCGCATCATAGTGTTGGGATTCGCATCAGTCCCCGGTTCATTTGGCGGTCATTATTCTGGGGCACGTCTCGTCGTCACGTCCGTCGACACCCATGTCACTCATTGCTCAGTTGTTCGCAGCCATTTGTAAAGCAGTCGCATTAATTACTCGTGTGGGGCGTGTAATTATTACAACTCCAATTTTGAATAGTAGTTTCATCTTTAATTACCCCTACGAAGCAGAATATATTAGAATTACGCTTCTGTTTGTTTTGTACGTAAACATAATCAATATTATATTCACGAAGAATTTTCCTTTTTATCTCCGATCATATCGACTTGATTATTTATTACTTCAGTATCTTTCTATGTACTCGAGTTTTCGCATGATCTATCAAAAGTAATATACATTTATTTGAAATCATATTCTAAGATTCAATGCCTTGTTATTCAGAGCTCGAATGCCATTAGCAGGGGCGGTATTATAATTAAGACTAAAATAATTAAGCCCAGATTAAATCAAATTACTATTCACAATACAAAGGCTTATTGGAAAATCTATTGTGGAGCCTTCACTGGTTGAAACTGTGATGAAACATTTGACATATCACGTAGGCATACTTTGTACGCGTAATTAATCAGTAGTCCATTCACGAATACGAATTCGCAATATAGGTGCACTCATAATTCTGTTTGTGAGTATTTCAATTCTGAATTTGTTCAATGTTTATGCTTCGCTCGACTAGTTCGAAGTATCTTATTTGTGAGGAGTAAGCGTAATTAACGATGGAAAGGTTGATGAGTCGATAAATACTGTTATAAGTGTAATTTATTCTCTGTGGAAAAATCTAGAAAATGCTGGAATTGTATGTTACAATTTTCCTTTTTAGAACGGCATCCACAACTAAATAACAAAAATTATGAATGTATTACGTATGCAAAGGATGCAAATCATATTTCATAGAGCGTGGATGTTGAATGCGTACCATCCCTTATTCCTATTTATGCGACGTTTGTCAGTCGCCATTGCGTGATACAACTATAAATTGGAAGTGTTATCGAATTGAGTTTTGATTGTGTTTCCGTAGCAGCCGTATCGAAATGTAGGTCGTAGTTACACATTCGCCACACGCCACTGGCGGCCCTTTACACTCGTCCGCACGTCAGAAATCATCCACTTACCCTTTATGCGGATTAGAATTCGGCGTGGAAAATATACCTCGTTTGTTATGAAACGAATATAAATATGTTTATTCCGATAGTTGTATTTCAAAATATGCGTTCTTCGCACCCAATCACATGTGAAATATGAATTATGGTGACGCCTGGAGTAATTTATCAGATTTCTATTTGAATTGCTTGTTTGCCAGATTGAATTTTCTCCGCGTCGCCGTCTGTTTGCAATCAGCGATTTGAAAGAGTAAAATAAATAAGGCATGTTTGCGACTAATCAATTGATCTCAAGTAAAATAATGTTTAGCATTTATTTCTCATATTTGTTTCTTTATGATCTCGTCGACATTGGTTCGTACACATAGGCTTAAGCGTGTTATGTTTTGGAAAAAATAATATATAATCAGAAAAAATAATCGTTTGTTTTAGGAAAAAGGTAAGGTTACTTATCAGATTTTCAACGAGATCAATAAAATAATTTTCGACAACTCAATCACATAGTTACGACGGACATCTTCACAATGATTTAATATGACAACATCCCAAATGTCCGCGCAATCCTTCAATAATAATCCCTGTGATTACTGCGCGTCTGATTGCGTATACTGGAGATAATTTGCACCTGCGAGCGTGATAGGCAGTACACTTATGGAAATGAGCTTATAAGCTGAATGCAAACGTGCTATGATTTGCTTTCCATTTTGTATATAGGACGCGATGATTGAACTGCGCCCCGTCATTCTGAAACTCACTGGCCGCCATTTCGATGTCATTCGTTCGCTGCCACTCAAATCAATACTAGATTTTTGTATTTTTTCCTCTCATCTCTTATTTTTGTGATATTTCGAAGCTGACGGGATATTTCGAATAGTGTTTCAGTATTTTTATTTTGAGTTAAAGGTTTCGTATTCTGTGATGCCGCGAGTAGTTAGTAAAATCATTGGCAATGGATTTGAATCAAAACGAATAATTTGTTTTAATATGGTTTTGTATTTAAGATTTATTTAAGGGATATAACAACGTAACCATGGTATTATTTGTGGCGTTAAGTTAAGTTCTATATTTCTATTTATTTGTGAATGAATTTTGATATGAGCTAGTGGTTAGAGCATAAATCTACAAAACATATTAGGGGAGCTCGTTACATAGGAACAAACAGTTGCATAAAATGTTGCTTGTTGTTACAGCAACGTTCAAGTGGTGTATTCTTCTTTTAAACATCATTCTCTTTAAATTACACCGATAAACGATAAATAACTTAGCAGAAATCGAACCAAGAGACGTATGAAGCAATTAAGATTTCAGCAACACGAAGCGCTCTGTTAACGTTATAATCTGCACGATATCTGAGTAACTACACTAAGCAGGTATTTAGACATAATCTATGGAGGTTTTCCACAATCATCGGACTCAGATCGGGGCGTGGCCAAATTTATAACCGCATAAACTACCAACGAAAAAGGCTAAAGCTTGCGTTATATTAAACTACTCGGCTTTAGTGCGCCGTAAATCTAACCGCGAAGCGGTAAAAAAGTTGCTACAGATGATATCATTGTAGAACCTTGCAATATACTGTTTCAGCAACTATAGTTTGGCTCGCGGCCCGATATTACATGACAACAAAAAACTAAATGTAAAGTGTTATGGCACATTTGTATTACCAACACACCTATATCAAGCTATTTTATAATGAATATACTTACTAGGTGAGAAGAAATCATCATAGTAATGTGCAAATAAAAAAAACTGTAATATTATGTTGTAAGTAAATAATATATGTTGCCTCTGTGTGTGACATAATTGTGTCATCTAATGTGAGGAATATAAACATGTGCATCCAACATTATTCCTAAATATTTTATTGTAATAATAGTTTCCTATGAAATATTAGTTATCAACGTACGAATATCGGATACATCAATTCGATTCGAGGTCCGAAAATTCAATTTCAAACAATATCATGGGAGTAGTAAAGTCAAATGAATGTTAACAATATCAAATTTTGACAAATAGCAGCCAGTTTTGAAAGAAATAAAAAAAAAACAATGGAAAGGGCTATTAATGCGGCATACCACTAACATGACCAATTGTAGATTAATATTAAAGTAAACAATACTTAATGAAAGCATTGCAAAATTATAAAATACCTAGCTCAAAGTGCCTAACTAAATTTAAAATGTTTCCTTGAAAGTCAATAGGCAAGTTAATAGATCGGGCTCGGAAGCCTACTAGCGTCATTACGCCCACCGAGTGTCAGGTAAAGTTCGCTAATTAATTTCATTACAACCTTTCGTAATTGGATGCAAAGGGCAGGGGGGCTGTCACATTTTAAAAGGACACGTCTGTCGATACAGTTCCTATAGTCATTACCTTTTATTTATTTACTAACATTCCGCCTTAACATGCGATCGAGCCTTTGTGAACATAGTATCCCTCCATATGAAACGTACCTGAAACAAAAAAAAAAGATTAATTAAAAAAAATGTTTTTCGAAAATGTAAGATAATTTAAATGTCCTTTATTCATGAGATGCATAATAAACTTATACCTGAGTGCAATAAAGCAAATTAAACGTAAGTAAGTTAAAACAACAATAAATAAATTGCGGCGGTGGCCACACACAGAACACTGGGAATAAAACTCAATTAGAGATTATAGCGTTTCGCAGTGTTACTCCATTTTAATGCACTCCAGTGTTTTTGTTACGAAATCGAGTTTTATTCGGAATTCAAATGTTTTTAAACAGTAAGTATTGGTTTATTTTATTGACTTTATGGCGTTGTTTGTTATTGTTGGTTTTAAACTGTTTTAAGTTCCATTACCGTTAAATAGTATTGCTGGCTGATGCGGTTTTAATTTAATCGTTAAATAAATGGGCTTATTTTAGAACTAGATTGAGCTATTAAGGACTTATCGGTGATTATTGTGTATGTTGTTTTTGTTTCGTTTATAACTTGATGATTTTATCAAAGTGATTTTGTTGACTGTTTTAGGTATACCGTCCAAGCAGCGTATACTAGGAAGCTTTAAAATTGCCTAAAGTTAAGTATATTTATTAAGTTTTTTAAGTTTTAGTGCCGCTATGTTTTTCACGCTTTTTACTGCAGTCACAAATGTGTCCGTATAACCATTATATGGGTTATGTTGTAAACTCGCTCGTTTGCACATTTGGGCTCTTAAAACTGAGAACATTATTGTTACTGGCATTGTTAGTGTTAATTCTATGAGCCCGTTAAATTCTGCTCAATAAGCTGCACGGATGAACTCATACCGTCAAATGGAAGCTGGATTATGGACCACAGGTAATGTGTATAACGTTAACGGTTTTTATGTTATCATAACATATATACAGTTTAAGTAACGCTTTTGTTTAATTAAAGTGGTATGATAAAACATGAAGTTCATAAAAACTATATAAGTAAAGTATGCCCGTTTCTTGGATAGTAAGTACAAAGAAAAAGTTCAAAGTCTTCCTTTGAAAACTGATAGCTGTTAAATGCATAAAAGATTCGGTTGCACTATACATTATTTATAGGTATTTTTGACATATTGCATTGTTAGTTGACACATTCGAAGGGCGAAAATGTATACTTAATGCCGTTGAAATCGCTCTCTGAACGAGTTAAATAAAATAGAATGACAATGACCTGATTCCTCGTCTCAGAGTGACAGTATTCGATAAACTTTCCACCCCTGTTTTCGTAGTGATCGCCCAGCGAAAATAGGGAAGGAAACTCTGCACCCGGTAGGAAACTACCACAATTTATCATGACCGAACAAAATTCCGTCCCATTTTTCGAAATTTCGATTTCAACCTTAATCGATGTAGTAGTCGGTTTAAAAAAAGAACACCCCGGTACACGTGCTCTGTTGACGTTACCCGGTTAAACCGGGTTTAATCGGATTACAGAATTCTTTCACGGGGACCGATCGTGATCCTCGGCTTAACTGTCAATAATCAACTGTAAAACGAAAGTAGTAATTAGTGTCGAATCAGCAAGGCACAAAGGCCGGCTTCCATTCCGTATTTGTTATGGGTGATTGATTTCATCCGCCTCTGTAAATTACTTTACAAAGCGATGTAAAGAATATTTACAACACATACAACAAATCGCAAACAGAATATTGATTTAATAGCAGTGTTTGTAATTCAAATGTTATGATTACCCTTTTCATTGCAAACCTCATAAATATGTTGATTAATTTTGAAGGAGAAACGTCTATTCACTATTTTAACAACGTATTAATTTAAGGCGAGTCACGTTTCGCGACTCATTATTTCACCATTGTTTCTGAAGGCGAGTTAAAGCTTTGGCAGTATGAAATGGCATCTTTATTGCCAATGCAATAGGTAATAGGGCGTCTATCAGAACCGACGAAGCCAAAGAAATTACTTTGAACGTTAACACCGACTTGATTGCTTTCAGAGCGCAGTTTCCGGGATTCCCTTCAAAAGGACCCAGTGTTGCCGCTTGAAAACATTTTGCTGGATGCAGGCGACTAAACGTGACTACGTACACGGACTAAATTATTCGGATTCCCTTTAGTGAATTACGAGCAGTGGTTCAGCTCACTAGTTATCCGTCTTATTTTAGCAATTTACTGCTGCTTGTAGAATTTGTGTAAAAAGTCGCTGTTTTACTGAGGCCTCGCTTGGGGGAACAGAATAGTGGCCCGGTGACCCAGAATGTTAAGTGATAGTTTTATGATATTGTTTGTGCCGACTCTGAAGAATAGGTACTAAAATATTATTACGGCAAAAGATAATTTTGCATGAAATATTTTACCATTGGAAATAAAACATTTATTAAATTAGCCACCTTAAAAAGTAATTTAAATCCCGTAACTGCTATAAGGTATCTGTCGAATCGCTTGAAATTCAGGTTACCTTGTAGTTGATTACCTCGATGCTGCTGTTTTTAAAACCAACACAATTAAATCATCGAAGTTCATTTTCGCGTTAATTATTTTCGGATTACTGAATATTTATTGAGTAATCGCACACACCACTGTACTTGGTGTCTACATTGTTACCGCAAGCGGCGCGGTGCGGGCGCGGGAGTATTAACACAATTTACGCGAAAACAACGTTCATAGCATTCAAATGTGAAATTGAAAACTGGCGAGCTCCGCGCAATTCGTAGTGAGATTAACTTAACTAAATTATACAATCAAGTGTGCATTCACTACGAAGCCGAGCGCTGCGCCGCCGCGACTCAAAAAATATCCTCCGTAGTCTCCCAGGCCATTCAAATAAGCATACAACCATCCTTCTCGACTTAGATATTTCATATGAGAAAAATGCAGCTTTATCCCCCTTCTGCGAACCTTTACTGCACCCGGTGGACACGTTCGCCGATAAAATAAACACTAAAACAGCGTGAGTTTACAGATTCCTCTCATACAATATCATATGCAGCCACATTATACAGCACATTTTCTAAACAAATTGTTTTATCTCTACTTCTTAAGTGGATACGCTCCGTCGCACACGTAATTCTTCTCAGTCCGCATACAAACAGCCCATAAGGATGCGACAATCCTCACCGCAAACAATAAAAATGTGAATAAAAATAAATTTTGATACTTCCATAGTTGCTAACCGCGCTGCGGACCGTGAGGAATAAGCCATGGCCGGGTTGCCGAAGATATTTCGTAAAAACGTTACTGTACTTGTGAACTTGTGTTTCGAGACGAATGCATCAATTCAGTTGTCAATAGTCTCATTCATGTGACGAATGGCGTCATCTTTGTGTCGTTCCGCGAAGATGAAAACGGGGTGTGCTGGAGAAATACGGGACGCATGTTGAAACGTCGCCTGGCAAATTGCATTGTGCCGCGACGCAGGCGCCGACACGAAATTGGATTGCACACTATCCAATAATTTCGATCGTGATTTTCGATGATGATGGTCGTGACAGCTATATTTGCAATCACGGCGACTAATAGGAAACTACATTTCTCCAATGCGGCACGTATTAGTAAATCCTATGATTATGTGTGGCGAATAGTGTTGCGGATTCGCTTATTATAGAAAAGTGTTTGAAATTATTATCAATAAGTTGTTTAATGAAGTCAGGTTAATTATATTTTAATTTATACTAAAAGTTTAGTAGGCTCTCAAGTATTAAATACACATACATATTTATAAAGGTAGATTATAAGTCGTCCTAAATGCATGGCACCTTCAGGCTTGAATAAGATTAGCATGCGCATAAGCAAGAACAATGAGTTATGATACTGCGCATACATCAGTCACTGATATTACAGATTACCATAACAAATTGAGTCATTCAACAACTGTCGTAAGTATAACAAGTCGATCAGTCTCCTGGGCGACGGGAGTACGCGCTGACAAATTATGGTCAAATTATGAAACTTTAATCTGCATGATGAAGCTGTAAATTCAGAATTATCTCGTAGTGATATATCGTTTTTAAAATAGAGCGATTTATGTTTTTTTCCTAATACAAGCTACAAGGTGCAAATTGTTGGCTAACGACTAATTATTATTAGTCTCCCAGCACGTGGGAAGATCCCACGACTTACATAGCTGTGTCTCTGATCGAGTTTACTTTTTAGCGATAAGGTACTCTGCTCGCGCATTCACTCAAGACAATGAGCGCTCTTATTGTTTCACTTACTTTGGCGTATGTATTCAAGTTAGTTTTGATTAATGGTTTTGCGAAGTGCAATGTACTGTGAATAGTAGAAGGGTTCGTTAGTTTCTAAATAGCATTGCTACACTAGTTAGCAAACGCCCTGCCGCTGTGAAAAAATGGAAATAACTGTTCTCAAGGAGAATTAGCCGTTTTCGTTACACCTCTGTGAGCACAGATTAATGTTAAGATTGCTGTTACAATTATACCGATTATCTGGTTAATTTCCTGTAACGTGATTAAGGATACGTTCGTCATGATTACGAGCGAGTCTGCAAGTGCAGTTTGTTAGATATCTTGAGCCTTAATGGTTTAATAGCTCAGATGTTTGTGTTGCTTCACCGAATTAGAGTACTTTGTTGTATTGTACTTGAAGATTGTTAGAGCGTGGCCTACTAACACTAATTTGCGATCAATCTGAAGTTTCTTATATACTAGGTAAATACATATTGCGTACAGAGTAAGTAATCTCATAATGTCTGCATTCATTGTTGCAACAATTTATTGTTAATACATTGCACTTACGATTAACAGTATTTACATACAATAACGCATTAAGCGCAGACACATATTATTATACGTTGGGATATCGTTTATATTTGGCAACAGGTTATTACTAGCAGTTAGTAAACAATTAATATTGTTTAACGAGTCGCTTAATTGCGATATCGAGCCGAGCTTTGGCATTGATGTTTTAATTGTCACGATGTGAAACTGTGGCATGTTTTCGGTATTTTCTACGCATATGTACAATGTATGTTGGAAATTTTAACAAGCATGATTCACGATCAAGATGTATGTACATGCCTAATTGATACATATGAGGCAACGTTTAGCTATAAGCTAGTCTTGCAATTCAAACACGATGTAATAGAGTAATTTATCCTCTTAGTTTAAGATACCTTCACGTTTATTTTATAGAATGAATTCATTGAGTTTTAACACTTTATACTCATAAATCTATAGGAAGTATCCACTTTACCCAACAATAGATCTTCCCAGACGGCTAATGACTAAACGGCTTCAGAACATACATCTTCCTACTTCAAGTTTCCAAGTTTGATCAAGCAAACTAACCCTGAAACGGCATAGGAAGAGATTCGTATTTCGACAAATGTTTAGACTTACGAACAAGCCGAACAAATAGCGTCGCAACTCTAAAATCCTTTTGTTACGTCGTGTATTTGTTTACCAAGTTTTTGAGCCAAGGATGCGGTGCCGCGCGCCGAACATAAATCACTGTTGACAACTTGCCTATTTTCACAACGTCGTCCTCGGCACTCGGCAGTGTCTCGGCAAATGCCGAACATTCGGTATGCATCGCTATGCACAATAAACAATGGGACTATTGCTAAACATCATTTGTTTACTTCGCATGCACGATCAGCTTATTTATGTCCGAAGGGACCAAGGACTCACGAATCCCGCAAACTAATCGCTTGTCGTCTCCGTAATTAATTAATTACACCATGCACCGGTGGTTTTCTTACAGCCACGTAGTTTGTAACTTCAAACAAAAGACGTGCTCTAGTGTTAAATACGCGATTGTTGTGTGAGCACATCGGATTAGATGCGTTATACAAGGTTAAAATTCAATTAATTTGAATGTGTTGGTCACACAGTGGTTATTATTTTGATTATCTACTTATCTAATATATTCACATAATGCTTATGAACTTGTACGAATGCATATAATTACTTATGTTGTACATACTTAGAACGCTGAGAGAACTAAATACAAACTATTTTCTCCTGTGATGGCGAATGCATTCTGCTCAGGTATCGTGGTAAACCAGACAAAGATTTAAGTTATGCAGACCTTCTGAAACTCCAACTGGCATGTCAAGTCTGTAACTTCAATAAAGCCTTGAAATGTTGTGGACAGTTCAGGCCGGAGTCGTCTAATCAGGGGCCGTGCCCGCATAGGACGCTAAGTCCGGGACAAAACACAACTGCAAACGGCAATGGAGTTACATCTATTATTCCAAGCAACATCTGTTTTTGAAGAAGAGTACACAATGGATTCAGAGGAAACTATTGTCGGAGCTACACGCTCGCTTGACTTATTTACACGTTTCACCGTACGAGTATTACTTTGCTTTGAGCCTAGGTGAACGTCTGCTAAGTTTGTTTACTTATTAAATCGTAGCTTCGTTTGTGTCTAGCGTTTGTAGCAACCACAGGGTGTTCTTGCATTTGTTTATTTGAAGATTTACATAGTCTGGCTTCCAGTTATAAATCAGTTTTCTTTTTTATAAAAAAAGTGTTGAATAATGTGACAGCAATTTATTGTTGGCTGCCAATTATATCCATATTGTATTACATAAATGCTCGTATAAATTGCTTGATGTACGTGATTCGGATCAGATGTCAGGTCAGATTATTATAATGTGACCTGACTTCTTACTGGTTACGTTCACATGAATGGATTACACACAATTAATGGTGTAACGATGGTAGCTGATTTCCCTTGAAGATAAATACGTAGTGGATTGTAGGTATTGCGAATATTTTAATACATTATTATAATGACTGTTAAAGTGAAGGTATATTACGATGTTAAAGTATGGTCGTAAAAAATAAATTAACAAAATGAATCTTCCTGCGATTATCTTAATCTCAGCCTAGATAACAAAGCTGTGAATTTTATGATACCAATAGAGCAGAAAGTTATCAACTATTGTGTAACGCGTTGTTCCGGATTGTGTAACTGTGTTATAACAAGTTCCGATAAAGATAACAAAATTGGGACGATACGACGCAAAATTAAACACCATACAAATCAATGCTTTGGGACAATATAGATTATATCTATGGAGACACTGAGAATTATTCGATAATATTATAACAGGCCTCTTTGCTTGACATTTACTGCACCAAAGAGGTTGTATACAGGTACAGTTTGCATCTAGCAACTAACACATTTATGTATTAAAGTCAGCGTGAAGATGAGATAATATTTACTTAGAAGTACGTAATGCTTGGCATCGGACAATTTTGTTTGGTTTCAGCAAATACCAGTTTCCTCAGTGTACGTGCTAACTGAGTCGAATATTTCCTATTTAAGTAGGAAGGAGTTTCATGTAGATACACTTAGATAATAATGTATTATTATAATGATGTCTGTAAACATATTTAGCTAATCACTGTGTGCTAAGGGTATTATCAATGGAATATATGAATGAATGAACTTACTCCATTATTAAATTTTCATGAGTATCTAGTCATTGTTGTATCTCTTACTAACAGAAAATGTTTACTATCGGTACAGCTAGTATCACAGACTCTTCATTATAAGTATATAAGTACTATTGTACACTACACTACACTATGAAATGCAATAAAGTACTGAGGATTGAATTCATGATACATGGTACGTCAATTTTACATTACTACTACAGATACGCTGCTACTTATTCTGTAAGGAGGAAAAGGGATAATGACAACCCTCCGAGAAATACCAGAGCCTATGTTAATCTAAGATTATTCAAAAGTAGGTATGATTATTTAATACCTAGAACATCCACGGTCGTATCCCTTTCAGGATTAGCAAGCATTCATGAGTCTAATCTATTGAATGCGTATTTCTAGCAGCTCAACTAAATGCGGTCTTAATATTCCTACATTTAGATCTCGTTCCTAATATATGGGTTTGCTAATAATGTTTGCTATTATCGTTTAACGGTGCTAATAAATCAATTTTGTGTGCGTGAGTGGCAGCTCTGGGAATCGTTGTGTTTGATGTCGCACGAATCAAGGTTCGCGTGTAACTAGCCGAAACATATAATTTAGTTACTTGAATTTATGTAGCATATTTTAAGTTGATGTATTTACAGGAGGTGTGTACTAAAATAACAGAAATGATTAGCGATCATCTGAGTTGGTTTCTGTTCTTAGTAAATGTTATTCGAAAAAAAAACAAACTAAAGATTTCAACTGAGACAATTTATTGCCAAATCTGCATCGTTTTTTCTCCAACTTTCCTCCAAAGTGAAGCCGCAGGCGTAACTCAGTAGGTAGATAAAAAACACGTAAATTAAACTTTAATTTATCAAGCGTCTGTATCTTGACGAAAAATCCCATTTGCATTCTATTACGTGAGACTGACAGAGCGATTTACTTGATTTACAAAAAAGGCACTTATTATGCTGTCTAAGTTCAATTACGAGTAACGTATGTTTTACGTACGTTTTATTTAGGTATTACTAGTTTAAAAATAGATACCGTTACTGTGACTACATATCGGACCGTTAATTTTATCGTGTCCAATAACAATATGCATTAAAGGATAGTACGGAAAATCGCGCTTAACGTTATAAACGAATGGAAATCGTAAGTACGCGGGCTCACCGTGCTCTCCCCTGTTATTTGACTCGTTATGAAAATTGGACCCGTGATGCGACCGTATAATTTTATGTCACGTTATCCAATAATTTTGCAATATTATTGCCGCATACGTGAATTATCTGTCGTGTTACCTATAAATGTGTTTCATAATTTGTTGAGGCGACTGCGCCATAATGGAACAGTGTTATTGTTTGTGGAAATTGGATTAAAGTCTTGGTAATATTTTAATATTTCCGCAACACAAAGTTTGGTTTGGCGGCATCTTCGACAGCCGTTGCGAGTATAATTAATGGGTTAGCTAATAATGGTTTTTAGAAGGGACGACGGCTTCACGATCTTATATAATTGTTTGAAATTAGTCAAGGGAATTCGGCAGACTGCCAATGCCACTGGTAATGGTACTCGACGTCGATGGACTGACAATATGTCTATAACTGTTGCACTATATCAATCACAAATAATTACAGGTTATTTCTTCTCGCCGAACGTGCTTTTGTTGCTCAACGACCTTACGTTATCAAAGACACATTGTTATTGTAACAAGAGGCCCAGTGAGCTTTTAATGTCATTCATAGTGCTACGTAGCTGCCAACTCACGTCGTTTTGAAGATTCATGTAACATTAATCGGATACCTAAAATAACAATGAAGTCGTACGATGTAAAAGCCCTGGGTTTCCAGCATCGGCGGCAGACGGCACCGATCGTATGCGTGTCAACCGGAGGCTGAATAATGACATCGGTTGACATTTAATTTTGGATACAAAAGGCTCTTTATACAGTTTACCCTAATCCGTTTAGCCCCCTTCGCCCCTATATTGACAACCAACCTTTTAACTCCTCCCGCTTAATTACACTGACGGGATTATCATCGGGACCTTATTCGTATCGATATGTTCGGGTATTAGTTGGTCGGTTTCATTGCGGACAAACGTTTTTAATGGAAGGGACATCATGTCTCTATGTTTATGTTAATTTGTGACGCCCTTTCTGTGTTTGGGATTTTAAATTTATGCATGTAGTGATTACTTGATCCAGGATTGGTTTTATTAAACTTGATGGAATATTTCCGGGGACATATTTTATTACATAATACAGAAATCAAGATTTGAAATAAAGACACAGAATTTACAATTCTGTTTAATATTAAATGTTAAACTGTTCCAAATTGAAATGCCTTCAATTATAATTTAATGACATAATTACATTTTAGAAGCAAATAAGAGTATTGTTAATTATTAATTGGCACGACTCGGTGGAATTCTCTTATAGAATTTGTACCATAGATTGAATGTTACATGAATTAAATTAATTACTGAGATCAAAAGCGTAGCTGATTTGAATTAATGCTGTGTCTTGGTTAAACTTTAATTAATAAATTAT
Source organism: Heliothis virescens (assembly GCA_002382865.2). NCBI lineage: Eukaryota > Metazoa > Arthropoda > Insecta > Lepidoptera > Noctuidae > Heliothis > Heliothis virescens. The sequence goes on along the minus strand of NWSH02000050.1, from coordinate 4,053,582 downwards.
GAATTTGCTGTAAAGCATGTTAAGGATTTGTGTTTGTTGAAAATATCTGTCTGATTTTACATTTTACTCAAAACGTTTATTGAAAGTTCATTTTAGTCGTGAGAGTTTTAGAGTAATGGCAAATGTTAAAACAACAGCGAATTAGATATTGTTTTATGAAAACTGAACATTTTCAATATTTTTTGTAATCATACCTGCAAAATAATTCCCGCCGCTGGCTTCAGTAAATTGAAATCTGATCCCTAAAGATATTCATTCCACAATATATTATTTATTTTATAATTCGCGAACTCTGGTTAGTATAAATATCACATTTTTATAGCAATTGCCTTCGAAATTTATTAAACGCTTACCTTTATGAAGTGTACTTCAGTGAGGGACTTCTTCGTAGAATCTGAAAATATAAAAAAAATATTATGTTAATCGTTCTGTAAAATATACAAGAATATTTATTTGTCAGGTCGGAGTGGATCAAGGGAGATTTTTTGCTCAATTAATATTCTGACTTTGGGCACAGCTTTGGGGCACACTCAGATTTTTATTTTTAGGGCGCACGGAAATTAATTTTCATACCCGTGGTCTGGCCTGATTGGATTTTAAAGACGGATGCTGTTCGTACCCACTTAAATTGGATCTTCTTTTACAGCTGAGACGTACATTTTGATACTTTTGAAGATTCAATGTTAAATACACCCTGTAATTTGAAACTACGTTTCCGAAAAAAGATATTAATTTTATAAAAAAAAAATTTTTGTTCATTTCGATTCAGCATTGATTGAAATTATAGATGTTTAAAGTTTCAAAGAATAAAATAATTTGATTCATTCGATTATTCAATCAGAAGAATCACGTGACGATAAGATAGGGGCGGGCTGCTAGTGTCACAACATCGAATAATTCATGAGATGCTAGTGACGGGCAAGCTGAACAATGGTTTTGTATCAACAAAATAAATACCATTGTAATGTTTATATATTTTGAAATGAACAGCTAACAAGTTGTTCAAAAGTTTCGTAAAAAATATGGTTAAAATTGTCATTGTAGACTATGCTCTGAGAAAAGCCAACAGTTGCCGCCTCAATTCCAGACATTACGGCAGGTTTGAAAACCAGAAACCTAGCCTAGAACTACACTTCTTGTACCTGTTTGCTATTGAAAGTTCGAACTGGTTGTTACCGCACAACTTGACATAGGACATTCTATATTTCAGGAAATGGCGCGGTATCAACGTATACGATTATAACGATTATCGATACACAAATCTAGAGATGTCACATCACTAGTGACGCGGTTAGGGTGGCGCTACCAAGGAGGTGTTTCTTTCGTTTTGTAACAACGTTTCGTACCACTCAGACCATTGTGCTATTATTATGCAAAACTGTGACGACTGCCGATCGCAACAAATGTGTCTAGCGAACACTGAACTACATTTCTTTGTGTTAAAAGGTTATTAGAATGTAGGTCTCGATGTAAACATTTTCAAGGTCATGTTGGTGTTTTCGAAAATTGATTACTCATGTATTTTCGTGGCATGCAATGTGCGACTAGTAACAATAACAACCTCTTATGGAATAAAAGATGTTAATCATTGATTTAGAGCTTTCGTTAATAGTAATAAGTTAGATATTACTAACAGTTATCAGATTTAACAAGCAAGAGAGCTAGCGACGATGCAAGTCACCCTTAACGTTTACGGATGTGAAAAGACTTGTATTTTTAAGCTTTGGACTATTCTTTGATGACGCAGTTGTAAGCAAGTGTGGCTTACTTTTCAATTTGAGAGAAGCAGAGCTTGCATAGAGTGCAGACTTACTCCAAGGCTTGTTGATGGCGTGTTCTTACAAAAGATGTCACGAAAACGGAGCGCCACACTCGAAAATGGGACGACGTTTTGTTTCAGTTAGAAACGTGACTAAACGCTACAACTTTAGGTATTTAGAGTGTTCTTTTGTACATATTGTTCAGAGAGAATACAAAATTAGATAGAACAACTGGCCCTACTGCGTGTGCACATATCCCTTGCACCCATAATTGCATCTGCGGTCATTTATTTATTAGTCGTGTTATTGTTTCTTTAAATTACAAAAATAAACAGTTTTGGAAAGGTTTTAAAATGGTTTGAATATAATATGCGCTACACTGCAATAGTACAAATAAAATATCGTAGAAAATTACATATAAATGTTGCGAGAAATCTGGCACGTTGCCTAAGAATGTCGACCCATTTCTTTCAGTTGACAAGTGCAAAATGCGTGCATGCAAGCAAGCAGATGTCCTATGTTTCACATGAAAATGGAATTAAATTGCAATACAAGATTTTATTTGTTCGGTGTATTTTTATTTTGACAGTTTTTCTGATAATAAATGTTTATCTATATACGTCCACATATGAAAACATTATCATTATGGTGAAAAGGGGAAAAAGAAAAAAAACAGTGCAAAATACGCAATCCCATTTTTTTACAGATGTCGTGGACTTGAATACAAATTAATCTTTCAATCGATCATTTCTTTCATTATTCATTTCTGTGAATTCGATGATTGAAAACCAGCCTCTTTTGGGTTCAATAAATCAATAGATTAAAAGTCTTTGGTCAAAGTGTAAGGGCATCTGTCAGTAGGTTTCATCTCGAGGGCTGTGGTAGAAACTAATTCGACATAGTTCAGTCTTCGAAACGAATTTTCCATGAACTTCAATATCAGATTTAATACGTATCCGATCAAGCTTTGTAATACAATCGAGAGCAACTAATTCTGGCCAGTTAGTTGTGTATTTTATGTAACGTTGTGTAATAAAACAAACAAATTAATGTTAATGGTGTCTTTCTTCTTCTACCAATAGCCGATGAGTAATTATTATTTTTTTATAATAAAGTTTTTTACAAAAACGAGTTTTTACAGTTTTCGAATTGATCCGAATTAGCTGTCTTCAAGTGTAACACAGATTTTGAAATAGCAACTTGAATTTAGAATACTGGGAATTAATAAAGGACTTGGCTACTAGAATAGGGTAAAGTTCTATCTGATTGGCCTCCAGGCATACGAACATCGTGACTGGGTGTATAATGTAGGTATAATAACGACACCTTAGTATAGAGATTGTTATAGGGGAAGGGCATAAGAGTGGCAGTTTGCTCTATAGCGTGTTTGCAATGTAAACGCCGTTTACTGCATTCTTTGTGGTCAAAGGGTCATAAGTTACTGTGCTACATTTATGTGGCGTTTTGAAGTAATTTACAACTTTGCATGCTTTAAAAGCTGTGTATTGTACGGATGGATACGTACAACTACTCTGCGAGAGGTTTTAATTATTTTTTTCTATGTCTGTATGAAGTTTTTTCACGCAAGCTTTAGTTTTCTGTACTGCTTAAAGCTTAAAGACTTGAAGATAATATGCTTTGCTCTTAACTCAAAAGACAATCCACATTAATTAATTTACTGTAAAAACGGAATCCTACTTTAAAATTAAATTCAAATTAATTCAGCTGATTACTCGAAATCGTAATTACATTGTCTTTGAACTAGCATTTCCAAACAATGTTTATATTTGATGTGAACCAACCGCGAGATTGATTACGTCACGAAGATTATGAATAACACAGTTAGTCCGCGGTACGTTAGTTTCACTAGCTGAATTACAGTCTACGTAAATTGTAATTGTATTGTTAATTTATAATCCTAGCAACACATGTTAATATCTCATAAGTTCGTTGTCTCTGTTCGGTGCGCGGAATAGCGTTAATTTTACTAATGAACTATGAATAAATTAGTTGCGTGACATTTGAAGGGAATGTCACCCACGTTTTGGCCTTTGTTTGTTTTGTTAGCAAAACTGCGAATTGTTTTATTGTGTTTCTTAAACATATGTGTTAAATGCATAAAACATGACGATCTTATCTGATTAGTTATAGCCTGTACGAAGAATAACGTTCATTATGACCAAGGTCCGCAAAAACAGCCATAAATCCTTTTAGCGACCATCGGAGATTTCAGTTTAAATCCCAGCAAACCACCATTAACCCTCGTACATCACGGCTACAACTGAAGCTTGAAAAATGAATTGGTACGTACAGATAATTAAATCAGCAGGCACACAGTTAAGCGTGCCGGGGCTAAATGCCCGGGGACGCGGGATCAGGCGTGCCAATCAAACAAACTGAGACAGATTGATGTCCGGGACTGCGCCGAAAATAACGGGACATGCATTAACCATGACTACGCATTTATTGCGCGAATTCGGAAAACTGGACGCCGAGGATCAAAGGACTAGGGATGCAAATATTTTGTTTAGGCTCTATGTGATGGCAGCAAAAATCTATGAAGGCAACTTTTTGGTAGGAGATTTTCAATCTACGATATATTTTTTTCCCAATTTCAAAAGAAAAGAATAGGTTCTCAATTAATCGGAATCTTTTATTTTTATTAGGTAGTTAGTTCATTAGGCATTATATAACGTAAGGTGGGCGCTTACATCAAAGTGGGCTTGGTAGGTTTTTGTTAACCCAACACAGCAAAAACACGATTCCCCATTTTTATTCAATGATTATCCTCATATGCGCAATCACTATTTAGTAGATACTATTAATCATAGTCTATGTCAAAAAACGTAGTGTTTTTTGGTTTGATACATTCAATTTGGGTAAAAACTGCTCACTGTTTTGTTTACACATTTTCCGCAAGAATGATCTAATCTGATGTTATCTGGGATTTCGTAGAATCGCATGCATGTAATCATCGAAGTTATTAATTATAACTGTCAAAGGCAATGATTACACAATAATGACCCTAAGTTTCATTATTACATCGAGATTTTTAAATACAATAATTAAATCTAATACCTAATTGTGGCCATATTGTGTAAAATACAGAAAACATTTTATAACAAGTACTATTTTCATTTCAGCTTTGCCTTCAGCTAATAAATGAAACCCACTACAATATGAGGTACATACAATTAAGAATTTCCACCCAGTTCTTATTAGTTCTCGTATATAACACCCAGTCGTGAACCTAAGTTGTTAATAAAAGGACCGTCATAAAAGACTGGAGCAGACTTGCCTTACCAAAGACAAAGCTAAAAGAGACGGGAAAACTTTGAAAATGGGAAATGCTTTGACGAATATATTTTTAAGTAAAACTGACATAACTGGGACGCAATTCATTTCATATTAACTGCTAACAATTTTATTAGACAAGTGAACAATAAACACTATTTTTCATAACTCGAATTCCAATAATATTTAAATTTCTCAACGTCTTTATTTGAAACTGGCCATTACATCGTCGGAAATCGATTCATTGGAAAGTGACTTACTCGAAATTGAATTCGATTGTTCATTCCTATTATAATGTACCCTTGGAGGTTTAATCAAAAGATTTGTAATATGTTTCATTCACAGTCCCACAGCCCAGTTATTATTGCGGTGTATTTTGTAACTTTATTAAAGTAATGTATTATGAGTTGTAATTAATGTTGTGTTTAACAATGGCGAGCAGTGTCAGGCTTTTAAACAATGTCAGGTCACGACAGATGGACAAACCTTCATGGCAGTGCGCCTTCAAGGTTTATGTCAAATGTCATGACTGGAATGCCGGATCAACAGGTACAGTCGCGAATAAATTTAAATAGATCGGATTAGAAGTAACTAAAGATATTTTTAGTCATACTTATTTGCTCATTGCGTTGGATTGTCCGTCTAGAGATTTATTCCATGTAACTGCTGAGTGATAAATGAACTCGTTTGAAAGGTATTAAGACAATTTTAAAAGCTATTTAAGTTATTATTCTAGTTTTGTGAATCATAACGGATGTTATTAAAAATGAAAGTCGTTTTGTATTAACTTGACATTAAGAATATTTAATTTCAGATAGCAGACAATTCCTTAAAATGTTTTAATGTTATCAAATGTCATTTGCGTAGGTACTAAGTGTTATATAATTTCTTGAACCCAACCTAGAGTCTATTTCAATCATTGAATACGAACTATTCTCAATGAATAAACCGCAAGTTATCGAATCGGCGCCAAAAGTTTAATGAACCACACAGAGCAATAAGATAGCTACTTTATTGTATTGTTGAAGCATTTAATTGTTGTACAGTAAGTCATTAAGATAACAGATTAATATACGGCTGAGATTTCGCGGTCGATACGCGTCACTGAGACAGCTATTAAACACGATTTAATACAAATGTTTGATATTATCGAGTTGGGCGCTAATTTTTAATCACGGTGCGGTTGCCGAAGGTTGGGTGTTTTGACTTCAATGGTCATTGCTTTTGTTTTGAAAGATATTGTGATAGCATTACTTTGTGAATGAATTGAATAGAAGATGGACATTTGTCAATTGATTACCAGAATAGAAAATTGATAGAGAAACAAGTATTGTACTTATCCTAGTCATGAACATCTAGAACAGTAATTTAGAACAATCAATTGCAAAACACTGACTAAAAATAATAAATTGATTTTTTAAAAGACTGTTATTGAAAGGTTTAACTAGCTGCTTACAAAAGACGTAATTAAAGTAAATGTCTAGAGCGTTGTACTTGCTCCCTAGCACAATAGGTGGTATTTAGCGCAATCGAACGTTTAATATATTTAGAGAGAACTAAGAGCTACTAGAAGTGGGTTAAAGTTCAAATGAAGCAACATTATATGGAACACTAATAAGTTGAGTATTGTATCATTTGTGAACTTTGTATCTGCTAATGCTCTATTGTAACAAATTTAATTTTATCATCACTTGTAGCGAGCTGAGATTATACCGATATAGTTGCTACAAATGCTTAGAAAAAACTAAGTGATTTTTTTAAGTGATGTTCAGTCTTATCGAAGCGTATTAGCAATATGGGCATGAATATCGAAAAAGTGGTCGAAGATTCAATTGGAAGATATAGGTACCGTACCTCAAAAGAAATTTCGTTTGTACAATATGACCTTTACAAAGTAATGTTTTATAGGCTTTACCCACGCCTACTTTGAATCATGCGTACATGAAAAATAAATAACTGTGAGTAAACAATGAATTTAACTGTTTTGCAATTCGTTACATCAATTATGATGTATGTTTATATTTAATTGTTTAACATTGACCTCAGATACGTGGGCCATGCCAGAGCGAATGCAGCACATGCAGGTACGCCCCTATTCGCATACAGTGTGGCAAGCTATGTGGGTAGATGTACTATTGTTCTATCTGTGACAATATAAGCATTGCATGTTTAAGGCAATTGCGAAAAGGTTTTTTTTATTTGGCGGATTACGACACGTTCAGAATCTTAGATACGACATTATCATTCATAGCAGGATATACTATATTTTAAAATGAAATGGTGCTTTTATGATAACCATTTCAAATGCTACCTTAACGCTCTCTAGAGGCGGGGAGAAAATCGAGGCCCAGCAGCACACGCACTCACAGCTCGCTCAATTTACACAATTTACAACCGTCAATAAAATATAATTGCATTTCACAACGAACCCTTGATTTTTACGTTATCAGATATCATTTACCTATTACAATTAAATGCTCGCATGCCCTTTGTTACAAATACAGTACAAGTTCAAACAAAGCGGTATTAATCAAACACGTATCGTAATTAATGACAAGAACTGGCTACCGGCCGTTCGTATCTAAATTAAATTCATGAATCAATTGTCCCTGCGACAGGTCATTTGCTAAACGTACTCCGCGTTTGCAGCCTATCAGTTGCTATCGTGATTATGTTTAATAACTGGCCTGAATACTTTGGTGGCACTAAGTATCGGAGGGTCATTCGTTGACAATGAACTCAAACTGTCTAATAACAGTTAATTGATCGCGGTGCTTGTCAATCGAACGTGATTGTGTTGTGGTTTGTTTATACTTTTTTAATTATGGTGTTAGTAGGTGAACTTTTGTGTAGTTACGCCATCGATTTGAAGATTTCGTACGAATGCGAACAACTCATTATTTTTAATTGATTCCAAGTCAATCATATCATTTTTCTTACTGCCATAATTATAATGAAGTAACCTTATTTCTGTAATAATAAACCAAGTTATAGGTACAACGAATGAAGCAAAATTTTCATAAATTAAATTAAGGCTTTCATTAAAGTTAGGCAACAGTTTTAAAGTTTGCGCCTATTTCAATGTTAACTAAGATATCAAGTTATTGTTTTGAAATATTCGTACTCTGATATTCTTTTGTTTATTATGAAGTAAAAGGTTATTAAAACCGAACACAGATAGGGCAAAATATCAAGGTGATACATTGTGATATTTGTGATATTTGTTGAGTGGTACGTCGGATAGTCCCGCCAAAAGATAGTTATTCAGATAAACATGCAGTGTGAATTTGCGATTGTTATCGAACAATATAAATCAATTGGATATCGGAATGTATCAGCGCTTCAAATATTCTGAATGTAGATTGGACTATAGAGATCTATTGACGCGTATTTGATTTCGTATTATTCTGTATTAGTTGATTTTGTTGCTTATGCCAACGATTCCATTTTCCAATATCGTTAGTGTTTTTTAACCGACTTCCCAAAAAGGAGGAGGTTCTCAATTCGACCGTATCTTTTTTTTT
>NWSH02000050.1:4017102-4030620 GCA_002382865.2 Heliothis virescens | reverse complement strand
ACGTACTTCCCACAAAATTGCGCGATGTTCCACTAAACATTTTCGCTTCACATAAACGTTGATAATTAACTTTGTCACTTTACCAAAATTATCTTTGCATGTCATAGTCTAAGAGCAATGACCAACTGGAGACGCTATTGCCGCGCCCTTCTCCTCCCCCTCTCCTGTCAAAGGTACAAAATGCTGTGTGTGATAGCGTAGCGATTTTTAGCTTTTTTAATGTTGCATTGTACTTAAATCCTTTTCCTAAGTCTGACAAATACTATGCTGAAAACCGTATTAAAATCGCTTTATCCAGACGCGAGATATTGCGCGTAAGCACACATACAAACAGGTCAAACTGCGAAACTCCTCTTTGGTATTAGTGAGCTTTTTGCTGCATTGCCTCACCCACTGCACTTATATTGATAGACTTTTTCGCAAAGACTTTTGTATTGAAAGCGGTTCCGGTAGTTTAAGTGATTTAAGATCGCAGTATATCACGGTTCACGGGAAAGTTAATATTCAGTTTAACCTGACAGGGCCTCAGGGCGTTTGTGACTTAGCGATTAACTAGCGAAGATACCGCCAGTGATATTATTATAGCTCAACTATTGTGTAATAAGGGAAAGGTTAACTATGGTATTTGCTCAAAAACCGAGTTGAAAGTGACGGTACTTAATGTCTGTATGAGAACGTAGTTAGTCAAGAATATAAATAAATAATATAAGTGTTTACTTTAATAATTAATTTGTATAACTATTTCATTTGGCTTTTTCGGTGGGTGGTGTAGTTAGCCAAATATATTTATATTTGTATGATTGCACATACATTGTATCTAATCGTAAGACGTAATTGGGAGAAAGACGAATATTTCTAAATATTTTCACTGTAAGCTCACGATTCCAAAATGACCTCAAAATAATTGTTTTGAGTAAATTTTCAATTTATAATTTACACTGCATTAAGTATTAGTTTAATAGCTTTATTTCAGAAACTATTATCTGAAATCCCTAATCGTATTTCTTATCCCTGCAGCTCTTTTATCAAGGCTTAAAAATTCATTTCGCCAGTTGAAAGAAACCCTTAATCCCTTTGAGGGTGGATAGATAAATCTGTTTCTTTATAGATTTATTCATTAATCACCCTAAACCGATTACGTTGAAATTTTAACTGACATTGTTAAAGAACCCCTTTTGTATTCAGTGTTGTTGAGTTTTATTGTATCATTACGAAGTATATAATGGAACTAATAAAGTTAATAACGGTCATTTAAAATCGATCCAGAATCGATACTTCTTTAAGTGCAGAAAATACGTAATGTTTTTATTTTTTTATGTTATAAACTTTGATTTTTTATTTAAAGGGAAAGCTCTAACGGTAGCTTATCTTTAATTAGTAAGCAATTAAACAATTTTCCAAAATGAGGCAATAGCCTTTGTAAAAATGTGAATTTCTGAGAATCAAATGCCTTTTAGAAACAAAACTAGCGGCTAATTTCACAGGTTCCAGATATACTTATAGATAGCTATTTGACATAATAGATAGATAGATACATATACTTTATTAGGCACACCAATTTTTACATTTTTGATCTTAAACTAATTAAAATACACAGGTGACATAATGGGCGGTCTTATCGCTAAGAGCGATCTCTTTCAGACAACCTGTCATAGGAAAGTAATCAAAATTAAGAGCTCTTCTATGGCTCTATCTATCATATAGGTATCTAGAACTTTATATATAACCTGTGACACTGGCTGTAGCTATAATTGCTTAGTCGTACACATAATAAAAAAAGAATCATGTTAATAGGCAAGAGGGGTAGCGTGGTATGTACACTGTACAGTAGGGTGCATTTTAAAGTGATATTCCACCAAGGTAAGTGTCGCACTTCCAACCCCTGTGGGACTAGAAAGGTTAACGTTCCCTCACAGTTATAAATAAAATAATATCACATTATACGTAAGTGTGTCACACTATTAGACATATGTGTCTCCTTTGGTTAAGCCAGTAAGGCGATTTTCGTACAACATATACAATAGATATAGTAGATTCGTCGGCATGAATTATCAATTTAATTGGGGAAAGCCTACTAGTAGGTATATTTAGCAGTGAACTTAGTATAATAATTATAATTGAAAATAGTTCTCATATTAGTTACGTTTCATATTCGTATAAAATAAGCTAAATTTAATAAAAAATAAATCATCTAATGATACGTCTTTCAAACCGAATGGATAAATTACAGAATGCTTTACAAAAAATTAAGTATAAATCGTGCCACTCGACCGTTACAATATATGTCCCTTCTAAGCTTAATTACGAGTAATTTACTCTAAGAATAATTTTCTAGTATTTCAATAAAATGTCCGACACTCAATTACTGTGTCAGAAAGGAAATAATTCACTGACATCGTTAATGGAGACATTTTAATGGAACTTAAGTAGACATTGAAGCAATGGGTTCAATTGGAACAATATGGCGTAATCACCCTTGCATGTGAATGTATAGGAGACAGCAGGTCAATTTATCCGAAATCTGCAAAATTTTACAAATCGAAGATAAACCATTTCTTTCTAATCTTAGAACTAATGTGATGAGGTTGGAAATCTCTTGAAGTTTGGCAGATTGTCATTGTTGATGTGCTATCTGTCTGTACTTAATTTTCGGGTGATTGATGTGTGGTTTGATTGGGTGGGGATGTAAATATATGTCTGTGACTGTACTTGTATATTCCACGCTATTTAACAAATATTTTGATTATTTCGCTCTAAAAAAAGAGCAAAGACAGAAGTACGTAAACATTTTACCGGATTACCATAATGGTAACGTTATTTAAAGAAGTCATCAAAAAGCACGGAATGTCTGTTCATCTGTTCATAATGTGCTAACCAAGATAATTTGCATTAAAACAAGTTTAAAAGGTGTTCCGTAAAGTTTTCACGTAATAATGTTTAAAACTCTCAAATATCTGACTCGCATACGAATTAACATTTTCTAGATCTCAAAACTAGTAACAGTTTGGAAGTTACGATATTTTTTATAGAAATATCTGTTTATCATCGTTTAACGGCCGTTCCCAATAACCTATCTAACTCTGGATTTGCTTACCAGAGATAGGAATTTGACATTACTTGTATGGGGCTAATGTCAAAATTCTATCACTAGTAAGCAAATCCAGAGATAGACAGAATATTGATTTCAGCAGTTAATGATCCATATCGTAATGGTAGTTAGTTTTCTCTACAGCTAAAGTTTACTGAAGATTTCACGGAATGAAACGCATAACTTTTTTTGCGCCTTTCCATTGGCGGCAATTTAATCAGTTCACTAGCCCATGGTACAGCCGCAATTAGACACATAACTTTCCCTTCTAATCGCAACGGTTAAATAATCAAATCTTTTTCTATATAGATAATCTTTTGTTACTCTAAACAAACAAAAATGATATCTTTCCGCGTTATCACCGTTATGCATCAATACGTAATAGTTACGTAACTGGTGATGCGGTGATGCTCAGGAGTTATAGTGTCAGAGGTCGTGGAGAGAGTGGTGATTGACCCTGTCTCATAGTGACGTCACCACAAACCCGTCAAACTGGTGGTGATACTATATGGGTCTGTGGCCACTTGGGTCGCCGAGAAAGTTGGATGATACTTATTTATTGTGTGACATTTTGCGCTGGTATCGGAATATCGAATTTCGATGTGATACGAGGAAATACCTGTTTGCATAAGAATCGTTGTTATGACTGCCGGAACTGAAATCTCATCCCTAAAATTGTTGTAGTAGCAGAAAAGTTGTTAAGATCTTTTTAATTGATTGTATCTTATATGCTATGTTTCAAGAAAAGTAACCAGAGGGGATCGCAACGTAGTATCTCGTTTGTATGATGATAGTAGTTAGGAAATATACTAACAATGTGGTTACAATTAATCTAAGTTTTCATGTAACGAACTGTCAGTACTGACGCGTTTAGTATACGGAACTATTACTACCTAGCCACTTAGACCTGTACAGTTCCGTTAAACATTCAATTAATTAAATTACCACATTTTTTCCAAACGAGTAATTACTTCAATAGGATATGTCTTTACAATAGAATTCAATTAAGTACCTACTAATAGAGGAAAAAAACAAATCCTTGATAAATAAAACTAGTAAAATAATAAAATCTTTATGCAACTTAAGAATTACTTAAAATTATTTGTTACATTTTTTGGTTGTCAATTTGTTAGTACATATTACTTGACCTAATTGTAACTAAGTAATTAGTTGGTAATTAAAATTTCGACAATGGCCTAATAATGGCGGCGTAGATAGTGAATAGAAAGGTCGTTAGTTTATTTTTTAATTATATTTAAGGAGTCAGTAACATGTAGATGTTTATATTGACTTTGAAAGCAATGTTATAAAATTAAAGTTAGTATTTAATGAGAAGTTCTCATCCAAACATTAAAAGCAAGTACTTTTCCTAGTTTATAAATAATAATATTCCTATAGACTAAGTTAAAGGCAAAGTTTAGCCTTTCTATATCAAATATTTGTAAGCGAAGACTCCTCAGTAACTCGGAACATGACTAAACTCAAACAGTTATAATACTTATGCGAAGACCCGACACTGAACTTGTTAATTAAACTTGTTTCATTCAACGTAACTGAGAATGAGTTCCAAAAATTAATCACCGACTGCCTACTTGAATAAGTCTGTGAAAAAGAAACTTCTAAACGGACGGACTTTGCGGAGAAATTAAATTTCATTCTATTCGCAAAGTGAGGCTGATTAGCATAATACAAGGCGAGATGAAAACGAAAGATTCACCTGACGCTCCGAGAACAAACCGACGCGGCGGAGAGGCGACGCCGGCGACGCGATTTGCACCTCTTTTATATACCTGACAATCGTATGAATGTGAATAATAGGAATTACGAGCGCGCAAATCAGCTTTATGCCAATGTTCAGCACACGTAACTTTGTATTAATTTCTACATTTCGTGAATTTAGATAATTCTTACACAATTCGAGATGGTGTTAGTTGGAACAAAAATGTCAGATAGGAAATTAACCTATGATATAACTAGATATATTTTACGAAACGTAAAAATTATATAATTTAGCGCAAAGGTCAGATAATTCAGAGGAAATGCGAAAAAGTTTTACTGACTGAATACCCATAATGTAATTCTAATAAATTATTAATACATTCAGAATTCGACGTAAAATAAAATATTCAAATATTCATCAAAAGTGGATTTTAGTGGTCTACAAAAATATACAAAGAAATGTAATCAGCAACAAGCGAGAGATAAAATTTTATAGATTCTCTTCAGAGAGGCAGACTGTGGGAACATTCGGACTCCGACATTACCAGACAGCCGGCTGCTTTGTTAAACTTCCAAAGAACATTGCTTTAGCTGGAAACAAAAAATAAAACTGGAAATGGTACATCCAGAAAACAGTGCACCTGTTACACAGAGCTTAACCATAATCCGGTATCGAAATAATTTGTTTCGTCGTGCGTACAATTAAATCTATCGAGGCTACAATTTAATATCGAGCGTGCGTGGTTGAGGGACACACACATGTCAGAATACTATTATAGTTCGGCGGCAGTCCCTTCCGCGCTATTGTGCCACTTCCATAACTCATGTCATCGACATACGCGCCCGATCGAACCCTTTTAATTATTCGATCCCTATGTTATATAAAATGCCTTATTGTCAAAGTAATTCGTTAAAACTTGTGATTTAGTTTCAAAAGGCGGAATTGAATGGAGCACCGGGAATCCGACTTCCAGTCTGAAAATTTTAATGAGAAATTCGTATCTCATTGCTTTAGAAACAGCTATGGAGGGCGGCAATCTCTCGCGTCAATTATTCTGTCTCGACCGAAGTTTCAACTGTTTCAATGAAATTCCTTTCGGCAACATCTTATTTGTCTGTCAGGGTCCAAATTAAAAGATAATGTGTTGAAGTTTGGCCGTTTTGAAGTTGTACGGACGGTGCAGATTGGAATTATTACCTGGCCGTTAGGGCCGACCGGCCCAGGGCCGCGACTTAATGTTAAAACTCTGCGATTTATTTCTCCGCCCAGATGCCGACAACAATCACTATGATAAATTGTTTTTGTGCGTGACTCTAAATTTTTGCAACCGCTTCTTTGAAAAAAGTTTGTTTTAATGTTCATTTGTAAATAAATGGTCCAAAAGTTTTCATCTCTAATTCAGCTACAAAAATATTTCTCAAGTTGCGTAATTACAACGTTCGGATACTTTTACTTCGAAATATTCTTTTTGAAATTTTTCAGATAAATTCAAGTAATTTTATTATAATTGTCCGTATAGATGTCAGTTGAGCGAATTTGTAAAGGAAATTGGAAGGACTTCTTAAGCTTTGACAATCAAGGAATATAAAATTGAAGGTAACGTTTATGAGTGTTGATTTGTTAGTAAAAAGAATAAATATCTGTTAGAGAATCAAGGAACATTTAAATTCTTTACTCTTAATTAAAAAGTCACATTCTGCATATAATCCAAAATGACCAGTTGCTACTACTACTACTACCAAGATACATGATCCATCATTCAACAAAAAAACTACGGAGGTTACAACACCGCGTACAAACAAATGCACCACAATACATTGATTTTGACAGCTAGGTACCAGTGATAAATACACTCAACTAATCATTATAAAACCACAAAAGGTTTACAAGTCAATAAACAAACGGATGGCTAATAAATTAAATTAATTGTTAAGACTAGGAAGCGGTGTCGTGTCAAATAAGAGCATTGGCCAACGTTTCATTCGTGACATAACCTCACGTTTGCACCTCAGTTTTTGTAACAAATATATAAATAAGTATATAGCAGCATGTTTTGGCAACTCAAGGAACCACATGACTGTCTAATGTATAACCATTTTCATGTGTAAGGTCCCGCGTGCCTTCCGTATATTTAATTGGTACCTTTAAAGTGCTAATTGCATGTATGGCTTGTATTCTATAATTATATAGGACGTAATGTTTTTTTTAATCCCATTAATATTTTAAATATTTAAAAGCCTACGTTCATTTGCAATAATAGATAAAACAGTTCGTGTTGCACTTATCAGTTTTTAAATCTATTAAACTATTAAACAGTGTTAGCACTAATTCTAATTGTTTGGTAAACCTATTATTATTACTAGACCCCAAGCGGGGCCCATTAGGGCCAGAGCCTGCTGGGGCTGCGGGATTGTTCGAAAGATTTACCGCAGCCCAGATACACAAAGGGCTCAAGAAGAAACACGGTAGGTTTTAATCAGTAAAAGTCTGACACTCCCTCACGTTGTCACCCACAGCGGGAGGGGTCATCTAATGATTTCCCATCGATAAAAAAAAATCTAGGATTAGACTAGCGAAAAGGGAATTGTAATCATAAAGATGCTAAGACTTGTTTGCAGTATCCATGAAGGTGTAAACAATACGTCTAGGAGAGCTATTTTAAACGTGTGTAGTACTATATCTCGCATCGCTAAGCACTGCGGTTAGTCCACGACTAACGCTCTCATTGTGGCCGTACTACAACCATTATACTTCTTTCTCTCTAAAAATAAACACGGAAACATCTAAGACCAACTTTCTATACCTTTACTTCCCATATACGATCCAAACTAATTAATTAACTTGAAATTTTAATTCATTTTCTACGCACACAGCAGATCCGTTTGTGATTCATAGAATTTCATTGTTACGAATTTGTGATGTAAATTTTATAGCAAATATTCTGCGTACATATTATGTACGTGTTGTGGAAAAATACGAGAAATATAAAATGCAGTTTGTTAAGTGGTTGTCTGTGACTTATTACCTATTGTGCACAGAGAGACAGGTCAACAGTAAAGATCGCGTAGTGTTAGTCATCGCTTGTTTTAGGGCTCACGGACATTTGTTGTATTGAACACACAATGATTTGCTGTTTGATGCCTAAACCACACAAACTTGGTATTACCTAGTGCTAACAATGTGGTGTTTTGTACACAGCGAATGAATGAAGTGGTAAATATTGTCAGCGATTTGAAGAATTTCTTTGTATTTTTTTTTGTGTTTACCTGCAAAAGATTTACAAAAATACCTGATACTTATTTCATTCCTTACTCATTTTTCTATGATTATTGTTACATAAAAGATATCATGCACAAAAAGATTCATATCAATTGAAAAATAAAGCTCCACTCTATTACTCTATATTGCTTCTCTCAGCTTAATCCGCTATGGCTCATAAATAAAAGTTAAAGGATACGTAGACTAATGATCGCATGGTCTACATATTATTATCATACCACACCGGATACATCGTGCCACTTAACAACACTATCCGTGACTCAAGGCTTCACATGTCTTTATAATTGTAACATGAATCAGTTTAATATATCATGCCTTTTCATAAAACGATGCTTGAGCTAATCGTAGTTTTAGATAAGATTATTTTCGCATTTTTAATATTTACAAATATTTATCTATTTTAGATAAACAAGAATTTTTGAAGCTTCTTTTGTCGATAGGAAATCATCAGATAAAAATCAAGTCAAAGCCGCGCGCATCGATCGATAATAAAGTTAAGCAACGCATAAGTTTTTCCATATATCGGAAGGCACGAAAAACCGGTGGGTCCCGGCTGTCATTTGACCATCTTTGGTAGTCGTTATGGATAGTCAGAAACCAGAAAGTATGACAACCAGTCTTGCCAATGGATATTGAGTTGCCCGGATAAATCGGTTGTGGAGATTAGACAGGCATTCACTCCATGTAAAACACTGGTTTTCAGCTGCATCCGGTTAAACTGGAAGCCCACCTCAACATAGATGGGAAAAGCCTGGCCAGATGATGGGAAATCATCAGATGAGATCAGATTATTAGGTGTCATGGTTCGAATAATTTTAGAAGAGCAGTGAAATTTTTCTAAAATCTCCGCAGTTGGTTCCATTCTTGTGTACTCGTATAATGAGGGATGAGAAAGCCACGGGATAGAGCCATTATACGCCAAAGATATATTAGATGTGGTTGGCGGAAACACGAATGCAATTTTCAAGGGCGAACCCCATTGTAAATGAAACTGAAAACTGTAAGTTTACTTTCAAAATTAAGAAGACCTTGAGATTTTTTCTGAATTATTTTGGTTCCTGTCTTTTTTGCACATAAACCACAGATTGAAGTCATGCAAAAAGTTTTCAATGTAAAAGATTTAATGTCCTTCTTTCGAATTGACTTTCTGCCAAAAAACAAGTATAATTTCCGAAACAACAATACTTTACCTTATTTACAGTCAGTCTCAATACCTATCGATTTACATTTTATAGACTTATTCTGAACTTAGAGTGCCCGCATACTGCCGACTTTTAATCGGCCGATAGTTTGTTCGAGCTCCTAAATTAATATGGAGAAGAATGGTACACATAGGTATTACAACAATAAAGTATTTGGTCGGTATCTGACCGACTAAAAATGATTGGCTTCCCGATTTTCTTTGTAAAAAATCTTCTTAAAAAATACATTACCGGTGGGCCAACTGTAGGTCCACTGTTTAGTCTGCAATGTGTTACGCGTTCCGACGTGATTAAGCAATTTAAAATAAAGGAAAAGGATCTTGTCACAAAAAAATATAACAACTTAAAACTTGTTACACCTAAGCATTAAATGTCATTTACCTGCTTTAATATCCTAATGTTTAACCACCTGTCAATCGCAATACATTTATAAATCGTTTAACCAAAGGTTTAGATATACGTTTCAAACATTCACCTATTAATTAGACAACATACAATAGTTATGTGGAATTTAATACACAGTTCATAGCGTGAGTTCAACTATTATCATTATGTGTGACAGGCTTGTAAATGATTACAATAACATTATTGCATGTTATGTTACTCTTCCTAATATAATTACTTAGCCACTTTCAATGTGGGCTCATAAGCGGACCACACAATACCACGTGTTTGGCTGTGATGTAAAGCGACATGCAATCATAATCACATGTTCATGCATCGGGTAGCGCGTTTTCAGCGGGTTGTAGACTTATTACTTAAATATGATTATATAATCATCATGTTGACCCGCGACTTTGTATGCATTCTACAGGACCCGCGTTCCATTTTGCAAGGAATATGTTTCCATGGTAACAAATAAACAAACCCACTTTCTTGTTTTATTATTCGTCTACTGCCCAAAACTTGACTCTTTACTGTGTTTTAAATCATTTAACTCTCCACTTAATAAACTATTTTTTTTGCATCAAAGTAAGTTGAATTGAAGTAAGGCATGGTGGGTTCGTGTGTGATCCGCCTTAGGAAGTGATATCGTAAACGAGGTAGCTGGTTATGGACATTCCCATGCTCCTAAGATAGCTAACCTCTTACGTAAGGAATATGCGTAGACCAGGTACTTTGGACATTAATAACATACCCGTATTGTACTGTTAACTCTCTATTATATGTATAATTATGTTTATAGAAATGCGAAAAGGACTCTTCTTCTACTTCGACGAATAAACTTTTCTGAATGTGAAAGACTTTACGCCAGATAAAAAGTATTTTTTTTCCGCCTCCAGAGTATCACCTTTATCCATGTCAAGATAGATCTCAATTGATTTAGCAGTTTTTGTATGAAAGCGTAGCAAACAATTCCACTTGGGTATGTATAATATTAGAAAATATTTAAATCCATTTAACATAAATTAGACACAAGACAAGAAAATTATTATTTAGTACGTCCTTTACTATATTTAGGGCCAGTTACACAGGTTCCAAATAAAATCTGTCAGATAATGCCATAGGAAATTAGTCAACATTAGCTTCTGCCAGCGGCTTCGCCCGCTTCCCGAGAGGACTATTTCACGTACCCTATAAAAAGCCTATGTTGTTCCTCAGGGTCTATTCTATCTCAGTACCAAATTTCATCAAAATCGGCTCACTGGTTTAGGCGTGAAAGCGTAACAGACAGACAGACAGACAGAGTTACTTTCGCATTTATAATATTATATATAATATATATATATATATATATATATAATATATATATATATATAAGTAGGGATAGTAGGGATTAGAAACATTTCTATGGCATTATCTATCAGAGAGTTATGTAGAACTTTATCTGGAACCTCTGCACCTGACCATAAGCATTGTCTATTACCCTCATAATATACTAATATGAAGGTATTATATCTTCTCACAGTTTCAACAGTCCGATGTACGGAAGAAAGCGTCCAGTTGCGTCTGCGCAGTCCACTAATCGGAGAGAGTAAGCGACACTATTTATCTAACGCCAACTTCATGAAGCAGATCGCTTGCATTACGAGATCATTTGGTTCCGGTTGCGTCATACATGTGGACTGGTACATGTTACGTTTTTTAGGGTTCCGTACCCAAAAGGTAACATTACTAAGACTTTGCTGTCCGTCTACCTGTTCGTCTGTTACCGGTCCGTATCTCCAGAACCATTATAGCTAGGAAGTTGACATGTTCGCAGATGATGTACCTATTATTGTTGCCGCTACTGCAAACATATTGGACAAAAAAAAATACGGTCGAATTGAGAACCTCCTCCTTTTTGGGAAGTCAGTTAAAAATAAATATAACAGGAAGCTCCCATACTAAAAATGTATTTTTTTTAAATAATGGTACAGAAACCTTCGCAGGCGAGTCCGACTTGCACTTGGCCGGTTTTTATACTCTGTATAAGAATCAGTAATGGCTGACTCCTATAAAAAGAAACGACTTATTTTTCTTTATGTATTTCTTGTTCAAGTGAATGAAGTACAGTTTTGAATTATTTTAATCCTTTTCTTTTGTCTACGAGTATTTTTGCTCAATAGTTTATTCAATTTATACAATGTTCTCCGTAACGAGAGTTTATTTTAAGAATAACTGCTTGCATGTCATTGATGAGCAATTCATTGGACAATTTGTATTCATGTAAATTCATAGCGCAATTGAATTAACCTACTAGTTGTTGCTATTAAGGATAACAGTAATAACAATAAAATAAATTGTTTATTTTATTTTTATTCAAAATACTACACCTTACTCGTAGATTTACCTGTTTTATCAACATATAGTTGAAAACCATGTCCTCAGCCATTATTATATATGTCTTGTATTCGCGATAAACCCAAAAATTACTGAACCGATTTTCATGTGGTTGTTGTGTTCGGTGTCGATATACCCTATGTATTGCATGATAAGAATATTTAAATACCCAAAAAACATAGGACGTGTCTTTATCATACCTATATAAAAATAATAACACCAGTTCAATTCACACACTAACACTCCAGGAATGTAGATACGAAAGCTAATTGAGAACCACGATGCGTGCGCCGGCGCAGGCGCGTGCGTTGAACTCTTTTCCACTAGAGCGAGCGATCTAGATCGATTCGTTTTACTATGCAACTATTAAGTACGCAAGTTACGCAAGTGTCATTGCCGTGATTTGCATCAGTACCTACTGAGTAATCAGTAGCGCAATTATTGTATAACGCTTTGGAATATTCCTTGACTTGGAAATGTTAACGGGTTAACTTGCCTACAGGATGTGGCTATAGTTTTGTAGTACAGGAGCTGGGTGCTTTGGTTGCTATGGCATTTTTTTATAAATATTTTTTTTATAAAAAAACATTTTAAGTGCTCACATTAAAATAATTTATATTATACATTACATATTTACATCATTTATATTTATGTCATAGATATACGTATATTTTTAAGTCGAATAAAATATGTATAAAATCTATGTTTAAAAAATATTGAAAATCTCCAGCGTCGGTCAACAGTGGTTTTATTATTCAGCAAATAAAATAATAAATAGCTCCTTTTGCTATAGCTCGCCAGGAAATGAAATTACCGATTTATATCAATTTACTTAATAACTGCAACGACTCGTTCTAATGAATCCTGCCCTTTATTGGCCACCATTGCCTCCAATGACTTCACAATTGCTGCACTTAGACCTAAGTAGGCATATTATTGTCCTCCATAATGCACCTTAATCAACATAAAAAACAATAAGTATGGTGTTCGCAAGTACTTCTTATATTACTATACAAAGGACTTTGTATTAAACATTTGGGTCAAGGAGCCATTAAGGATTATATGGTTTTTGTCATGTGTAATCAAATAATTTTATTTGTTTAAATGTTTTTTTATGGGTTTGAAGTAGTGTTGTGGTAATACATTATGATTCAACATAATTCACATATTACATTCTGATAGCAGCATTGTTTGGTATGTTATGACATAAAGGAATTAATACTTACAGTAAACTTAAAGTTTCAATAATGTGAAACATAACTTAAGAACGGCTGTGCATGGGCATACTATTGATAACTTATCTTATCATAATGGCATTTAAATAATATGTATCGTGACACAAGACATAAGATGCGAACATTATTACATACTATGTAAATATGTATAGACCAGTAATAAATATACATCTTCAAATTATGCACAGTCTGACTATAATAGCCAAATAAAATTCATTTTTATTAGAGAAG
>NWSH02000050.1:3995290-4007011 GCA_002382865.2 Heliothis virescens | reverse complement strand
ATAAATCTCAATATGTAAATAAACTTTCATTATCTTCTTAAAGTTAGACAACGGGTGATCATTTTTGAGCAAAAATTTTCAATTTTTGTAGAACTAACTAAGGCAGCTATAAAAGGTAAAATTTTTCGTAATTAGCCAATAATGTAGGTATGTAGCAATGTCCCCGCTAGAAGAATATAATATAAGTAAGGTATAGTTATGACAATTGTCTTAGTTCTGAAAAACTCAAGTTATGTTTTGTAAAATACATAATTTTGAGATTTATATAACATTTAAATAGATTTGATTTCACAAAATCGCTAACTTCACCGTAGCAGTTTCACGATGTACTTTAATAATTATAAAATACCATCACCGTCATCATAATTGTCATCCAAGAGGTCGTCTGGACAACGCCCGCTTGTTGTGTGAGATTTACCACCACGACATAACTGCGATCCAAGAGCTCCCCCTTCTCCATTATCATCATTGAGCATGTAAGGAGTGAGCACAACGTCGTAGAGGTACAGCAGCATGTCGGCAGGAGTGGCGCCCGCTAACGTCACGGGGATGTCGTCCGCTGCGCCAGCGACGCACATGTCGCCCACTGCGATGATCAGCAACAATAATATCATAAAAGTTCTCATTCTGAGCTGATCCTGGAAAATAAAGAAACTTTGTACAGATGACAGCAGGCCAACCTATACGAATCTGTCATTTTTTTTCCAATCGAACATTAACCTTCCACTATTGTGATAAGGTTGAAAATCTATTGAAGAAATTTGAAATATTATGGTAACTTGGTGTGCTGTGTGTCTGTATTCTGGTTTTAGCACTCGACTTGTTTGTTGTAGATTTAAATTCGACGTTGACGAATTTTTTTTGTCTTGTTGAAACTGACTAGGTGGAAAATAGATAACGAATATATTTTACATAATTATGGCCAAAGTACAAATGCAATGAAATTTCAGACAGCAAACGGGTCTTACTCGCGATGAAATTGTAAAGGTTGTCCAAAGTATGTGTACAAGTCGCGAAAAGTTTAAAAACATTATTTACAATGATTTTTCAATTGATTTTTTATTAAGTTAAAGGCTTTTTTCAAAACCTATTTACACCACCTTGTGTAATCTACGTTAGAAAAAAGACAAACATACTCTTTATTATAGATTACGCAAATAATACATTTTACGAACTAAATAAAGATTCGGAGTCACTTTTTTACAAAAAAAAATATTTACCTTACTTATATTCTTCTTATAGTCTTCGCAAAAACAAAAACAGAATATGGTTATAAAAAGTGAAATAAATATATTCACTACGTTGTTTTCAGACGACACATAGAATTATAATAAATAGCATTAATTGCTGGCCACGTATCATACCTGGCAGGAAAATGTTATTAGACGTACTTATTTTCAGGAAAATTCTGAAACAAACATAGTTACCTATGTTTGTTTCATACATGCCATATGGATAGTTTATTTTATATCCAGTACAGACGTTAGTAACCACAATTTGTCAAATTTTTGCAATAGATTTTCAACCTTATCACCATAGAGGTAGGTTCATTTTGATTGCTAAAATTTTACAGATTCGGGTACCCTGGCGTCCAAGGCCAATTGTCGGCCACGGCGGCTGTTCTCATATAAGGAGATCAGCCAGCTGCGCAGGACATAAATATTATAGTGCACAAGTATGTGCGCAGACATAGATGCACTGCCTATTCCCTCACTCTCATAGCCCGATGGGACGGAATTCCGACACGATCGGAGAGAGATCACACGCAGGACCGACATTAAAGTGCTCTCCGATGCACGGATGTATCAATCTCCAACTTCCAGCTCCGGGCTGTTTTGTGAAAGTTTCTAAAACCCAAAAAGCGATTTCGGCCCGACCCGGCAACAAAACCCGAGACCTCGTGCACAGTAGTTGGCTATGTGACAACCAGAACAACGAGGCAATTAAGTAAAAAAGTTTTTTTGTAATCTATATCTCTACTAATATTATAAAACTGAGGAGTTTGTTTGAACTACACTGGTCCGATTGGAAAAATTATTTTAATGTTAGATAGCCCATTTATAGAGAAAGGCTATAGGCTACTTTTTATCTGGGTGCGCCGAGTAGTTCCCACAGGACGTGGGTGAAACCACTGGCTAGTATAAAAATAAGTCGGGTTTTCCTTCCTGACGCTATAACTCCAGAACGCACGAACCAATTTCCACGTTTTTGAATTCGTTGGAAAGGTCTCGGGCTTTGATTTGAGATTTGTAGCAAAATTAAGGAAAAAATTTCTAGAGAAAAGCAGGAAAACCGAGAAAATATTTTTTCACATACAGCGCCATCTGGTGGCGAAACGGAGTTCGCCGGGTTTGCTAGTATTGTAAGTAATATATAAAACAAACAGCAAATAAGCAAATCATTGCAGGAAATTCTTATTCATTAGAGTCAATATAATGACATTGTGGCCAGGAAAAGCGTTAAATATACGAGAATACCTTTTAAGGACTTTGTGGAACGAAGGGTCACGATTGTTGTGTAACCCATTATAGAGAATATAGATTTATATTGTCAAAGATGAAGCCAAACGAGCGTAATTTTGTGAGTTGTGAGTAGCAGAATTTCGGTCGCAGAAAATCTGCTACATTCGGTTTCATACAAAAGTCCCATTTGAGTCCTATTTGATTCACGGCAATGCAAAATGAGTTGTCTTTTTTGTTTGTAACGATTTTCTGCGACCGAAATTCTGCAAAAAAAATGTACCGTCGAAGAAATGGTCAATTAGTCTCACAACATTACAGTCATGAATACAACATTCAAATTATCTTTACAAAATAAACGTTGTGTACTTTTGCATTATGAAACGACGACACGACACGACACTCTAATTCCCAATAGGTAACAATAGTTCTATCAGCCGAAGCCGATGCATGCCAGGAAACTACTTAGTTACACGCAATTAACGATTATGTGGTTAGGTTAAGTTTATCCTCAACAAAATTGTTGAAAATAAGTGTAATATATTGCTTTCAGTATTGACTTCATGAAGTGATTGGGTCGTATAGAAATTAGACCAAACCAAAACGCTGAAAATATTTTAGAAAAACTATTTTATTGATGAAAAATTTCCCGTAAAAAAGAAGCAAGTCTGTTTCATGTCTTTCATCTCTGGAATTCTCATCACAGAATTAAAAAAACAAAATATATATATCGAATCGTCATAACTTAAGTGTGATATTCTAATAGTACAATGATATCTAAAAATGATAGAAAATATATCATTGATTCACTTTTAAATAGCATTTTAAAAAGGGATAATTAGCGAAAAGAAATAAAACCGTTCACTATTTACAAAATATTTACAAAAAAATTCTACATCAGTAGAGTAGTAGTTATTTTAAGTTGTTTTTCTCTTCATCTTAATAATCATCGTATGGTCCTTGTTGGGGACAATGCCCGCCTTTTGTGGGAGGTTTACCACCCGGACATAATGTCGATCCCAAAACTGGCCCGCCTTCTCCATTATCATCAGTGAGCATGTGAGGAGTGAGCACGACGTCGTAGAGGTACAGCAGCATGTCTGCAGGAGTGGCGCTCGCTAACGTCATGGGGATGTCGTCCGCTGCGCCAGCGACGTACATGTCGCCCACTGCGATGCTCAGCACCAATAATATCACGACTGACTTCATCGTTGCCAGCTGCAAAAAATAGGAATTTAATTTTTTTTTTGAGTGCCACCTATGGGCGTGCAAAGTGGAATACCTTAGTGATTCGTCTGTGTGCTTCTTTTGGGTGGGCTACGTGGAATACCTCGATTTGTATAAAACTGAAGAGCTTTTTTGGTCTATTGTTTGTTTGAACGCGCCGTAATCTCAGTAACTACTGGTCTGATTTGAAAAATTATTTAGTGTTAGATAGACCATTTATTGAAGAAGGGTATAGGCTTCACATTTTATCCGGGTGCGCTGTGTAGTTCCTATGGGACGCGAGTGAACCCATTGGTGGACGCTAGTACCTTTAGTAAAAAAATCTATATTCAACATTCAGCAATCAAATTCAAGAAACCTCTACTCTGTTTGTTATAACATTAAAAAAAGAGGCTTGCAGAAGCAGGAGTATGAAACCTTTGATTTCGAATAAAGTTCAAATACTCTCAATCTAGTAGAATCCATAGTTCCACAAAACATATCAATTTACACAGACAACACAAAATTAACAATTATAATTATAAAAAAAGAACAAGAAAATAACAATGAGAAAAGGCGTAGCTCGCAAGTAACTGCAGAATATTTATGCAATTTGACAGATGATTGACATTATAAACCGATAAAATAAGAAAAACCGTGCTGCTACCACTTTTGAAGAGAAAATCTAGCATTTTAGATTTAGTACAACTGTTACTGTANCAACACAAAATTAACAATTATAATTATAAAAAAAGAACAAGAAAATAACAATGAGAAAAGGCGTAGCGCGCAAGTAACTGCAGAATATTTATGCAATTTGACAGATGATTGACATTATAAACCGATAAAATAAGAAAAACCGTGCTGCTACCACTTTTGAAGAGAAAATCTAGCATTTTAGATTTAGTACAACTGTTACTGTAGTGACGTAAAAACGTTCCAGTACTATCTACCCCTGCATCTTTAAGATTTTTTATTAGCGTCAACACAATAATACAGTACATTAAATGTAAAAATAAAAAATATTAAATGAAAATCTTACCTTATTCGGTGAAAGAAGTACAATTAAGCATGGCAGCCATTATTTAAATTCATTATATTTAACTGCAAATCTCGACCGTAATTATTTTTGTTATTATTTTATTTCAAAGGTGACACCTAAAAGAAACTTATTCAACTCTTGTCTAATGCAAATGGAGGATAGAGAGTCTCTAACAGCGTGAAGTTTTAAAAAAATGATGGTTATTTAGTTTACTTCCTTTGATTTTCTGTATAGGTGGTCAAGAATCGGATGATAGTGACAAAACAAAAAATATTACCTGGTGTTGTAGTTCTCTTGATCACAATTAAATTAATAATTAGAAATAATTTCAATTTTTACGACACAAATATTGTTAAAAACTAATACGTGGTTTTCGAACAGCAAACTAAATTGTAATGCGTGCCGCAAGTAGGTTCTCGTTGTTGGACTAGACTTAAAAGGAAGAATAACCACAATAAATATTAACCATATTAGTCATATATATTTGTATGTAATTCTTTTTGACACAATACAATAATGAATACAAATAATACAATAAGTATCATGAGCATTTAAAGGTGTTTCCTGCCTTCGAACTGCCATGCTGTAAGAGCTCTGATGACGCCTTATTCATTTTAGTCAGCTTAATTACTTTATGGCGAATGAAAGATTTGAACCTAAAAAACTTACGTAATACTTATTTTTGTGTGCTATTTAGAAACGTCTCAGTAAAGAAAGTAAAACCTTTTATGCACGCAAATTAATGCACACAAGATAATAAAACAGAAATAAAAACAGACAAGTATATTAAGACACAGTCACGCTGTTTCGGCAAGGGTAGATTTGACCTGTTTTGACGGCAAAAAAGGCTTTTTGGAAGGTAGGAAATGATTGGTGCTACTGCCGAAAGTATCTATCAGAGTATTGGACTTTTACTGATTAATTAAATAGTTTCTGTGAACAAAACAAACATTGTTTTAATAATTCTGCAAATACTATGCTAAGTGCTGGATTTCTAGATAACAATCCAATTTCAGTACAAAAAGTCCTTGCATGAGGACACAAATAATTGGCCAATAATAATCTAGGTTGATAAGCAAATAATGACAGTAATTACAACATACTGATCTCAGGAAGTAAGAAACGATTACAAAAAACTTCAGTATTCATTAAATATCGACGTTATCGTGTCGTCCTCCAATTATTGAGATAATTGGATCCCTGTCATATGTCTGTTATCATTTCTCGATACTATTTAAACACCATACCACTGAAGATTTTCACATTTCACTTCTTGATTTAGAGAAAATATGGACAAGTTAACAGTTTACTTATTCGTGGTACTAGCATTTAGTTGCCAAGGTATTTTTTTAAATCAATAATTATATTTTTGTGTTAGAACATTCAAATTGAAAAAAAAAAATTAAAAAAACTTAAACTAAAACTAAAAGGCGTCAAAGAATTCCTCCCCGTCGCTGTCGACCGGGAGCGTGCCCAAAAGGGTGGCAGCATTGCCACGCTGGATGGCAATGCTTATTCTATGTCCAAGGTAGTAGCCAGCCTTTTGGTCACACGAAGTGTCAACCAGCTGTTTGGAAAGGTCATTAAAAGTTAGTGTTAGATAAAAGAAATATCGTAAGATATCTTCTATCTCAATGTATAAAACTTAAAGGTGACTGACTGATTGACATAGTGACCTATCAACGCACAGCCACCGGTGGGATTGGGCTGAAATTTGGCATGCGTGTAGATGTTATGATCTAGGCATCCGCTAAGAAAGGATTTCCCCTGATCCTATATGAAGCCCATAAGACTTTTTTAAAAATATTGTTCATCCTTGTTTGGATTTAATTATTCAGGGATGCATTCATGTATGAATTGAAAGCTTTGGTGAGATAGAATAGGTGTTAAGGGTAGGGAAATGGGTCCTCAGCAAGGCCTACTAGGGTCAGAGCCTGTCGGGACTGCGGGTTGTTCGAAAGGCCCAAGCACACAAGAGCTCCTGAAGGAGCACGGTGTGTTTTTAGGGAAATGGGTTTTGCAGTTTGCAATTTGGTATGAGGAACAGAAACCATAAAACCACCCATAATGGATATTTTTATTCTCAAACACTGCCGTGAACTTTTTTTTGTATATTTTTCATCAAACTTACTGTTTTATTAATTTGTTTTTGTCTGCAGATGTTTTATGTAAAAAACGTGAGCATAAACAAAAAGAAAATGGAGGAAAGATCGTTGGTGGTACAGAAACTACCATACAAGAATATCCTTATCAAGCCTACCTGTTGCTTTACAATGGCAGCGACTACTTCCAGTGTGGTGGATCTATCGTCAATGCCTACTACGTGGTGACTGCTGCCCATTGTCTTGAAGAGTATGTTAATCCTGCAACTATCTATACTAATATAATAAAAAAACGAAGTCCTTTTTGTTTGTTTATACCCTAAAGGTTCCGAAATTAGTGAACAGATTTGAAAAATCCTTTCACTGTTGCGATGTTAAGGAAGCTATATGCTTGGGTGATATAATATAAGGTATTTTTATTGGAGTACGGGTAGTAGGTTCCGCGGGGAAACAGCTTAGTTTATAAACAAACTTGAAACTTTAACATATACATCATACACATGTCACTGAAAATGCTCTGTTTTTCTTACAGAATACAAACAGTCTACGTCCGAATTGGGAGTACAATTTCTAACAGTGGTGGCTTGCAGTACGAAACTTCTACGTTCTATTCCCATCCATCCTACAACCCGAATACATTCGACTTCGATGTTGGAATCGTCAGTGTTAGTCAGGGCATGCAATTAGATGGTACTAATGCTAAGGCTATATCATTGGTTAGGACCTTCTATGACGTGTCCAATGGCACAGAAATTACTCTCACTGGCTGGGGAGCTACTGGGGTTAGTATTACATATAATAATTAGTTTTTTCTCACTCTGCATCTCAAGGAAGCCTTTTCCCACATCAACATCTGGAACATAGCTCTGAACCCGTTTTTACTCATAGATTGAGTCATTCATGAGGAGTGTTTAGGTACTTAGTACACAAACTCCGGACGGATCCCAAGGATCCGCTGGTCATTTTCAAAGTGCACACTTCATCAACCCAAAACTTATGCCTTAATGAAATGTACATTTCGGAGATGTTTTGATTTTTTAGATTCCAAATAAATATGCCATAACAGTTTGTATTCAGTACGTCAAATCGAAATAAAATATATACATATATCTATACTAGTATTCTAAAGCTAAAGAGTTTTTTGTTTGCTTGAACGCGCTAATCTTAGGAACTAATGGTCCGATTCAAAAAAGTTTCAGTGTTAGATAGCCCATTTATTGAAGAAGGCTATAGACTTTTTATCTGGGTGAATGAAGTTTCCACGGGACGCGGCTAAAACCGCTGGCAGAAACTAATAGTAGAAAAGAAAAGTACACGTTACAAAAAAACTTGCTCAAACGTGTTTACATAAAGTGATTCTTTTTCCAGGAAGGTGAAAGTGTAACGTCTACATTGAGGGTTGTAAGTGTACCAGCTATAGACAGGCCGACGTGCAATGAGCAACTTGGTGGTGGCATCACAAGTAGAATGTTCTGTGCAGGCTTGCCTGAAGGTGGAAAGGATACTTGCCAGGTACGCCTTATAACGCATATATTTTAAAGCAAGAAAGTTATTTCTGAAATAGTCAACTAGGAACCTATTGTAAAGGAAAATACAATAATGGGTACTAAAATCTCTGAAATAGACAATTATTTGTTGCTTTGATATTTAAATCTCTTGGCATGTAAAAATAAAATGTCACTTATCTATAGTAAGATCCCTTACTGCAGATACCTATAATGGAGCAAGAGCCAGTGGCTGCCAGACTTTCGTCATTTTATAAAAGCTGGAATTTCTCCCATACGTGCCTCTAGTATAGGTACTAACAATCCCTTACCATGATACCTGGGTAGTGGTTGCTTTAGCAGATAACAGGTAACAAAGGTGTATAAAATTCCATCTCAAATTCGTTATTTTATAAAACTTAATTTTTTGATATTTTATTCGTGATAATATCACAATTCACCTTATTCATTGGCCAGACACTTCGTATGGTTGCAACCCCTGCCAGGACACCCCTAAATATACGTAATTTGTAGTTTACATACTTTCAGTCATTTATAAAGCATTGAATTTTATATTATGTGTACTTTGAGACACTAATGTAAGCATATTTTCCTACGAGAGCCAGAACAGTTCCGAAGGTTGTTTCCATCCTGCCAGACGCAATAGCCGGCAATTACCATAGTTAAGCAATTAAGCAATAGTTTCCTAAAATACTAAGAATTGTTAAGTAGTGGTGTTAAGACAAAATGTATCGGCGCTTAGAATAAGACCTTTCGATTGGTATATGATTCATTACTAGAGAGGAGATATCATTCCTTAAATCCACATAAAGTATCGACATTACGCCTTATTTAAGTAACATGTTCTAAAATTCTAAGACTTGGTAAGTGGAATGTTAAGACGAAATGTAGCGCTTAGAAAGACCTTTTCATTAGTATATGATTCATTACTAGAGAGGAGATATCATTCCTTAAATCCACATAAAGTATCGACATTCTGGCAATGAATAAGGTGAATTGTGATATTATCACGAATAAAATATCAAAAAATTAAGTTTTATAAAATAACGAATTTGAGATGGAATTTTGTACACCTTTGTTACCCGTTATCTGCNATCGACATTACGCCTTATTTAAGTAACATGTTCTAAAATTCTAAGACTTGGTAAGTGGAATGTTAAGACGAAATGTAGCGCTTAGAAAGACCTTTTCATTAGTATATGATTCATTACTAGAGAGGAGATATCATTCCTTAAATCCACATAAAGTATCGACATTCTGGCAATGAATAAGGTGAATTGTGATATTATCACGAATAAAATATCAAAAAATTAAGTTTTATAAAATAACGAATTTGAGATGGAATTTTATACACCTTTGTTACCTGTTATCTGCTAAAGCAACCACTACCCAGGTATCATGGTTAGGGATTGTTAGTACCTATACTAGAGGCACGTATGGGAGAAATTTCAGCTTTTATAAAATGACGAAGGTCTGGCAGCCACTGGCTCTTGGGCCATAACTTTTACTATAATCCGTTGTTTTCCAATTGGAGATTAAAATAAGACATAATATATGAAGCTAATGTCAACAAACAATCTCTAATCGCAATGGATCATATTTTATTGTTTTGGTCACCTTGGATTTTATGAATTTTAGGGAGATTCCGGTGGCCCCGCGGTGATTGAAAGTACCGGCAGGTTGGCTGGTATTGTGTCCTTTGGGTATGGGTGCGCTCGTCCGGACTCACCGGGAGTGTATACCCGTATAGGCAACTTTCAGATAAGAAATTATATCCGACTCATGACTGGTGCATAAACTGTATCGCAAATATTATAGTCGAACCGTTTTTTGGTGCAGTTGACAGATGATGCCATTCAGTGCAAATAAATCAGTCGTCACTTGAAAATTGAAAGCTGTCGATTGCACAAAATATTTGGTGGCACTATAGTCTAATTTTATTTTCGTTTGTTTCATTAATCTGTATACGTAGCAGCTTTTGCTAAGCAGTGGCTGATTATTACTTAATTTAAATATAATATTATGTTATTTTGCAGATACAATTCAATAATCTATATTTTTTGTATCATGTTTCTGTTCTATTTGTTTTTGAATTTAATTATTTTTTCTTTATAATTAACCTTATATAATAATAAAGACACTGTTTTCTTAAGCGATATTTTATTTATTTGCTGTGGGCTTCATGTGTGTATCTTTCTGTTCTTATTTAAATTATTGTTTTATACTCTATCCGTAGCTACTTATAATTAACTTTATTTTAATATTAATGAATATAATACTAATTATTAGCTTTGCGCGAATATTTGCGAAGAATATAATAACATAAGACCAATTATTATCATTATATTTGGATTTGTTCACCTCTAAATTAGCAATAAAATTTCACAAAACTCTACTTGAAGATCTAAAATAATAAGTATTACATCCCAAAAAGTATCAATGACCTTAAAAAATTTGGACAAATGTTGTTCACAACAATCCTGATAAAAAAAAATGCAAATCCCGAACGAACGCGAAGTGAAACTGGTAAAAAGCAAAACTTTTCTCTGAATGACAAAACTCGCAATGAATACTAACACAGAATCCCTTAGCATTTAAATGAACGAGACCTACGGAGTTCCCGTGTTTCTGAAACTTTTTTAATTTCGTCGAAAGGAACCAGGTGGCCAGCTCACGTCAGTTTCAATTCGACAGACAATCCCTGCTACCCCCCCCACTCGCTGAATTCTTGTGATAAGGCGCGCCACTTCGGCAATAGTCGGGGAGGTTCGTCCCGTGTTAATTGAGATTTCGTTTTTAATTGCGATTATATCAGAGCTTTAAAGTTGGACTTTTGAATCGTCATTTCCATCATGTTTTCCACTTTTGTTGATAAAGGTTGATTTTGGTTTTGTTATTACTATAATTTTAAGTATTTATTTCGTATCGCATTCCAATGAATACATTTTACATAAACGGCCTAAAATAAAAGTCTTAATTCACATAAAAGCTCAAAAAAGAAGCCTTTTTGAAATACATTAGAATAATTAAATTGTACAATCTGTGAAATTGTTTATGAAAATAAAACTCAGTATTCGTCCAACCTCGTATATTATGAAGAATGATGCAAACATTTGCCCCACATGTACTCAAGTCCAGAAATATACTCTTTCAACTCCGCAAACTTCCACTAAACACTTTTAATAAGCATAATGGCAAAGTTTGAGAGTTCATAATGNAAAGGTTGATTTTGGTTTTGTTATTACTATAATTTTAAGTATTTATTTCGTATCGCATTCCAATGAATACATTTTACATAAACGGCCTAAAATAAAAGTCTTAATTCACATAAAAGCTCAAAAAAGAAGCCTTTTTGAAATACATTAGAATAATTAAATTGTACAATCTGTGAAATTGTTTATGAAAAT
>NWSH02000050.1:3911969-3923983 GCA_002382865.2 Heliothis virescens | reverse complement strand
AAGCTTCAAATAAGGTAAGTATTTAATAAGCGTTTTATTTCAGGTAAAACGCTGCTATTATGTGTTGTTTTCGAGAGTTGCTTTCAACTTATAAGAGTTGCTATCGGCAGTTCATGGACCTGATGACAAGTATGGACTGGTGATGGACTATTTAGAAAGTGTAAACAAGAAACATACTTAAATGACGAAGTTATGAGCGAACAAACATAAAAATAGATAAACATCCGTATCCCGAACCTCCTATATTTTGGGAAGTCGGTTAAAAATATATTCCGGACGTGTCATTTATGCTTCAAATTTTTAGTTTTTGTTTGCTAAATTTTCAAAACAACTTTCATCTCAAAGTTAAACGTTTCATGCGATGTAACAAATATTGTGAATCCCTTCATAAAACGCTGTCTGTCTGTATTGAAACAGTGTTCATAAAAAACATGGTACCAGAGCTTCATAAAAAAACTAGGACTGTTAATATTACTAGTCTCAACTTTGGCAGTTTCGCATTTAAATAATATCCATATTACAGCTTTGCTGCCACCAGTACAAACATGGTAACATGCAATATCATCGTAGAATATCGTAATATCGTAGAGTAATAATAAGTACTGAAAAAAAAACAACATTGGGCTTATGCGAGCATTTTCAAAATTATTTTATAACTGTCGAACCTCTTTCTATAAAATATACTGTAGGTACTAACTTATGCTGCTGATACCTATATTTTTGTGGTGGTGTTCAAGGCATCACGGAATTTTGCTTCATAATTAATTACCATCGATAAAAAAAAACAATGAAGAAACGTTACCTAAGATTCTAGAGAAAAGATAAATATCTGCATAAAAATATTACCTAAATGTCTTTGAAAGTTAAACACGAATTAAGGTCAAATTAAGCAAGAAAACTAAATCTACTCAGGCGCAGCAAGACAATATCTTTGTTGCTATAATTTATTCAAAATTTGACACCTCATTGTTTACAACACCTGTAATTTTTACGTCTAATGTATTAAATATAAGATTCTTATCTAATAAAGTAATAATATTTGATCTGAATAAATCGGCATGGCTATAGGTCGGCCACTACTATTATGATTAATGAATTCCTACCCAATAATCAGTCAAAGGCAAGGAAATAGGAACATTTGCAGTACTACAATTAATACTTGAGAGCAGAAGGTTAGGTTAGATCCGCTTTAGTTACTTTCAATAAATAAAACGTACTCAACCATATAGGATCTCAATATTTTTTTTAAGTTCAAGAATGTATTACCTTTTGACTAAAAACACTGAGTCGGTGAAAATATTGCATTTACCGCTTCATCAAAAATTGTTTCAAGGTTTTAATAGCCAGGTTATACATTGAATTTCTCAGCAATATCTGTACCTACATTGAACTTATGACCTCGTTTATTTGTTTCACGTCCTACTTGACCTCACAGTAATCCTACCTGTGTTTACAGGTTCCAATACAAAATAATGATCTTCATAATTGTCGTTATACTAGATTAAGTAAATAAGAGTACTACGACCTTCTTGTTACTGCTAATCGAGATTAACGATGTACGAGTACTCAATAACCAATAGATTAATAATTCGTGTTTGGTATTTCTTGTGTTTATTTAATTGATTATTTCTTATTTAAACAAAATTAACCTAAACTGGTCCACAAAACTTTTCTAAACAGTTTGCTTATATAGGAGAACAAGTTCACCCTTAAGTTTTAAGTTCAGTGACAAATATTAGGTGCCAGCTTGGTCTCGTAAATAAAATATTCGAAAAAAATAGGAAGTATTTATACTTTACTAGAAACTGCATATCACAATGACTTAAAACTTTTAAGTCGCAATAATAAAGCTATTTAAACAACAATGCAATTGTTACACAAAAAGTGTCAACAATGACTATAAGTGTTTCATAATTTGCATGTAGCCATTTGGTAGCTGTCTATTATTCAAAATCGTCCCTGAAATCGATTACCTTTGAACATAATAAGAAAGACATTTTGTCCTAATAACATACCTACTTACTTCCCGAACCCATTCCGATTGTTATAATGAATAGTTAGGCAACTAATAAATTTAAATGGGCACACGCACTACCCATATATAATTATTGATATCATAAAAATATTTCTTCGTAAAGACGCGTGCTCACTGAGATATTTTTCTATTAGTAGGAAATATGCCAGTAAAATATGCCAGTGCCTCCACCATGGTACATAGTCTATTCATAGGTAATGTCGACATCTTGTTGCCTGTGCTTCCTTGGTCAGCCGATTAAAAGTTTCAGTGTGCGCAGGCTCTAAAAGTTTGATAAAAATCATCATGGTACCAGAATAACTAGCGGATTTCACATATCCAAGTAATCTACAATGCTAAATATTTTGGCATTTCTATCCATGAATGGTAATCCATACCCAATACCCATATTGGTTGACTTACGAGCCTCTTAAACCTAGTATATACTCCACTTAAAAACGTACGCTATACCAATAATAATATTTATTGAAATCATTTTAACCAATTGTACATGACCAAATTCGTCACGCTTACATTATTGCCAACATCTAAATTATTAATATTTATTTATTGATACCGATTTTTATTGGCATACATGATTTATGATTACTTTTGAGAAATGTTTCTTTTTCTATGTTTAATAATTTAGCAATGGGTAATAATAAATGGAGTGCGTTACTCGAATTGTGATTATAGGAGTGTTGAGTTGAAGTTTGAAGGTTTTCAACACGAGACATAATAAATCAATCTGGCGTGTATAACAACGGGGTTTCCCGTATTATATAAATACAATTTGGTTTTACCTTTAAAACAAACAATTTTATTCAAAATATACAAGGTATTCGCAAACAGTAAAACCATTCACGAATATTTGTTACAAAAGCTTTATTAGACGAAAAAACTGCCATTTATTTTATATTCCTGTTTCGTACAAAGCGAGGACAACGCTCCAGGCGCTTCTAGTAGGTATTCAATAAAACGGCAACAAAAGTTCATCCGTATCAAAAAAAGTCCAAATATCAACAAGCTTCGCATCAAAACAGCCCAGTTTGAATTTCCAGTGCGTCCAATACAGGGCAGCCATGCGTTCCTAGTAACACAGTGTTTGCGAGTTCAACAAACAAAATAAAGTCGGAAAGCGGCGTTCACCTCCCAACTAAACAAAAGCGCACTAACTGCGAAATTCTGGGAATAACGCCATTATTTGTTTGGCTGGTTGAGAAAAAAATACTGATATAGGTATATAGTATCATTCTAATTCTCGGTAGCTTAAAAGCCATACATTTTTGTTGGCTTATTCAGGTCTCCGATTGTCTTAAAAAAAAAAACGATGTCAGTGCGCGGTGGAATTTTACCATGATTTCAAAAGCTGTTTCTTTGAGATTAATATTAGGGTTATTCAATTGAGTCTTAATAATTATAACCGACTGAATAGCTTTAGTCAAACATAAACCAAGGGTGCCAAAAACAGGAAATACGGTACCAAAACATTTTAAGTTTATTACAATATTTCTACGTAACATTAACTAATTTTATAGAAACGACAGCTATAAAACGCAATGGATTGTAAAACTAAAATCGAGAATTCGTGTTATAGTAGCCAACATCGAAAGAATAACTGTATTGTTTCAGTATTGTTTGGACTGTGAATACGACAAACTTATGTTCTACTTTTATAACAACTTTCCTAACAAAAACATCCCAAGTTTGTCTATTAAGAGCATGATGAAGAGAACTCAGGAAACATTTGTTTTATTAATCCCTGACCGTTAGCGGAACTTGAGGGAATTGCGTCGATATTTTTTTCGTACATTGTTTATAGGCAAATGTTACTAACTATGTTGTTTGTGATTAATGAGAGTCCAATCAATAACTTAGGAACCATATTCTCAAAGTAGTATCGTATTAGCCAAGATTTCATTACTTCGAAGACATTGCTACATATTATGTAATATCTCATAAATTAATATGGATATTATAGTAAAAGGCACCCCCAAATCTCTTCAAGCTTTAAGCATTGTAACCCTTAAGTTATTGGAAGATAAAAATACACCCAAGAATGTGCATAAGTGGTACTTCCCACAAGTTAGGCTTTATATTACCAGACTTGCAAAATGAAATTCCGTGCGACGCATTATTCTAAGTAAATTATGGTGCTAACGGCAAATACTAAAATTGTTCAAATATCACGCGTTGTTGGCTTGCGGTGTAAGATGATAAGCTAAGGTTCACTAGTTGCACAATTTTGAGTGGAACTAGGAAATACGCGATTGTTATCTATTATTCAAAGGTCGATGAAAAATTTAACTTATTTTGAACTCAGTTTACTTGTAATAAATTATTTAATTTAATTTTTAATTGAGCTGTCAGTGAATCGAAAGTTATGTCAATTTGGCTAAACCTATCTCAGATCCGTCATGTGCTCTTTACGTTTCAAGATCGTGGTCACACTTTTGAGCAACCTGCGAAGTAATTGATGTACCGACTTCTTTATTTCTATATATCTAATATATAGAAATAAAGATATATATAATAATACACTCCATGAAATATATAGTGGTCATTTTATGAAGCGGCTAACCTATTGTGCTTAGTTACTATATCTATTTCACTAGCTTAGTAGTAGGCAGCATAACTATAATGCGGTTTGCACCGAATAGGTTTAATGGTCTAATTACAGGAACACGTGACATATTATACCTCGTCTAATGTCGAACGCGCCTGTAATGTGTCTGATATTGCAATACGTGGCTTTCATTACCTATTCAACCTTGATCACCTCTTCGCATTATCATGGAAAATGCACATTATCATTTGCATGAAAATATACGATATTGATAAATTATCCGAACACCATTTGATCCTGATTTTTGCGAAGTAATTTTGAAAGTACAGTTCTAATTTATTCTATCCCACACTAAGGTCTCCATAATTATCTGGTTATAGAATAAAAAAATCATGACCAACTGGATAAAAAAAAGCTGTGTGGCCACGAAACAGGAGTCCTTTCAGCGCACAGTACTCCCGAAAGCTATAAAAAATCTGAAACATTCCCCTATAATTGCATCTAGTTTCATGGCCCGATCGTTATTTACAGGCGCACTCACGGATCTCCTGCACTTGATGTTGCAAAACCTACGGCATTGTCGTGAATACACGGCGAACGTGATATAATTGTTTTGTGAATCCGTGCTTAGTGTTCGTGAATTGTAGGACAGTGTACTTTGGCTCGGCGCATGTGTTTGCGGTGGGAAACATTGTAAATAAGGCTACTGTGCTCTTTCGAGGGACCTTGCGGTGATATATTAGCGTATGCTGACGTTATTGTATAGGAATATCGTAGCTAGCAACCAAAGAATCAATATACGTATAGGGGTTAAAGAATATATTTTAATTGTTTTTATAAAATATAATTAAAACGACTTGTCATTTTTAAGTTGCTGTTATGAAATAAAGCCACTCGTAAAATATAAATACATCGCATAGGTAATTGTGTTAATGTTTCACTATTAATGACGTTTTAAAACCACCCTCTACTGTGTTATGGCTCAATATAACTTAAGTTTCTCATTTAATTTATTTTATCATGTGATGGCGTCCTAGCCAATTATCGGCCACGGCGGCTGTTCTCATGTAAGGAGATCAGCCAGCTGCGCAGGACATATTATAGTGCACAAGCATTTGCGCAGACACAGGTGCACTCCCTATTCCCTCACTCTCATAACCCGATGGGACGGCAATCCGACACGACCGGTGAGAGATCAGGCGCAGGACCGACATTAACGTGCTCTCCGATGCACGGGTGTATCAATCACCAACTTCCAACTCCGGGCTGCTTTGTGAAAGTTTCTAAAACCCACAAAGCGATTTCGGCCCGTCCCGGGAATCGAACCCGAGACCTCGTGCTCAGCAGTTTGCTATGCGACAACTAGACCAACGAGGCAGTTATTTTATCATGTAGTACGTTTATAATGGCATTAATTTATACTAAATCCTACCTATAAATATATTATCGTGCACAAACCACCAAATCTTAACACTATTAATACTGCCCTTATTTCCAAAACTCCACAGAAGAAAGCGTTGTTGAACATTATTTCAGTAACGTGTAAAACTTTGGCAGTGGAAACTCGAATAGAATTGCGATGCATTACAATTTCAGTTGAGGACCAAGTTTCTAATTAGTACTACGATTAAAGAAACTAGTGTACCTAAGCACACGACTACGTACGTGAATGTAGCCTTTGTATAAGGAAAGCATTTTGGATAATATGTTGTTTTGTTCTGTTAGAAGTAGGTTAGGTTAGGTAGTAGTGGTGAGAAAAGAGCAATGTATCGCCGGTCTAGTGTCAGCAAGAGAATTTTAGGAGTTTCTGAGTTTGATGTCTTAGGCAGACAGTTGTTGTAGATTTACTTGTATTTTTGTTGTACAATTTCACCATGATTAATTGCTGAGTTATAAAAATTAATGACATATTTCATCGCTTGAGTAGGTTTATTAAATTTTAGTAATAAAAAATATAAAAGTATCCCAAAAAATACACACGAGTATAACACGAAACACAATAAAAATAACACTGAAAACGATTTCGAATATAGTGATTGGATTGGTTAAAAAGTCCCGACTCAGAGCCTTTTAAAAATGCATTCGCGCAAAAAATTGTGACGCGTCCAAATTTTTTAAAAGCTGCAAAAATATCGGCTTGATACGTTGACATTTGCGCAGGCAATATAAAAATGTGATAATGGTAGCAAATGATGGATCATATTTTATGGAATCGACGCTTTGGACATGAAGTTGACGGTTGAATCATATCTATGATTGGCTACCTGTGTGACTGTCTCCAGCTGAACTAAAATAAAGGCAACTTTATTTACTGTTTACTTTTCGGATAGGCGGTGTTAAACTTATTTTTTCCGATGGTACAGTCGACAGCAAGTCAGTGTACACAAATCTGTCAAATTTATGCGATCGATTTTTAACCTTACCACAATAGTGGAAGATTAATGTACGATTGGTAAAAATTTACAGATATGACAGATTTTGAGTACACTGACTTACTGTCGACTGTACTACTGAGGGTTATGTTTTTAAATAGTTATATAGCGTACGTGTTGATAAAAAATAAACTGAGACCTTTCTTTGTAAGAAAACAGACTAATAGGTAGGTGTAGCAAAAAATTAAAAGTCAAGAGAACACGCGTTGCCTACTAAACAAGCCAGTTTTCTATGTCAAATCCTTTTCAGTAATGAAAACTAGTTTTCTGCAGTTTTTTGCAAAGAAAACAGCGCAGCACTGACAAAGCCTATTCAATTTAAAAGCTGAGCTGTGTTTAAAGTACAACTAACCTACTTATTTCGTATTTTGCAAGTATCAAGTTGGTTTCGTCTGTGTAAAAAGTTATAAAGAAATAGGTATACTTACCCGTGACCTAAATAGTCTGAGGTTTTAAGAATTTTCTTCATGTTGAGAAACCTGTATTTTAATATTTTCATAATAAAGATATTTTATGGTAAGTAACTTTAACATCGTTACCTAAGTACTGATTTGGTGCTTATTTTGTTGGTGTACAGGCGAAAGATGGTAAGAACCAAAGAAATGTACCAAACCAGCCGTTTTTCCGCAGTTTTAACCGCGTCCTGGGGGATTTTTTCCCGTACCCGGACAAAATATACTTAGCTTATGTTATTCGGGGATAGTCTAGTTATACAAAAAAGTAAAAAAATATTTTGCCATTTCTTTAAGTCGGTACTTTTTAAGCAAATTTGTAATAAACATACTTACATACAGATCTTTCCTCGTTAGAATATTATTATAGAAAAAAAAAATAACTTAATCAAAGGTCAAAACCGCATTTTCAATGTCAGTTCTAGGCCCTAAACCTCACGGTTGTGACAAAAAATCTTGAGTTCCACTCATTATCTCGCCCATCAGCTGATTAGGATCAGTGGCCAGCCACGTCAAAGCCTCCAAAGTTGACACCACGATGTTATCTCTCATGATTGAGCACTTTTTGTAACAATTTTAATTAGAACAGTAATAATTAAGTGGCTAATATAGGTTACCGGAACAAACTGCTACACTTTTTGCCCATTTTTTTGTTCAAAAGTTTTTCTATTCATATAGCATTTCGCTATGAAAACAATGATACGCAATTCAAATGTTGTTAAAAAAAATACAAAAAATATTTTTTTAATTTAATTTTCAACTGTTGCAATCAAATACAGTGTTGCTGTTTCCTAGAACTGTTGTAACTAATTAGATTTTATCTCTTTTATTGTTGCTTAAATGGATATCGATATATAGGTAGCAAAAACATGGAACTGCACTAATTGTTCATTATTTTCGCAGATTGAAATTAAAATGTTATATAAAAAAATTACCCAGAGAAGTTCTAAAACTGAACATGCTATCTTAGGAACTACAGGTCCGATTTTAAACATTATTTTGTTGTAAGATAGTCTTTTAGCGTGAAAAGCAGTAGTAGGTAGTTAAAAAAACCGGCCAAGTGCGAGTTGGACTCGCACATGAAGG
Organism: Heliothis virescens; assembly: GCA_002382865.2. NCBI lineage: Eukaryota > Metazoa > Arthropoda > Insecta > Lepidoptera > Noctuidae > Heliothis > Heliothis virescens. The sequence goes on along the minus strand of NWSH02000050.1, from coordinate 3,915,433 downwards.
GTTTGGAACCCTAAAAAGACAATATCGAGATCCGAAACTGACGTTCTAATAATTGAGCTTCCAAAGACTATAAACAAGTCAGACGAATATAAATTTACTTCAAATTATACTTAAAAAAAAATAACTTCAAGAAAAATGTGTCTATTATTTTTTCCTTTACTTTGCTAACCTTTTCCTGTAGGTACAGGCGACAGCACATCAAGTTACCACAATCTGTCAAATTTCTGCAATCGATTTTCAACCTTATCGCAATGGGGGTAAGTTAATATTTGAATGGTAAAATTTTACAGATTCGTATACGTTGACCTGCTGTCGTCTGTACCTATACAATTTTTCAGTGAATCGCACCGTACAAAATCACCGTTCAAATAAAACCAGCTGTTGATCTTTTCAAAGCGTAATTCTGCAATTCAGTAATAACAAACTCATCTTTACAATAACAAAAATATAAACAATAAGTCAAATTAGTTAAAACGATTGTTTTACTATGCTAATAGAAATTCATTGTTGTCTTAGGCCTCTCTGTATTGAGAAACAACAATATTATTTTCAGTTTCAAATATTCAACTTTACCTTTAATTTACCCTAAATTGTTAACTGGTTTTATACGGCTAAGATCGTGTTGAAATACCCTATGAGGCTCTCGAAGTTTATTAAAATAAGGGTTCAGAAAATTCTCTTGGGTATTAGAAGAGCAATTTATGGTCTATATCCAATCACAGGTGGGTATGGTCTTCAGGTTCATTTGCAATTAACAGTATGAGGTGATTCACTTCTAATTAGAAAAGATTGGAATTATCAGAATTAAAGGAATAAAAAATTTAGGAATTTAGTCGTTCTGATTGACGAGCAAACTGTTATTGAGAAACGAGGTTTTAATGCGACCAGAAAAAATGTCGTCATTATCTTTTCCATAATCAATTGTAAAACAAGTAAATAGAGAGTACAGCACAACTGAACGACAAACAGTTTCGCTAAGAATGCTCGCACACTGCATACTTTTAGTCGGCTGATAGTTTGATCGGGCTAACGGTTGTTCCCAATAACCTATCTATCTGTTGATTTGCTTACTAGAGATAGGAATTTGACATTACTTGTATGGGGCTAATGTCAAAGTTCTGTCTCTAGTAACCAAATCCACAGATAGATAGGATATTGAGTTCCGCAGATATCAGCATTGAGACGAATGATAGTATAGGCGCACATTACAACGATCAGGTATCTAGCCGGTATCAGATCGACTAAAAACTATGATTGAAATTAAAAAAAAAACTAAATTTAGCTAGCCATCGGACTAACTATCGGCCAACTATTTACGGCCGTTCCCAATAACCTATCTATATCTGGATTTGCTTACTAGAGATAGAATTTTGACATTAGCCCCATACAAGTAATGTCAAATTCATATCTTTCGTAAGCAAATCCGGGGATAGACAGAATATTGAATTCCGCAGTTAGTTTGCAGTGTGTGGGAGCACTTTTACTGTTTAACCCATATTCAATGGGTGTACGCGGATGTTTGAGCGTGAAACACACGCTCCACTGAGCGCATAGAACCTTGTCACTCCACGTTAGCATTACTGAAAATATAGTGTATTTCGTTCACCATTTATTGTTGCTACCCACTTTACGAGGCTTAACTTGTTCGATTATGTGATTATGCTTGTTTACTGAGAATTAAGTACGGATTGTTTGTAGGTATTTTGGTAATCAAGATTGACATGTAATTGTTTCGAGTAGAGATTGTACTCGATTGTTTATATTGTATGTGATAAACTTATTCTATATATTTATACTGCTTATTACTTATGCGTATAGTACTAGGTATTTAGTTGCAAAAGTAAGAGCGGCTGCAACCGTTTATTCGTCCTATTTGAATTGATTCCTCACAATTAAACTAAGCAACTATGACATCCTTAGCGTGTAATGTGAACTTGGGCAGTAGATATTTTGACTTGGGCCTATTGTATTGTTTGTTTAAATTATAAAAACAATAATTGATAAATTGATTAATAACCCAAAGGTAATTAAAACATCTGTAATTAACTAACACGAGTGTGGGATAAATTATCGACATTACCTTCTATAATTATTGTTAGAAAACTGCATTGTGGGCAATCTAATTAAAAAAAACCGAAACTGTTTACAATGACAACTCATTAAACAGCAATGCATTTTAAATTATGATTTATGCTAATAGTATCTAATTTCTAATAATGTTATGACATATTAATTTTTGAATAAGACATTAATCATTTTTGTATTAAACGAGACCAATTAAAACGACATGTTCTTTGATATTTTATGTCCGCATTTAAATTAATTTGTTATGTAATGAAATCGTAAGTTAAAAACTTTGTAGTGAGAAGGTATTATGTAACATGATTATTCAAATTTATGCAGACTGAACGAATTTGTCTAATCCAAATGTCATCGGTTAAAAGTTTTTGTACTATTTTTTTGACAGCTATAGATAAGGCAACTTTGTATACTCAGAAAGATTTTTTGAATTCTGTTAAAGCAGTAGGTATATCATTTAACAGTTGGTAAGGTGAGAAGCAATAGTTAACAATACCTACGTTATTTGCCCTTACAACTTTTTCACATTGGCGGATCTGTCGCTCGGTTTACTTACGTCGTTGCACTGATTAGTAGTAGTTGTCAATTGTTTGCGGTCGGGCATGTATAGACGACAGCAGGCCACCGTACCCGAAACTGTCAAATTTTAGCAATAGAAAATTAAATTAAAATTCTTCTGGTATTGTGATAAGGTTGAAAGTCGATTGCAGGAGGGATATCATTTTTTTTGGGCCTTTTTTCAAAGTGCCGGCCAACAAAAAAAATTGGTACGTACGTTTAGAAGAAGCTATTTGGAGCAATAGTCACTATGGCACCAAAGCTGTAGGATTGATGTGAGCCAAGTTATAGAAGTCAGAAAATTCGTTATTTTTCATGAAACAATGAAAAGTCATCTAAATAAGTATGACTATGTTACTGTTTGTTTCGGACTGTTAATAAGGTCCGAGAGCCCGGAGCCGTCAGACTTAACTCATTTTCTAAAGGACTACTTGTTACCCCGCATTTGGTCCTTTAGAAAAAGGCTAAGTCTGGCAGTTCTGGGCTCGCAATTTAATAGGTATATGCCTATATCCAAAAATAATGTCGTATGAAATTCTATGACTGTTTTGGATTTTTTGTTATTTTTTTTTTATGATGGTAATCATCAGATGATACCTTCCGCTGTTGGTGACAGCGTGAGGGAGTTTTAGAAGTTTTTCTGACTAAAGCCCACCGTGTTCCTTCTGGAGCCCTTTGTGTGTCTGGGCCGTGGCAACAATTTCGAACAATCCCACAGCCCCGGCAGGCTCTGGCCCTAGTGGGCCCCGCTGGGGTTTGATGACACTTCTTGAGGAGCGCGTGGAACAACGCGCGCCACCAACACGGGTCTGTCGTCTCCTAGCAGA
>NWSH02000050.1:3856671-3873952 GCA_002382865.2 Heliothis virescens | reverse complement strand
GTTTTTTCATGTTTTACCTAAGTTACACATTGAATAATTAGCGAATCTTATGTTTGCGATTATAATACACCACAAGGTAATTTTTGATGTCCTGTTAACTCCGAAAACTTTTCAATTCAAATGTTACTGAATATGTACATGATTATTTCGCAATAAAAGTTTATACAGTAACGATTTAAATTGTATAGAAGTTTTGTGTGTCGAAGGGTTTTTTTAAATTTTAGATTTAATTCATACTTTTTATAGGTAGGTAGTTCAGTCGGTACCTATAGGTAGTTATTTTAATATCGAAGTTTATCAAGCATACTTTATATCTTTGAAAACACGACTTACACGGCATGAATCTGGAACAAACTAAACCAACGAATCCGTCGCGGTGGACAAACGATCAGACTCACGTCATTTTAAATTCGGCCCGAAATAATCTATTCTCGTTGACTGGACGTTGACGGCGGCGTGGACAAAACGGCCTTAAATAATCAACTCGGTGTTAGGATTTCAGATCCCTAATTAAAATCAAAAAGAGGAAAGTTAAAAAATTACTGGCAACGTAATGATAGATTTATTTTTTAATGCAAGAAGATCTTATAATTACGGAATATATTGATAAGTTCACCTTATCAGCGCCAGTGATAAGGGACATCGCAGAGCGTAGCGTTACATATGGACGATATAATTAGCTCTTATGCCGGCCATGCAATAATGAGGTTTGGAAGTCCGTAGGACACAATTTGTGTCGGTGGCTCGAATGCGAGTGTCAGCGCGGACTGTGAGATGCCGATGGACACGCCTTCCCCCCACGCCACGATAATGCACTTAGATTAACATTGACATTCAACAGTTGATCAATATTATTTTTATAATTTATATCGATGTGTTTCGCAATGAATTAGCGTGGTCAGCAATAATCACTATTGACTCTACTTCGTAGAAGTAGGGTACCTACATGGTACTTAAGTAGTTACTACTTAGATCATGTTCCTAAGTTCCAGTTTCTGGCAAATAGTTTATAGGTTTAAGTAGTTCATGAAGACATTTATTGTCATTTATTATATAACGTAATAACTCAGTTTTTAATTGACCGTAAAAATATTTTCAAAGCACCAAGAAAGAAACATGCATTTTCACATTTGGTCACCTTATCCAAAGTTTTTCAATGTGACTCAAAGTTTAATTACGTCTAATTATTCTATTACACTATAGGTACCTAATTATCATTCAAAAACCAATATGTACGATAACACCTACTGTAATAAGCTCGGGAAATAAGCCCGCGAATCCTTTCTGGAGCCATTTCGACTAAACCAGTACCAGTAGATGTTATTTAATCAGATTTTCATAAATAATTAGTTGGCCGTAATTTAATAAATGGAACATGTACAAAAATATTCAGTCAAAAAGATAATATACTTACAGAAAGCAATGTCCATGCTATGCCACATGGAAATTTTACGTAGAGGTAAATATCATGTTCGTTAATGGGTGATGCACGGCATTACTCAGTAAATTGTCAAGCGCTAATACCGCGTGAATCAGGTATTGTAGTTAAGTTACCCAATACATAATTTATTTAGCTGACTGCGTTATAATATTAATTAAATTTGATGATGGATATTATTGTAATATGAACTTTTTCCTTAGCCATATGGTCCCCCCCCACTTGACAGGCAAAGGCCTCCCCTAAAGTCTTCCATTCTTCAGTCAGCAAGGAAATGTCTAAGATCTTCCGCCAGCGCACGAAGTCTACTACCTCTAGGCCTTCTTCATCATGTTGCTTGAGTGATTTTGATCTGGCCCCAATTATCTTGAATGTCTCATTTTCTCTTTCCACCACCAGACAATTTTCAACCGCAAATCCAGTTGAGTGCATCAACTTTATCTGATCTTTTACTACATTACTTTCTATAAGTAAGTATGTAAATATAATAAAAGAGTAAAAAAAATCGTGTCTGTACAAAAAATATTTTTACAAAACAAAATATGTAGGGTTATTAAGAATTGAAAGAAGAGTAGAATTCGAAAAAAAATTTGTTTTAATTTCTGTTTGCACACGCTAATCTCGGATCCACTGGACGGATTTTGATGAAACTTGGCAGACATATAGCTTATATATTAGAATAACATATAGGCTTTTTATCCGGTACGGAAAAAGTTCCCTCAGAAGCGGGCGAAGCCGCTGGCAGAGCTAGTACGCAATTAACTGCAAACCAACCGTGCAGTTCATACGATTGCTTCCGACTGCAATTGGAATGCAATCGGACAGCATGTTTGGTTTGCAGTTCATATGGCAGTCGTGTCAACTACATTCAAACTGCAATTGCGTTGCATTGAGTTAAAATGCGGTCCGTCTGTCTTGTAACATGGGCCGTTTAGATGTTATGCTATTTTGTTAGCAGCGCAAAGATCTAACGTCGCCTTTTTGTCATTGATTGTACTACTAAACTTAAAATATTTTATTTAAAAACTATAAAGTTACAAATAAAATTTTATTTTATTTATAAAAAATTATGTATTGGCTTTTAGATTTCCAAACGACATTCATTATGTTGTGCATTACTTTTGCTGTCATGCTAGCTGTCAGTGTCATAAAAATATTGTCAAACGTGAGGAAACATAACCTCAAACGCCAAATAATTATTATTGTTTTTCAGTTTTCCAAAGTTAATTAATGCTAAAACATTTGGAAACATGAGGGACGTATTTTTATCAAATTGCGAAAAGAACTTTTTAAATAAAATAGTGCCGGAGGGGCACGTAAGTAAAACTTCTCTCAAGTAAAATACAAAACTTTTAACAAGTTTTATTTTAACTATCTTTGTTTGCAGCTTTAGACGGAGAATTTAAATGAAAGCAGAATCATTGAACATCGCCTTTGGATCCGAATATGGCTCAGTATAGTATCACTGGGAGAAACAAAGTAGCATCAACTTTCGATTTCGAAAATAAAATAACCTTTTGTTTCTATCGACCCAAATAACTTGTAAAACTAAGCAGTATGCACTTAAGGCAATCTTTTTCTGCATATATTCCGAACTAATAAATGTTTTGAATATCATGATTTCATGACACATAACTTTGATAAACATTTTTGTTTACCCCAAAACTGTGCACATTACAGGGTCCTTGCCCAAGTATCCTGTGAATGTACAGCCCAAACAGATCAGACCAATGAGGGTTTCTCTACATAAATGCAGAGATTAGTCCAATGCGCGCCCCACAGTTTGAAGCTAACCGGCAGAATGATCTCTCCTTGACCTTAAATAGACAACTTGAGAAATGTTACAAGGATCAAAGTGCATTGACCTGGAGTCCTGTGTATTGTTGCTGAAGAAAAGGTAATCTTGGATTTATATTTTAATATATATTCAACAAACCAAAACAAGTTGTTTGTACTTCATAATCTAGCAGGATAAAAATGATTGACTACAAAAAGATTATTTAAATATAATTATCAACTTTTTTAGCTCCTAAAAGGTCTAATCATACTTATTTGTGCAAAAGAAGAGTAAAATTCTGTTTTTAATTGAAGATTTTAACAGATTATAGAATTACTACTATGACATTATATAACATCATCATTCATAGTTAAACATAGTCATATGTCTGACCAAAAGGAAGATTGCCAAATAACCACAACATGCACTTTCTTGTATTTTGGTACAATTAAATCTATTTCTTCCACTGCCTACCTTTATTCCTTGTTAAGCACCAAAATATTTTTACTTGCACTATAACTATGTTAACATTTTTCAGGTTGGTCAATAAGGGTTGAGTCAAAGTCCTGAATCTTGATGGAACCTATAGAATGTGCTAGCATAGCCACGTGACTGCCTAGCACATTTCAAAAGACCTGATGTAACACGGAGATGGTGACAGCGTCATTATTCAGACATCGCGTGAGAGACCCTATACCTACTGATTTATTCACTATCCTGTTTGTACTACTTATGCTGTTTTTGATGAAGAGTGAGATTTTACATGAGAAGTAAAATAAGGAAAAAAATTGTGGTATGGATGTTGTCATAAGGAAACTGCTTGATAAATAGTCAAATTAAATGAAGTCAAGCCATAGATCATGTAGAGACCAGAAACTGGCCTCAGACTTTTTCAGGAAAAAGTTATTTTACATCCTTACATTTTAATGCAATGTTTTAATATTATTTCCAGCTTCTATATAGCAGATCCTACATTCCTAGAAGAAACTGTATGCACAAGTTCCACAGAAGAAACTTCACGGTCAGGCCTTTTAGTAGTTGGATTAAACCAGTACAAAGAAGTGTGTATATATACATTTTTGGAGCTGCCTTAACCAACAAAGTTATCCTAAACAAGGCTTTACCAGGAGCTGCAGAAAGGTGTAGAGAAATTGTTGATTTTGTGAAGAAATTCATATCAGTGAGATATTCAAAGGTGGTTTTCTAGAAATTCTTTTTTTTTTTTAATTTAATTTTTATTACAAAGGATCCTTAAGTCAAACAAATACTTATATTTTAGTTTTTATAATGCTACTGTTAGAAAGTGCAAGCAGCAACACATAACTTATAAAAATAATAAAAAAACAGTTAGCATTTTTGAGCCAACAGTGACTTACTGTGATTTACTGTTATCTTTTTGGAATAAATAAATAAACCACAGTTTGCTACTCAGACCTCATTTGTTCGAGCTCTTATCATCAGCAAAGGAAATATAGACCACATTATACCAATGATAGAAAATAATATAGGGTACATCATTAAATTTAAATAAAAGGTCATTGACACTCTGAATTGACATATTATGCATTTCTTATGAATCATATTGCAGTAATATAATTATACCTAAATACCCAAGGTACTATAGGGGTTTAATAAAATGAGGAACAGTGTAAACATGTAACTCTAACTTGAAAAACCATTTACACAATATTTTAGAGAGATGATTATATCTGGAACTGCAGTACCAAATTAATTAAATATGTATATATGTAATTCATTGTCACCTAACTCTAGAAGAGAATTATTTAGAGATCCACTGTTTAGTAATTTAAATTTGGCACAATATTATATTGTGGTGTATTTATATTTTAATAAATAAATATTATTTTTTACTTGTAGACAAAAGAGGGTAAAGATTAACTTCTCAGATATAATAACACATGACATCTGCTTTGTTGAGTAAAAGGATTTGATTATCAAGCTAAACATTACAATGCTGATGATTAGATGAAGATGATGAAATTATGGACATGGATTTCGACAAAAGAGCCTAGCAAATATGATGGTGAGTTCAAACAATTATGTACGTCAAAAATCAGGAGATTGTTTTTCTATAGTGCTTTATGACGATCGAATCACTTAGTATGAGTTTGTTGAATTCCCTTTGTGTTCATATAAGCTTTTGAAATAAGGAAATATGAATCAATTAATTGCTTTTATCATTATAGAGTGTAACTTAGGTGTTTCATTTGTTCACAGTTTGTGTCATCAGTGCCTCAAACTGCAGAAATCAAGCAAAGAAAGGAGCTCACAATGGATAGAAATTTCATCAGATTCAGAGGATGACTGAAATAATACACATGTACTTGTTAAATAAAATGTAATAAATTTACATTTTAAAACTTCTTGTTATTATATCCTCTCTTAACAGTATTATATTAGCCATTGCATGTCCCTCATCAATAAACAATCATAACATTTGACACTGAAAGGATTTAAGTATAATACAGAAAATATTATCTAACTACACTAGAAATAAATAGAGTAGTTTCATGTGGATGCAAGTGGGCACAAATGGTGTGGAATAATATATAGAATACATTGGAAACATTCACTCAGTCAAAATCATTGAAGAATTTAGCAAGTTTACAATTTGGCATGAAGTAATATACTTCAATTATCTTTGCAACTGATTCTCAATCTATATTTCTATGCTTTTACTGTAGAATGCAGATTGAAAATTTAAGACGAAAATAAATCAAATCTAATTTTACATCTACTTAATATGCTACATTAAAACTACACACTTCAGCTATAAATTACAGTCATATATTATTCTACACTGAGTCAGAGTTCATCCCATTTTTCTGGTCTAACTTGTTACCATTTGTCTTTCACCATATAAATAAAGTAAGTCATAATTTCCTTTTCATTACAGGTAATGACTTAAAATGTTGGATTAGCCTGGAAAAAATAAAATCATTGTTACATTTATCTTGATCTAGAGAATCAACATAGCAAATTAAAAGAAGCTTGTTTAAAAAAATGCATTACTTACATCAGCTAGTTGAGCTTTGTTCAATCCTGGCCTTGTTGGCACCTTATAGTGTCTCTTGTATCTCCTCAGAGTGTTGACTTGTAATTGAAACCAGTCTACCTCAGGGGAATCCATCTCAGCCTCATTGCTGTCATCTTCTGAGTCCTTGGGCCTCCTTTGTTTCTCCTGCACACTTGTTTATTGCTATTCTGTCTTTTATGATAATCACAAATGGCGTTTAAGTTTAATTATGGTAGTCGTGTGTGGCCTTGGCCCATTTATTGAAGAAGGGGGGGGTTGGGGAGGGGGGGTGGGGGGGGATGGTGGGGTGGTGGGGGGGGGGGTAGACAAGGGCGCACGGTGGGATGGGAGGTTGAAACGTATGTGAATAAAAATCCAAAATCAGATAAAAAAAAAACAGTATCAGCGTCAATAGAAGTTGGGCCACTATGCCTTCAGATGAATCTGCATGCTTTCATATTCAAATTAAAACCCTTGACTTGGTAAATATAGTACTATTCACAAATAACAGTATAATAGTATGTATGGATACTTTACCCGGACTTGTAAAATTTTATGAATTTAAGATTAATATCTCTGAAAAATTCGTTACTTTCATCTTACTTATGATTTAATGATAAAAATAAGGACTTGACTAACTAATTATCTTTACGTGAAGTGATTTTTTTTTTCACATTTTTTTTATTATACTCATTAATAGTTAATTATCATAATTTCTGAATGTTTCGAATACTGACTTGCTCAGTTTATAAATCATTTATTCGTATTCCTTCAGTATTGCTTAAATTGTGAAGTTACAACCGACATTAACTTGATCTGTGGCGCACCGAAATATATTACCAATAGTGTTATTTAATACTTGGAATTATGGTTTATACATCCTACGGCTTGTCGACCTTACCCGGGAAAAACCACTTTTTTCACTATATAGCGTATTATATTTTTACAAATATTAAATTGGAATTAATAAGCAATTTTGAAGCTTACCTGCTGAAGAAAATATTATATGTAATAACATTACTTCTTTGGTAGTAGGGTAAAATAGGCTGCAGGTATTTGTCACTTTAGACTATTTAAGGTACTTTATATACTGACAGCCCTGCTTCTACTTGTTGAGAGTTCCTGTGATATAAGCGCATTCAATAGCAGACAACTATTTATGCTTAATTAAATTAGTAGATATAAGATTCATTGATGTATATGACTGTTGTGTGTTGTTTGCAATTATGGAAGCATCTTGTGTTTAGTAGTTTCTTCTTTATATCTTACATGAAAATAACATGGTGAGGAGAAAACAAAAAGTTTTTTTTTCAATTTACAGTGGACCACATTAATGTTTGCTCAATATGCACTCACAATTGCTGTCAACATTGTGGAGTCTTTCAGTGTTTACAGTAAGAGATAATAATGAAGCGGATCCCCCAGCCGCATGCGCACACGCCGAGCGACGACCGTGTATAATCAATCTCTTTCCTTCGGACATTTCTAACCCACCCTGCACTACGAGCGAAATACAGTTAGCGGTAAACGCACATAATAAACCATACGAAGCCTATGAATTATCAAATAACTCAAAATGCAAACAGGCGGCAATTTGGGGTCTCACACGACCGCCGTTTCAAACTGTTGATTTAACGTAATTCTACGACGGATAACATATAATCCGGATTGCGCCACTAGTGAGCTAATAACAGCTGGCGTGATATCAGTATAAGACTATTTAGCATCGATATGGTAGTATCCAATTGTCCAGTGTCTTACCTCTTTAATTTGAGTTAAACGCCCCGCCGTAATAATAGGTCGTGGTGTGCCGCGAGTGCCTGTCCTGACTCAGCCGCATCGATCTGTGTCCTCGGCGCCGCTCACCTATGGAGCGACTCGGCCATTCCGCGCCATATACGCCTCTGATATTACTCTGCTTAATGACGTTCATAAACAGTCGATATGTTCCGCCCTCGCTGTTCCTACTACCGTGGGAAAGTTTTCACTTATATGTGTATGTGCAGTCTGTTTTCCAACTTTGATTGCTGCATGAGTTCGTTTTATTTGAATTTTGGGAACTTACCATTAAATCTCGTTACAGTCTGATGTTATACATTGCAGACTTTTCAGAGATACGTTTCATCACGAAAACAAGCCTAACATGAGAGTCATCATCGAACCTTTCAGCTCAATTCTAAATTGTAACCTTAGCACGTCCGCTGGTATTTTGTCAAAACAAAAAAAAAAAAAAAAATAAGAACACAGCATTGGGCAATATCAATGTGAACACAAGTGTAGTATTGTTTTCATAAAACAATAAAGCCTCAGCCGCGGTAGCGAGTGTTACAACCACCTGCTCCTCAACTCGCGGCCCGCCTCGCCCCTCCGCGCCTACGCGATTTTGAATTACACTCTAGGGGTAGGACAGACAAGACTACGTGGAGTCGAATTTACAGCGATTCGTTTCTGCCATTAAAACGTGACTTTTAACGATGTTTTAGGACATTTATTTTATAGCAATAAATAAACATTCGGAATAATACACATTATTCAACATAATACTTAGAACATTCTAATTTAGGTCATCACTATCACATCATTCACATCTATCGAGTTAATAGCACTTTTGACTGATGCTTTATTTCAGTTAAAACTACTTTTGACCAAGAGCGTCAGTCAAAAGTACTTTTGAATGCAAAATTGCAGTCAAAAGTACTTTTGACCAATAATTTTCAGTCAAAATCAGTTTTAACCAACCTCTTTAGTCAAAAGTAGTTTTGACTGATTTTGCTGGTCAATAGTACTTTTGACTGGTTAAGAGTTTTGACTGCATCATATACATTAAATATTTTTACAAAACAAAATATGTAGGGTTATTAGGAATTGAAAGAAGAGTAAGAATTCGAAAAAAAATTTTCTGTTTGCACACGCTAATCTCTCCGGATCCACTGGACGGATTTTGATGAAACTTGGCAGACATATAGCTTATATATTAGAATAACATATAGGCTACTTTTTATCCGGGTACAGGAAAAAGTTCCCTCAGGAAGCGGGCGAAACCGCTGGCAGAAGCTAGTACGCAATAAAACTGCAAACCAACCGTGCAGTTCATACGATTGCTGTCCGACTGCAATTGGAATGCAATCGGACAGCATGTTTGGTTTGCAGTTCTATGGCAGTCGTGTCAACTACATTCAAACTGCAATTTGCGGTTGCATTGCAGTTAAAATGCGGTCCGTCTGTCTTGTAAACATGGGCCGTTTCATGGTTATGCTATTTTGTTAGCAGCGGCAAAGATCTAACGTCTTTTTGTCAAAGGCAAAGGTATTTTTATCCGCATTTGAGTTGTACAACTAAACTTAAAATATTTTAGTTTAAAAACTATATAAGTTACAAATAAAATTTATTTTATTAAATAAAAAATATTGATTTGGCTTTAGATTTCCAAACGACATTCATTGTGCATTACTTTTGCTGTCATGCTAGCTGTCAGTGTCATAAAATATTGTCAAAACGTGAGGAAAACATAACCTCAAACGCCAAATAATTATTATTGTTTTTCAGTTTTCCCAAAGTTAATTAATGCTAAAACATTTGGAAACATGAGGGACGTATTTTTATCAAATTGCGAAAAGAACTTTTTAAATAAAATAGTGCCGGAGGGGCACGTAAGTAAAACTTCTCTCAAAGTAAAATACAAAACTTTTAACAAGTTTTATTTTTAACTTATCTTTGTTTGCAGCGTTTAGACGGCAGAAATTATAATGAAAGCAGATCATTGAACATCGCCTTTGGATCCGAATATGGCAGTTGTATAGTATCACTGGGAGAAACAAAGTAAGCATCAACTTTCGATTTCGAAAATAAAATAACCTTTTGTTTCTATCGACCCAAATAACTTGTAAAACTAAGCAGTATGCACTTAAGGCAATCTTTTTCTGCATATATTCCGAACTAATAAATGTTTTGACTATCATGATTTCATGACCACTAACTTTGATAAACATTTTTGTTTACCCAAAACTGATTGCACATTACAGGGTCCTTGCCCAAGTATCCTGTGAAGTAGTACAGCCCAAACAGATCAGACCAAATGAGGGTTTGCTCTACATAAATGCAGAGATTAGTCCAATGGCTGCCCCACAGTTTGAAGCTAACCGGCAGAATGATCTCTCCTTGACCTTAAATAGACAACTTGAGAAATGTTACAAGGACTCAAAGTGCATTGACCTGGAGTCCTTGTGTATTGTTGCTGAAGAAAAGGTAATCTTGGGGATTTATATTGTTAATTGATTAATTACAACAGAACTGCAAAACAAGTTGTTTGTACTTTCATATCTAGCAGGATAAGAAATGATTGACTACAAAAAGATTATTTAAATATAATTATCAAACTTTTTTAAGCACTCCTAAAAGGTCTAATCATATTATTGTGCAAAAGCAAGAGTAAAAATTCTGTTTTTATTTGAAGATTTTAGCAGATTATAGAATTACTGTAAATGATACCTTTACTAACTATGGACACTATTAACATCATCATTCATAGTTAAACATAGTCATCTTAGTGTCTGACCAAACTGGAAGATTGCCAAATAACCACAACATGCACTATTCTTGTATTTTGGTACAATTAAATCTATTTCTTCCACTGCCTACCTTTTATTCCTTCCGTAAGCAGCAAAATAAAATTTTTACTTCACTAATATTCCTGTTAACATTTTTCAGGTTTGGTCAATAAGGGTTGATGTCAAAGTCCTGAATCTTGATGGGAACCTAATAGAATGTGCTAGCATAGCCACTGTGACTGCACTAGCACATTTCAAAAGACCTGATGTAACACGGAGTGGTGACAGCGTCATTATTCACGACATCGCTGAGAAGGACCCTATACCTACTGTATTATTTCACTATCCTGTTTGTACTACTTATGCTGTTTTTGATGAAGAGTGAGTATTTGACATGAGATAGTAAGAATAAGGAAAAAATGTGGTATGGATGTTGTCATAGGAGACTGCTTGATAAATAGGTCAAATTAAATGATAGTCAAGCCATAGATCATGTAGAGACCAGAACTGGCCTCAGACTTTTTCAGAGAAAAAGTTATTTTACATCCTTACATTTTAATGCAATGTTTTTAATATTATTTCCAGCATCCTATTAGCAGATCCTACATTCCTAGAAGAAACTGTATGCACAAGTTCCACAGAAGAAACTTCACGGTCAGGCCTTTTAGTAGTTGGATTAAACCAGTACAAAGAAGTGTGTATATTATACATTTTTGGAGCTGCCTTAACCAACAAAGTTATCCTAAACAAGGCTTTACCAGGAGCTGCAGAAAGGTGTAGAGAAATAGTTGATTTTGTGAAGAAATCTATTATCAGTGATGATATTCAAAGGTGGGTTTTTCTAGATATCTGTTTCTTTTTTTTAATATTTTCTGTTTTACTTATGAAGGAGTCCTTAGTACTAATCAAAACTAATANTGTTGATTTTGTGAAGAAATCTATCATCAGTGACGATATTCAAAGGTGAGTTATTCTAGAAATTTTAATTTTTTTTTTTTAATTTTCTAACTATTTATTCACAAAGGAATCCTTAAGTCAAACAATACTTATATTTTGTAGTGTTTTATAGATGCCTGTTAGAAAGCTGCAAAGCAGCAACAATAACTTTATAAAAATAATAAAAAAACAGTTAGCAGTTTTTGAGCCAACAGTGACTTAACTGTGATTTACTGTTATCTTTTTGGAATAAATAAATAAACCACAGTTTGTCTACTCAGACCTCATTTGTTCGAGCTCTTATCATCAGCAAAGAAATATAGACCACATTAATACCAATGATAGAAAATAATATAGGGTACATCATTAAATTTAAATAAAAGGTCATTGACACTCTTATATTGACAATATTATGCATTTTCTTATGAATCATATTGCAGGTAATTAATAATTAATCACCTAAATACCCAAGGTACTATAGGGGTTTAATAAAATGAGGAAACAGTGTAACATGTAACTGCTAACTTGAAAAACCATTTACACTAATATTTTAGAGAGAATGATTATATCTGGAACTGCAGAACCAATAATTAAATGTAATTGTAATTCATTGTCACCTAACTCTAGACAGAGAATTATTTAGAGATCCACTGTTTAGTAATTTAAACTTTTGGCACAATATTATTATTGTGGTGTATTTATATTTTAATAAATATTACTTTTTACTTGTAGACAAAAGAGGGTAAAGATTAACTTCTCAGATATAATAACACATGATCATCTGCTTTGTTTGAGTAAAAAGGATTTGATTATCAAGCTCAAACATTACAATGCTGATGACTTAGATGAAGATGATGAAATTATGGACATGGATTCAGACAAAGAGCCTAGCAAATATGATGGTGAGTTCAAACAATTATGTACTGTCAAAATCAGGAGATTGTTTTTCTAGTGTTTGAATGACATCTGACACCACTTAGTATGATGGTTTTGTAAATTCCCTTTGGTGTCATTATAAGCTTTTGAAATAAGGAAATATGAACCAATTAATTGCTTTTCTTATTATAGAGTGTAACTTGGTGTTGCTCATTTGTTCACAGTTGTGTCATCAGTGCCTCAAACTGCAGAAATACAAGCAAAGAAAGGAGCTTCACAATGGATAGAAATTTCTTCAGATTCAGAGGATGACTGAAATAATACACATGTACTTGTTAAATAAAATGTAATAAATTTACATTTTAAAACTTCTTGTTATTATAATCTCTCTTAACAGTATTATATTAGCCATTGCATGTCCCTCATCAATAAACAATCATAACATTTGACACTGAAAGGATTTAAGTATAATACAGAAAATATTATCTAACTACACTAGAAATAAATAGAGTAGTTCATGTGGATGCAAGTGGGCACAAATGGTGTGGAATAATATATAGAATACATTGGAAACATTCACTCAGTCAAAATCATTGAAGAATTTAGCAAGTTTACAATTTGGCATGAAGTAATATACTTCAATTATCTTTGCAACTGATTCTCAATCTATATTTCTATGCTTTTACTGTAGAATGCAGATTGAAAATTTAAGACGAAAATAAATCAAATCTAATTTTACATCTACTTAATATGCTACATTAAAACTACACACTTCAGCTATAAATTACAGTCATATATTATTCTACACTGAGTCAGAGTTCATCCCATTTTTCTGGTCTAACTTGTTACCATTTGTCTTCACCATATAAATAAAGTAAGTCATAATTTCCTTTTCATTTACAGGTAATGACTTAAAATGTTTTTGGATAGCCTGGAAAAAATAAAATCATTGTTACATTTTATCTGATCTAGAGAATCAACATAGCAAATTAAAAAGAAGCTTGTTAAAAAAATGCATTACTTACATCAGCTAGTTGAGCTTTGTTCAATCCTGGCCTTGTTGGCACCTTATAGTGTCTCTTGTATCTCCTCAGAGTGTTGACTTGTAATTGAAACCAGTCTACCTCAGGGGAATCCATCTCAGCCTCATTGCTGTCATCTTCTGAGTCCTTGGGCCTCCTTTGTTTCGTCCTTGCACACTGTATCATTGTTTTATGATAATCACAAATGTAAGTATGCCTGGCCTGAAAATAACATATGGAATTCAGTTAGCCAACATAACAATGATTGCAATGTCTTAAAGTCACTCAAGATTGTTTCTGATGAAAGTTAAAAATAAATAAAAATGTGTGTGACATACTTGAGGGTCAATGTTAAGTTTCAGCCTTCTTTGGGCGACAGTCTTTTGTATGCGCTTGCTGTACGAGGCGTTGCCTGCGGGTCGCCTGCAGCTATCGCCGTCATCCATAAGGCAACATATTTGGTCAGAATTACCTCTAGAATCTTCTTCTCCTGTACTAAACCCGTTGTTCATTTGATACTCCCGTTGAATCATATATAACGAATAAAATGAACTCGTCTATTACACCCCGCACCAGGCGATGGAAAACTGTTCGACGTATTCACAATGATACACGATTGAGGTTATGATTTATAACAACACAGTACATTTGCGTTAAATGAATCAATTAAAATCATCACAACAAATAACCGGCAGTTGGTATATTGCACACCGATCACTCAACGAATCTAATAATCCTTTATTCACTGCACATATGCAACAATTTGTCCATTGCTACTTCGCAACAATTCACTAGTATTAAGTATCCAAGTATTCGATGCTACTATAAGATGACTTGAAAATCCAGGACGCTATTTAATACGTATTTTACTTTGACTACGCTACTTTTAAGAAACTCAATTGCAGCTGCTGAATAAAATAAAAATGACTCGTATCCGCACCGACGACCGATGGCATCGCCATTACAATTTTATTATTACTAGTTAGTTAGTCATTTCATTCACTCACTCACTCACTCTCTTCAAGTTACGGAGCGTCTGTAAATTAGGGCATTATTGAAATGGGGAATAGCACCTACTTTAGCGTAGCACGATTAGAACCGCGAAACGAAAACAGTTCTTTAGGTGAATGTGTGCATGAATACAACATGACACCGTATCTATGTATTGTAGTATAAACAAAAAATAAAGCTAAAGCGAGCTCAGTTATTGGCTGAAAAATGGCGGCGCATTTAATTTCGACCAATCAAAATGTTTTGTCACTGACATCGTCTGTTCATGTATTCATTTCGACGAGCGCAAAGTTCCCTACGTAATAAGCGCTGAAATCGTGTGCTCGTTTATAATAAACACAATACTCGGTGAGTTTCATTATTTTCTAATAGAATCTTAAAATTTCACTATAAATGAAATTGTTGGTTTACTCAAGTTGTTTCTGTGATTTAATTGTTCTCAGTGTAACGCTTGAAATGATATTTATAGTTTTACATTCTAATTTTGTAAGCAAATGGCTGCCGAGTGCCGAAGTAAGGTGACAGATCTATAGGTATTATATCTAGGTACGACCATAACAAGATACCTAGTATATGTTCACGTGAGCATGTTGTAGTAGGTAAGTACCCTATAGGTAGTTATCAGTGTTATTATAATAAAGTCATGAATGGAAAGATTTGTATAATTATTTTATAAATAACTTTTAAAACTTATATCAAGTTTAACAGGAGGACAGCCTCCTGTTAAAAAATATTTATAAGCGGTGATTGGTTATTCGCGTACAAGTCATATTGAGTAAGTAATTTGATCGATAAAAATTTAATGATAGTGGTAAACTTTTTTCATGACTCATATGCTACTTTTTAAACGGTTTTATTTATTAATAATATTTTTTTTTTCTATTTTGTTTGGATAGTCCGATTTCAGAAACTATTCCAGTATTAGATTTATTGAAGAGAGCTGTACTGGTACTTTTTTATTAGTTTTTGTGAGTATTGCTTCCACGGGAGAGATTTTGGTAGTTTGTTCATATTGAGCCCATTTAACCTGTTTCCCGCTATTTCAACCTGGTCCATGACATTTTTATTGGTCTTTATGTCACGACATAACACGTTATCATCACTTTTTTTACTCGTAAAATCCAACAGGATAGTTTTCTTTTGGAAAAAGGTNACACGTGAGCATGTTGTAGTAGGTAAGTACCCTATAGGTAGTTATCAGTGTTATTATAATAAAGTCATCAATGGAAAGATTTGTATAATAATTTTATAAATAACTTTTAAAACTTATATCAAGTTTAACAGGAGGACAGCCTCCTGTTAAAAAATATTTATAAGCGGTGATTAGTTATTCGCGTACAAGTCATATTGAGTAAGTAATTTGATCGATAAAAATTTAATGATAGTGGTAAACTTTTTTCATGACTCTTAAGCTACTTTTTAAACGGTTTTATTTTTTAATAATAAATATATTTTTTTCTATTTTGTTTGGATAGTCCGATTTCAAAAAATATTTCAGTAAGTATTAGATTTATTGAAGAGAGCTGTACTAGTACTTTTTTATCAGTTTTTGTGAGTATTGCTTCCACGGGAGAGATTTTGGTAGTTTGTTCATATTGAGCCCATTTAACCTGTTTCCCGCTATTTCAACCTGATCCATGACATTTTTATTGGTCTTTATGTCACGACATGACACGTTATCATCACTTTTTTTACTCGTAAAATCCAACAGGATAGTTTTCTTTTGGAAAAAGGTATTTCCGATCCTTATGTATAAGGGTTATATTTCGGTAACCGTTTAAATTGGAAGTTACCATAGTCCAATTTAATTTTGCTTACCAACAGCTGCGGCACGTAGCCGGCGTAAAACCAGGCATTTTCTGAAAAGGGTGGGGGCATTATAACTTTCAAGACTAATGACCCTTCGCGGTAAAGTTGGTTTGACGGAGTCAAAATTCTCACCCACGATGATTGGTAAAACATATTTTCTGTATTATCAAATTGGATATAACTATAATTTTTCCAATTAGGTGAATAAATATTCTGCTTAAAGGGATTAAACATTACCCTTCTTGGGAGTTGAGTGGTCAAAATGAAATATGGATCTCACCAAACCTTTGTCGAGTAGCTGCGCAGAAATCATCTATGCGGTGCAGGCGGCGGTACCGCGTGTGAGGGCAGGGGTATGGGCCACATGCATTTACTTGGGCTCGAAATTTAGTTACAAACCACCATTGAGTTTTGCTAAACTGGTTAAACATATAGGTACATCATCTGTACCTACTGATTTATTACCTATCACTGTCTAAAAAGTTATCCGGTATATCGGTTTCGAGAGTAGGTATCTTTCATTTCGAATCACAAACAATTTTTATTAGCTTCTGCACCCGGTTTCACATCTTGAGGTAATTATATGTTATTCTGAACTGCCAAATTTCCAGTAGTTTTTGCGTGAAAGAGGAACAAACTGATCAAATACATCCACCCACACATACCTACATAAAAACTTCCACGTTTATAATAAATAGGAATTTGATTTGAAATCACACTGACATAAGCAGAACTGAAATATGAGTCTAAAATGCAATTCAACTTTCTTCAAAGTAAGTTGATTATTACTACCAAAGATTTTGAAGACACCATTGATGGATATTGGAA
>NWSH02000050.1:3741980-3762633 GCA_002382865.2 Heliothis virescens | reverse complement strand
TAAACCGGATCTGTTGAATGAATGAATAAATTAAGATCTTTGTAGTCACCGGTTCTTAGATGCATTTAGATTTTTTACTGATTTTGATTTTTCGTAAGTTTAACGAAGTGAATTCTTTTAAACATGGGGCATAAAGATGTACCTAGCATAGCACTCTGTTCTCTAAATGGTTCTTTCAATATTGGATATACTTATCATAATTCCTTTGTGTTACATAGTCTTGAAAGTTTTAAAAATAAACACATTGTATTCTTCTTTGCCGACAAAATCCTTTTTATAAAAACCCGCGGACTTAGAACTATTGTTGGAAATTTTCTTATTTATTTACAAATCACGCAACTGTTGTGCCAGTCTCGCGAAGTCATTTGTGTTCTCCACCCATTCTCCTGACAACCCATTCAACGCTTCACGCAGAATATATTCAAACGGAAGGAGGAGCGATTACTTTGATTACACTTTCCGTTTACAATTCTCCAACAGAAGCACGTTTACATTGTTCTTTTATAGGCATTATAAGAGGTTTTCAAAAATATCAATTTTGCTAAAATGTATACTTAAAGTCCCTCGCAATGTACGTTTATTTTCTTTTCAAACATTGGTTGTAATTCTCTGTGGGAGTAAAGCTGCCAAGGTTCATTAAACTCTTCAGCGTAAGCAATGTTTAGGGAACCGAAAATTATTTGTTTAAAGTACTTCTATGTATTCAGGATCATTTGAGAGCACACAACATTCTGAGGTATACGATACAGAGATTGTAATTTGTTTTGTTTGTTCAGAATTTGCATAACGAACAAAATCTCGCTAGTGAACAACGTAATCAAGTTTGATAAATGTGATATCATTTTGCAGTTGAAACAGCATAGCGGATAGTAAGTCGGCGAGGGGCATAATGCACAAGGTTGAAACATTCATGATGATTACACCCATAAATTCACCAGTTACCTGCGCGTAAATGGTTGATTTATCACACTCGTACAGAAGTAATGTGTCGCAGTGTTTCGGCTCACCAATTATATTTGCATGTTTGTGCAAATACATTTGTCGTGAGTGTCTGATAAATGACAGCAAGGATGAAACAAAATAACGTTGTTTTGACTACATCTGATTTTTGTATGTTCAATTGATGTTCTTTCGAGATTTTATTTGTCATTAATATTGCAAAATGTTTTTTATGTAGCGATGGGGATCTTTAGGAAATAATTTTAGACAAATGCTTTAGTAAAATAATTCTGGCGTTTAAGTGATGTGCTTCAATACTTTGTCGTGTGTGAACTAGCTCCAATAATTTCTTGAACGTGCTGATGCAAGTAGGTGACTCTATAATAATGTCTCTTATTTGTATACTATTTGTATAATTCGATTCTTGCATTGCCCATAATATTGACTCATCTGAAATAAGGCTTTGTTATTATTATTTAGTCTCAAGTTGCAGGACCAAACATTTTATAGGCATTAGTTTACGAGGATCATGATCCGTTTTTATATGCAAGTCAGTAATTTGAGATTTCTAGTGTCTCATACATAGAGAGACGCTGATAATATTTCACCATCCTCCTTTATCCTTATTTTATTTGAGGTCAGTGCAGCATGTTATCTCCTTCCTTTTACTTATCTACCGTCATCGCGCAAGTCACATTCTTTCTAGCCATATAGACTTTTACTCAATCCTTCGATTAGTTTTTTGTTGTTCCGTTTCTTTACATATATCCATCCACGTTCATGCTCAAAACCTTCCCCTAAACATGATCCTCTTGCTATGCCGCTATTTATAGCTCGCATATGTCTGAAGCGATTTTTAATAAACGTACCTAGGTAATGATTTTATCGATAATACTTTCTTGAGAACATTGCGAATAAATATTTCAGCTTCAAAACTAGCACAGGCACACTAATTGGAGCCGAAACAAAAGTAGCTATGTTGCTAAAAAATGTTTTCAAAAATATCCTAGGAATAGCAGGTAGGTACCTCGTCTTAATAAAATTACTTATTACTTGTAAATAAAAGTTCAGTTACTTTATGGGGAGGAAGACGAAAACTTTGATGATTATAATAGATTCAGATATCAATGAACATAACATCGAAATCACATCCAGTTTGCATTCCCAGGTTGAAATTACCATCAGTTTTAATAAAAAAAACTTTATTCATTAAGTATCGATCTTTCTGTGAGTCAGATTTACTTACAGAAATAAAATTAATGGAAAACAGATGCCTGCATATTTATTCAATCACCGTAAAATTGTAATTAAGGAAGTGATGAAAGTACGCAAAGAGGATTCGTTTATTATTCAGTTCATTCTTTATTAAAAATGTTTCAATGTTCGCAGTTGAATTTTCGAGTGAGATGATTTCAGGATTTGATTTAAACACTTTGAAATTAACTTCGAAAGGTTTATTAACAGAAACATAAGCATTACTTAGTATTGTAGTGAATGAAATGACTGCGAATGTGGGCGAAACGAAATGTAGGGCGATGTCCTCACCTTATGTATAGGAGTCCCCCAAAAGTCGTTGAGGAAAATGTTTGATATTGGAGTCTGTGGTCTCAAGTCTCTGTTCTCTTTTATGGCACTTATGTCATCGAAGACGAAACCGCAGTACAAACAGTTGTGGTAGACGAGTATGCAGGCGAGAACCAGAATAGCACCTAGACCACGGCGCGGGGGCTCAGGCAAATCCTCAGGCATCTGATTTTGACCCGTCAGGCGCCGCTTACTACGACCAGTTCTGGTTCTTACCGCCGACATCACTCCTCCGAATCTACACACGCCACTCACGCGGTCCATCATGTATGTATCACATCGGCAAACAATTATTATTTCCTAATAAACACAAAACACTATTTCAAACAGTTCCTAATAAGTACAGTCATTTACGAAAAAGCAAAACCGAGCCGCCAGAAATGTTTAGTAGCTAGCGAAAACACAATCACGAATAGACCCGGGGTAATAAATTTTGCTACACAAAATCAGAGATTAAAAACGACTAATGCGTACATTTACACTATCGAACACTAAAAACATTACGTTACTGTGAATGTTTAGGTTATAACGAAGCACATGTCACTATGTTTTTTCGAAATTATTAATTTTGACATTTATGTGATAGTTTCGTTCCGACGCGCGTGGACACGCCCGCTCACTAGGCAGATTCGCCGACAACTGCCGAAGAGCGACGAGCGAATGCCGCGTCAAGTCACGTGACCCGTCGTTTTACTGCGGGTCGTTTTGGAATAGCGCATGCGCCCCTTTGCTATCGGCTGGCGGCAAAATATTTTGTGTTTATATCCGTTTAGTGAAATACCTAATTGTATTTTTTATTATTATACTTAGTTGCAATAGTGTATTTATTTAATTGGCAATAAGTTTGAGATAATATTACAGAAAAATCGATATTATGCTATTAAAATTACGAATTCACAATTTTAAACCCTATAAGAAATTACATGCCAAAACCAATAAAACCTTATTAACACCGCAGATGATTCAAGTGTAGTGGCATATTATTATCGCAATTTGATTACCCTACGGTATTATGGGCGCATGCCCGGAGGTTGGCGGCGGACGGGAGGGGTCGGAGTAAATGTTGATGACGACATTTGGTCGGGTTCGGGAGACTGAGATGAGAGTGCTCACGGATCGGAATACGCGTCTCTCTATTATTCGAATTTCGAAATCCAAATCACGAATATTACAATTATCGAACTTTCGGAATGTTCGGCATTAGGTATTCCAACAAATATTTCGAAGGATCAGCGATTTTTTTGGAATACATTAATTCTTTACTTTTACGTTTTTGTGCGAACATGTTAAAGCTGTTTGTCACCCGTTTTTATTTCTTTTGCATCAACTGTACCGAATGATGAACTGTGTTAATAAATAAAAGGTTTTTCATGTCGCGGAGTTTGGTCGCATTTTAAGAGTAAAGTTAGGCAATCTCTCCGTGACTTTTTTGAAATGGAAATAAGAAATGGAATAATGTTTTTGTCATAAATCAATGAACCCGTGTAATGCTGTAGAGGTATAAGTCTTTGTGTAGTCCGAGTTTGAGAGAATTTATTAAAGGAAAAGGTAAAAAGAGGGTAGGAAACTTGGTCATTTATTTGCTTCAATAATAAAGTTTTACTTGACAGTTTTTCTTAAAAGATGATAGGTGCCTATTTACAATTATAATTTGGCTTGTTACGTTCTTTCCTGGAAGTTGAAGGTTACATTAATAAGTTTAACCTTCGTCTTCTGATAAATAATTTAACAGCGTTTTCACACCAGCAATTTTTTCCGCTTGGTCTTTCAGTGTGACTTCTGGCACGAAAGATGATATAAAACACAATTCTTGCTGCTCGGAATGTACAGACGACAGCAGGTCAACGTATACGAATATGTCAAATTTTACCAATTAAACATTAACCTACCTCCATTGTGATAAGGTTGAAAATCGAGTCCAGAAAATTGACAGATTGTAGTAACTTGATGTGCTGTTGTTTGACAGATTCGTATACGTTGACCTGCTGTCGTCTGTACCTATCACGCGTTCGTATTAATACCTACCGGTGTACCGGTCTTAGTGCGCGCGACAAAAATCCTCAAGTGTGAAAGCGCTGTTATGAAATAAGCGCTTGGTATTGACTTGAATTTCACTCTTATTTCTCTTCCTTGAACTTATTTATCATTTTTATAGGTACAATGGTAATTTACCTAAATTATTTAACAGTCAATAAAAGATCCAAGAAATAGCGAAAAGTTAGTAAACTAACAATTCGATATAAATTTTCTATTGCAATATTTTGATGCACATTTTTTCTCACAACATTCGATAGTACTCCACAGTTCCAGAGACTGTTACTATGAAACTATTGTTTCAGATCTGATGGCACTTGACATACCCTCTAACAGTTTGTCAGAGGAGAGCCGACACGTGTCCAATGCAATTCTACTTTTGACCCCCAATTCAATGCTACTACTCTAGGGATCCATAACGAATTAGTATAAGATATACAGTATTGATTAATGCAGTTTTGGTATTATAACGGGGACAAATAAATATTTACCGCCTTAGTCTTCCTATTGCCATTTGTGAGATTTCGCCATGTTTGGCAATATATTATTGTGTGCTGAATACGGCTTCAGGTTTATGATGATTAAACTTTTAATCAAGCTTTTTTAAAGTAGGTTTTATTTAGAGGAGATAAGTGTCAAAATAAAGTATTGCGATGTAAGTATGGCTATTAAAATATTTCCTATATTGGAGCTGTATGTTTAGGTCAAGCTAAGAATGAAATTTAAAGAAATGAATTTTTCATTTAGTATTATGAACAAAATAGATAGTGTAAAAGTTTTCAGTAAATGAATAAATCATTAAATAAGTCGTGTAAAGCTTAAACACAGGAATTTGTATACATATTTAAAGATATTTGATTGGCTAAATTTAAACAGTTTCTGTAATTAAGATCGTATAATGAAATACAGGTTTAACAGAAATTTAATCTAGCTCAATTATCATGCACTTCACTATAACTATTCCAACAAAATTAACATACTCTTCCCGAAAGCTTCCGCGTACGAAAATATAAATGCGAACGGGGCAATAATTTCAGTATGTTTATTAAAATAGATTTTAAACATGTTTAATTAAATATCATTGTGCGACCATTTAAGGCTTTCATAAAGGGTGGACGTGTCCTGGTTTACAATGGCCTGTAATGAAAATGTTGCAAATAAATGGCTGGAGCTTTCTACACGTTATGAACGTAGTTGTAGCGATATAGTTTATAGTTATTTATTTGTTTATGTTTGGTTTTGACTTCTCCTTTTGCAATGTTGGTGCATAGCGTTTGTTTTGACTTTCTGGTTGGCACCTTATCTAAATAGTATTTATTGAGTACTATGAAAGTAGTCTTCACTTCTTCTTCTCTTTTAACCGACTCCTCGAAAAGGAGGACGAACTCAGTTTGGATGTTTGTGTTTTTTCCAAATACCACGTTGAATTTTGCTGGATAAACAATAGTATTGTGTAATATTGTGCCTGGGACTGATGACTAGTCTTTGGCAACAATGTTTGTTGATAATTATGGAGGGCTATTATTTTAAATTATTGTGTCATCAAATAAAAATAAAAGTGTTGGTCAGAGTAAAAGGTACACATATTATGCATTAATTATAAAATAACATACACTTAGTTTAGCCACAGCACTTAACACTAACGACTTTTGTTTTGGTTTGAGTAATAACTTTAGAGTAATATACTACAAAGCTATGAGACAGCAAAGGCAAACAAATTAATTTCAACATAAAATTGATATTTTTTTGGAATACATTAATTCTTTACTTTTACGTTTTTGTGCGAACATGTTAAAGCTGTTTGTCACCCGTTTTTATTTCTTTTGCATCAACTGTACCGAATGATGAACTGTGTTAATAAATAAAAGGTTTTTCATGTCGCGGAGTTTGGTCGCATTTTAAGAGTAAAGTTAGGCAATCTCTCCGTGACTTTTTTGAAATGGAAATAAGAAATGGAATAATGTTTTTGTCATAAATCAATGAACCCGTGTAATGCTGTAGAGGTATAAGTCTTTGTGTAGTCCGAGTTTGAGAGAATTTATTAAAGGAAAAGGTAAAAAGAGGGTAGGAAACTTGGTCATTTATTTGCTTCAATAATAAAGTTTTACTTGACAGTTTTTCTTAAAAGATGATACCTAGGTGCCTATTTACAATTATAATTTGGCTTGTTACGTTCTTTCCTGGAAGTTGAAGGTTACATTAATAAGTTTAACCTTCGTCGTCTGATAAATAATTTAACAGCGCTTTCACACTAGCGAATTTTTCCGCTTGGTTTTTCAGTGTGACTATTGGCACGAAAGATGATATAAAACATATTTCTTGCTGCTCGGAATGTACCTATCACGCGTTCGTATGTAACCTACCTGTGATTAGATGTCTTAGTATGCGCAACCCACAAAAAAAAATCCCAAGTGTGATAGCGCCGTTATGAAATAAGCGCTTGGTATTGACTTGAATTTTGATCTTATTTCTCTTCCTTCAACTTATTTATCATTTTTATAGGTAAGTACAAGAGTACTTTACCCAAATTATTTAACAGTCAATAAAAGCTTCAAGAAGCAGCAAAAAGATAATAAACTAACAATTCGATATCTATTATAAAAATAGTTAAAAATATAAATTTTCTATTGCAACATTTTGATGCACTTTTTTTTCACAACATTCGATAGTACTCCACAACTCCAGGGACTGTTACTGTTACTATGGACCTATTGTTTCATGTCCAATGGCACTTGACATACTCGTACCCTCTGACAGTTTGTCTGAAAGAGAGCCGACACGTGTCCAATGCAATTCTATTTTTGACCCCCAATTCAATGCTACTACTCTAGGGATCCATAACGAATTAGTATAAGATATACAGTATTGATTAATGCAGTTTTGGTAATACAGGGACAAATAAATATTAACTGCCTTACTGCGGAATTCAATATTCTATCTATCTCCGGATTTGCTTACTAATGATAGGAATTTGTCATTACTTGTATGGGGCTAATGTCAAAATTCTATCTCTAGTCAGCAAATCCAGAGATAGATAGGTTATTGGGAACGGCTGTTAGTCTACTATCGCCATTTATGAGTGGTTTCCTATGTTTGGCGATGTTGGCTTGAGGTTTATCTTAATTAAACTTATAATAGAGCTAATTTAGACCAGGTCTAATTTAGAGAAGATAAGTGGCAAAATAAAGGGTATGGCGATTTAAATGTTTCCTATATTGGAGCTCTATTTTCGGGTCAAGTTAAAAATGAAATTTGGAAAATATAATATTGTGTAAAAGTTTTCAGTTAAAATGAATAAATCATAAAATAAATCGTGTAAAGCTTAAACACAGGAATTTGTATACATATTTAAAGATATTTGATTAGCTGAATATTAAGTGCTCAATATTTAAACAAGCTTCTATAATTATGATCTGTATTATGAAATACAAGTTTAACAGAAATTTAATCTAGCTCAATTATCATGCACTTCACTATAACTATTCCAACAAAATTAACATACTCTTCCCGAAAGCTTCCGCGTACGAAAATATAAATGCGAACGGGGCAATAATTTCAGCATGTTTATTAAAATAGATTTTAAACATGTTTAATTAAATATCATTGTGCGACCATTTAAGGCTTTCATAAAGGGTGGACGTGTTCTGGTTTACAATGGCCTGTAATGAAAATGTTGCAAATAAATGGCTGGAGCTTTCTACACGTTATGAACGTAGTTGTAGTGATATAGTTTATAGTTATTTATTTGTTTATGTTTGGTTTTGACTTCTCTTTTTGCAATGTTGGTGCATAGAGTTGGTTTTGTCTAGCTGGTTGGCAATAGCACCTTATCTAAATAGTATTTATTGAGTACTATGAAAGTAGTCTCTTCTTTTCTTTTAACTGACTTTCTGAAAAAGAGGACGATCTCAATTCGGATGTTTGTATTTTTCCTTATAACAAATACCACGTTGAATTTTGCTGGATAAACAATAGTATTGTGTAATATTGTTCCTTGGATTGATGACTAGTCTTTGGCAACAATGTTTGTTGATAATTATGGAGGGTTATTATTTTAAATTATTGCGTCATTAAATATTAAAATTGCTTATCAAAATAAAAGTGTTGGTTAGAATAAAAGGTACACATATTATGCATTAATTATAAAATAACATACACTTAGTTTAGCCACAGCACTTAACACTAACGACTTTTGTTTTGGTTTGAGTAATAACTTTAGAGTAATATACTACAAAGCTATGAGACAGCAAAGGCAAACAAATTAATTTCAACATAAAATTGGATTTTATTGTATAATGTAATTAACCACATGTTTTAGAAGTTTTTCTAAGAAACTTGGAAAATAATTTACCAAAGACACAATAAGTAAAAACTCTCAAAATAGTGTCAATCTTTGAGCTCTTGTGTCAATCCGAAAATTTATTGAACGGCCAACATTGCTTTACTATAAGTTGAACATCGAACAATGTCCACTTCCCCTCACTTCAATCTTTTTCAATTACAGTAACGATTCACTGGACCTTTAGGCTCTTTGTGGCATCCTCGCCGCCGAGAACTTTCATTCAATCATGTTAATTATTTTCTTAGGGGCATTTCCGAAGGGGAGTTTAAGGGACAAGAACTTTTCTATACAGGTATTGTTGAAAGGGCTTTAGAAATTGTTAAGTAACCTCGCGACAAGATTAAAATGGCCACTTCAATTGTGAACGACGGAAAATGAATACGAATTTGGAAGAGTGTCGACTCAAATGGGAATTCGTTGACTCTGAATTAGTTTGGCGAACTTTGAAATAGGAATTTGAGCTTTGTGCTACTTCGTGATCTCACAGATTAGGTGGATGACATGGAATGTCAGGAAGAAGCAAATAAAATATTTTGTGCTATTTGGTAAAAGGTCGTTGGATGTTTTCGGTGAGGTATGAATTAATTTTAAGCTTAAATGAGAATCTTTTGCGTGAACTTCTGAGAATGATTCTAAAATGAAGCAAAAAATACTTACGGTTTATTCAAAAAGTACACTCGTTCTAAAGTTATTATACTTCATTATAGTTACCACACAGCTTGTCAACATGCTCATTATAAAACTTTAATTGAAATGATATTAAAATACCTTGAACACTTAAAGAGTCACAGAGAAGAACTTCACACTAGTTTTGGTAATACAAGATGAATTCAATAATTGAATCGAAGGTTTTAGAAGCCACTCTTCACATACAATGCAAAACTGGCAACAACTATAACTGCTCCTTAAAATATTTTCAGAAAAGTGTCGCAGTAAATAAAGACCATTTCGTAGATTAAGAAGTACGAAACACGCAGATCCAAAACCAAACGACAATGTTTTTAAAACAAGTTTTGTTTCAGTCCACCATGTTGGATTAAAATGGATACCCACAGTCCAACTAGTCCAAAAGTTAAAAGTCGCCCAGTGAACTGTGGAAAGAGCTTTGCTTGAAGTTAGTTTTCGATCGAATATGAAATGAGGTCAGCAAATGGAAGTAAGGTGATGAAGTTCTTGGTGTCATACAATTGAATTTATAATGAATAACGAGTAAAATTAATTAATACATGAATTTTAATTAGCACGACATGTTCAATTACTACTTAATTAATCGTCATTTAATTAACCCAACACTTAAAATCTTTTCAGGCGGTTTTGCACTAGCGGATTTACTGCTCGACATCCCATCTATACTANATATTGAAAGACCTTGAACACCTAAAGGGTTACAGAGAAGAACATCAGACTAGTTTTCCCCTCAGGTATGGTAATACAAGATGAATTGAATAATTGAATCGAACGTTTTAGAAGCCACTCTTCACATATAATGCAAATCTGGCAACAACTATAACTGCTCCTTAAAATATTTTCAGAAAAGTGTTGCAGTAAATAAAGACCATTTCGTAGATTAAGAAGTACGAAACACGCAGAGCCAAAACCAAACGACAATGTTTTTAAAACAAGCTTTGTTTCAGTCCACCATGTTGGATTAAAATGGATACCCACAGTCCAACAAGTCCAAAAGTTAAAAGTCGCCCAGTGAACTGTGGAAAGAGCTTTGCTTGAAGTTAGTTTTCGATCGAATATGAAATGAGGTCAGCAAATGGAAGTAAGGTGATGGAGTTCTTGGTGTCATACAATTGAATTTATAATGAATAACGAGTAAAATTAATTAATACATGAATTTTAATTAGCACGACATGTTCAATTACTACTTAATTAATCGTCATTTAATTAACCCAACACTTAAAATCTTTTCAGGCGGTTTTGCACTAGCGGATTTACTGCTCGACATCCCATCTATACTAATATTATAAAGAGGAAAACTTTGTTTGTTTGTTTGGTTGTAATGAATAGGCTCAAAAACTACTGGACCGATTTTAAAAATTCTTTCACCATTCGAAAGCTACATTATCCACGAGTGACATAGGCTATATTTTATCCGNAAAGACCATTTCGTAGATTAAGAAGTACGAAACACGCAGAGCCAAAACCAAACGACAATGTTTTTAAAACAAGCTTTGTTTCAGTCCACCATGTTGGATTAAAATGGATACCCACAGTCCAACAAGTCCAAAAGTTAAAAGTCGCCCAGTGAACTGTGGAAAGAGCTTTGCTTGAAGTTAGTTTTCGATCGAATATGAAATGAGGTCAGCAAATGGAAGTAAGGTGATGGAGTTCTTGGTGTCATACAATTGAATTTATAATGAATAATGAGTACAATTAATTAATACTTGAATTTTAATTAGCACGACATGTTCAATTACTACTTAATTAATTTAATTAACCCAACTCTTAAAATCTTTTCGGGCGCTTTCGCACTAGCGGATTTACTGCTCGACATCCCATAGTTTATACGGGCGTTGCTGTGGGTACTCGTTGGACACCAAACAATATTCACAACTAGACACTTTTATGAAGAAAAACTTAGTGGTAAATCTGCTTGTGTGAAAGCACTGTTAGGGGTACCACAAGAATTACTACACACCACGATAAAAATATAGATATTGTAGGAGAAATCGTCTTGTTTAATTAACTCCTGCCTGACTTAAACTGATAACTCTATTCAGTCTATTATTAAGCGAAATGAGAATCAAGAAAGCAGTCCTAATTGTGAGCTTATGTTAAGCCTTGATAGACTATATAAAATGCTACGTAGATAAAAGACGAGTCTTGAAATAAAACAGATGAAGAAAAATTGGACAACCTCACTTAATTGAATGTGGGTGTTTCTCTGTCTGAGATTTATGTCTGTTTTATAACGCAAAATAGGACTACAGCTTGCAGAGTACTAGAAGTTTTTTCTATAACAAATGTTTCGTATATAATTGATTTATAGGTCCTGTGAAAAATTCTTAGATCCTTCAGGATTATCGGTTGCGAAGTGAGGGTTACAGATTAAATTAAGTGAAGGTAAATGGTGTAAGAATATTAGCTTCGACTTAGGAGATTACACTAAGCTGAATTAATAATAATAAGTGAGAGAGCTTTGTAGTTACTTTTACATTTTTACAGATCATAAGCCAATAGATATGTATCGTTACGATTAGTTTTTTCTGATTTGAGCTGTGTTCAACGTTGCCGCCGAAGCAATTCTTCTTGAGTACTAAGAAGGTAAAATAGTCAGAAGTAGACTAGTTACATTTATTCTTCGCCCAGAGCCTTTCAAGATACCTACGTAAACTACTTAGAAATTGTTTTGTGCAAATAGTTATTTTGACCAACATGCTGCGTAATATGGTCCGACTAATAGGAGTTTGCGTTTTCAAAGGAATTTCTGTTTTACGAGCTGAAAACCTGTGCAATCAATGCATTTAAAGCACATTAGTTACACCTTGCCATGTTTGCTGCAAGAGGCCGATTTTATGCAATTGTGACTAAATAAGTAGGTAAATATTGTTCAATTGCCCCATAGATAATTGTTTCATGGACTGGAAATGGATTCCAGTCAGCGCCTTCTTTGCCTTGGCTTATACAGTGTCCTTTTGTGAGTGGCCTTTGCAGTGGACAGTTGTTTCAAAAAGATCCCCCGGTTGTTGTTCAAGAGCAAAAAAGAGGACGCATGTTGATCGCGTGGCCTTTGATAAAATACGTAGGGAGTCCTGTTGATTTTGGGGATCCTGAGCACGTGACCACGGTGCCCTGTGGATAAGAGGGTCCTGTATACGGTCAACAGTCTACAATAAAGATTCTCCCCTAAAGCATGGCAANGGGCGTTGCTGTATTCGCTAGACACCAAACAATATACATAACTAGATATTTTCATGAAGAAACACTGAGTGGTAAATCTACTAGTGTGAAAGCACTGTTTGGGGTACCACAAGAATTACTACATACCACGACAAAAATATAGATATTGTAGGAGAAATCGTCTTGTTTAATTAACTCCTGCCTGACTTAAACTGATAACTCCATTCAGTCTATTATTAAGCGAAATGAGAATCAAGAAAGCAGTCCTAATTGTGAGCTTATGTTAAGCCTTGATAGACTGTATAAAATGCTATATAGATGAAAGACGAGTCTTGAAATAAAACAGATGAAGAAAAATTGGACAACCTCACTTAATTGAATGTGGGTGTTTCTCTGTCTGAGATTTATGTTTGTTTTATAACGCAAAATAGGACTCAGCTTGCAAAAAACTAGTAGTTTTTCTATAAAAATTGTTTCGTATATAATTGATTTATAGGTCCTGTGAAAAACTCTTAGATCATTCAGGATTATCGGTTGCAAAGTGAGGGTTACAGATTCAATTAAGTGAAGGTAAATGGTGTAAGTATATTAGGTTCGACTTAGGAGATTACACTTAATAATAATAAGTGAGAGAGCTTTGTAGATATTTTTACAGTTTGGCAGATCATTTACCAAATAGATTTGTATCGTTACGATTAATTTTTTTTTTGTAGATTTGAGCCATATTCAACGTTGCCAACGTAGCAATTCTTTTTGAGTATTAGGTAGATAAATAGTAAGAAGTAGACTAGTTACATTTATTCTTCGCCCACAGCCTTTCAAGATACCTACGTAAACTACTTAGGAATTGTTTTGTGCAAATAATTATTTTGACTAACATGCTGCGTAATATGGTCCGACTAATAGGAGTTTGCGTTTTTAAAGGAATTTCTGTTTTACGAGCTGAAAACTATTGTGCAACCAATACATTAAAAGCACAGTGGTTACACCTTGCCATGTTTGCCGCAAGAGGCGGATTTTATGCAATTGTGACTAAATAAGTAGGTAAATTTTGTTCAATTGCCCCATAGATAATTGTTTCATGGACTGGAAATGGATTCCAATCAGCGCCTTCCTTGCCTTGGCTTATACAGTGCCCTTTTGTGAGTGGCCCTTGGCAGTGGACAGTTGTTTCAAAAAAAACCCCCAGTTGTTGTTCAAGAGTAAAAAAGAGGACGCATGTCGATCGCGTGGCCTTTGATAAAATACGTAGGGAGTCCTGTTGATTTTGGGGATCCTGAGCACGTGACCACGGTACCCTGCGGATAAGAGGGTCCTGTATACGGTCAACAGTCTACAATAAAGATTCTCCCCTAAAGCATGGCAACAAGTCCCATTGCCTTTTCTAATTCAGTTAAATAAAAAAATACATCATAAGATAAAATAACAATATTCAACCGAAATACAGTGGTTCCAAAAAGGGTGGGACAAATAATAAATAAATTTTGTGTCTTTTATAGGATGTAAAGTTAAGAGAAATATTTTGTTTATGCGCATAGCTTCCGGCGAGGTCCGGACCAAAATAAGTTTAACAGAGTTATTAAATAGACAATCATGTAATCCGGATAACCTTTATAGGTTACTGCCGGTTCATAATTACTGATATTCGGTCTAACTAAGTTGGTAAACATTATGTGGGTGTTATTGTGGTCTTAGGAGGCCTACGCAAAGCAATTAATTATTATTTTGTTCAATTAGTTCTTGGCAAAGTCTGTAAAAGTTAACACACAATGACTTTGCGAGTATGTTATGCGATATTTGCTTACACACTCGTTCAAAGGAGAACACTAACTTTTCCGCAATACGCTGACCTTTATCAAAACATCTTAAAACATTAAAGGATTTATAGGGGAAGGTTAAAAAAACCCTAAACAACACACGTTAATTCATATCCCAGTGGCCGCAACCGTACCCGCAAGTTTTTTGTCCACCACGTCAGGGGACGTCCACTGCAAGTCCTGTCCTGCGGGGGCTGTTCCCCTAAAAACGTGGCCCTCCAGTGATTGATGGAGAGCGTGTAAGCACCGAATAAACACACCCACGTCCCCCGCAATCGCCCTCAGGTGCTCCAGTTTTTTGTTTTAACTTGCAACCGTCTCGTTACGCGATTTGTCACAATTTTTTTGGATTGGCTCTTTTTTTGTGGCAGCAAATGTATTTTTTTATCATGACTTTTGTTTCTATTGGTTTCATTTTCTGGCCGTAGGAAGATTTACCTGGTTCGATGGAGTGTTAGCCTAAATTGAATCTTGTTTACATCTAACAACGTTTAAAAAATAAATCTAATTCATTCACAATTTAAACTTCCAAATTATCAACCTACCTAACAAAGTATCAAATAATGAACTCCTTAATCATCTCTTCATAACAACACTGTAGCTGCTCAGGTGAATACTTAATTTGATTAAAAGCTTCTGAGAAAGTGTGACCGCAACTTGATCCGGGGTAGGGCGATAAATCACAACTTTGCCATTAAAACAAACGTGGGACCGCGACACATCGAGATCAACTATCCTAACTTTACTTCTTCAAGGAACTTTATTGTCTTGAAAGTTTTATGACTCAGCAACCCTTGCCGNTGGATTGGCTCTTTTTTTTGTGGCGGCAAATGTATTTTTTTTTCATGACTTTTGTATCTATTGGTTTGATTTTCTGGTTGTAGAAAGACTTACCTGGTTCGATGGAGTGTAAGCCTAAATTTAATATTGTCTACATCTAATAATGTTTAAAAAATAAATCTAAGGATTCACAATTTAAACTTCCAAATTATCAACCTACCTAACAAAGTATCAAATAATGAACTCCTTAATCATCTCTTCATAACAACACTGTAGCTGCTCAGGTGAATACTTAATTTGATTAAAAGCTTCTGAGAAAGTGTGACCGCAACTTGATCCGGGGTAGGGCGATAAATCACAACTTTGCCATTAAAACAAACGTGGGACCGCGACACATCGAGATCAACTATCCTAACTTTACTTCTTCAAGGAACTTTATTGTCTTGAAAGTTTTATGACTCAGCAACCCTTGCTGTACGTAGCTTGCTGTACTTTACTTGACCCTAACTTGGGTGATATACTTGGCCGATTTGAGAGCCTTCATTATTAATATTGTGTCGCCTTTTGTTTTCTTGTTTACAGTTCATTCTTATATTTTATGTGACGTAAACTTCACGCGTGTTTATTTACCCAACCGGTTTATGTTTTTTATGTTGAACTCTTGAGTGTCATGCTTTGTGTACCTATTTACTTTGCATATATGGGTTTTAGGTGGTTAGTAACATTATTCCACCACATATTTCGTAAAACTGTTTACAATGAAAAAAATGTTTCGTTTACAGAGTACAATGTTAGGACTCGATATTTTGACATTTCATTAAACAAATATATTATTGGAAGAACATCCCGTAGAGTATCGATAGCAGGCGTAAAGATACGCCGGAAATATTTTGTAGTTATTTGTACTTACAACTTTTCTAATAAATATAACTGAATCGAAACATAGTTGTAAAATGTCTGCGGGTGAATTTTCTTTGTCAGCAATTTCACTGAATCTTATTTGTTAAAAATGTCTTAACTTAACTTGGCTTTACATTTAAGCTTATCTTCGCAGTTTTCGAGTCATTAAAATATTTTCCAAACTCAGTCCATAGATTACAGGCGTCCTAAAGTTTTCATGATAGATGAAACTCTTAGTAACAAAGTGTACAAACACAATTGTAGCCTGTAATAGACATGTAGATTACCGTGGATACTTAGTAATTAATTTGAAACGCTATTAATTAAGCTCTGTGGTTAACTGCGTAGATGGATACTTTGGAAAGTGGTGTTTTAGCGATAACGATAGCGAGACTGAGTATTATCTGCCATTACTATTAATTGTGGGCTCTTGTAGCGTTCTCGAAATACGAGAGCTAAGGTCACCCTAAGAGGCAAAATTTTGAATTTGTCGAGGTCAACTCAGGGTTTGCTGAACTGATTTTGTTTTGTCAATGTCCAAGTTGTTTGTGAAAGGGTTTTATATGCTTTGATACAGGAAGAAGGCCCCCGATTTTGGATAACAATGAGAATTAACGCTCTCTTTTAGTGTTGCTTCTTTCTGTTATATAGATATATCTTTATTTTTAATTCAATATTTTTTTATTGTATGCCAGTAATTATAAGACGATAGAAAATCAATTGTGTCTCGCGTATACCCGCGCTCCAGGCATACGACAGGTTAAGCATAGAAACAGATGAATTATTATCTCTTTTGGAACAAATGCAAAAAACACGTAACATGTTTCCCGACCTAAGCAGGACCAGTGTAGTTAATTAAGTAAGTACGAGCTACTCCCGACCGTATAAGACAGACTTGACTCACAGCTGTAGGCTATATAATGGCCTTATCATGTTTTAATATTAATAGCTAACTATCGCATGTACACTAACTAGAATACAAGAGGATTAATTTGGTCTGCTTGTAACCGTTCTATGAAACAAGTGTTTGAAATTGCTTCAAGTTTGATGTATTTGCGCCCGCTTCTCTAGAGATAAATTTGTTCGAAAACTTGCTGAATGTGAAAAGTTTGAAGCTCACTTCAATCCATTACACGAGTGAAATATTTCTTTGTTTTCTGACTCCACTGCGGGAGGAGGCGACCTTACAAATCAGAAGTTCACCATTACCACGGCAGAGAAAACCGCGGATCACCCTAAATACGTTTATAACGCATTTATCATTTTAATTGTAATGGTTTTATAACGTTTGATTGATGACAGCGGAGTTTTCTTCAAAATATAGCTGGACGTTAATTTCTTGCGAGAAGCGATCTACAGTTGTCAAGGCCGAATGAGAGTTTTGTTGGTGTCTTCATAAACTGGGGCGATCAATCTTGGCTGAAGGAACCGATATGTTTGAAATGTAATATTGGTGCGGTTTATTTAATATACCGTCCATCAATCACGGGCAGACGGTGTATATCTAGTAGGTCGGAGACAGATCGTCGAGCAACATGTGATATGAGTCAGCTTCGCCGCTGTCTCCGTAAAACTGTTTGCCCCATATTGAATGCCTTTGCCGTGTCACTGCTGAATATTAAATGCGTTTATCTTATATGTTTAGATAGGGAAACTACCAATATCAACTTCCTCTTTGAATAATAAACAAAGTGTTTGGATAGGAAAACTTGAAGTGATATTTCTAAGAATGAACCAAACTCTACTGAAATTTATCTTTAAAGAGAAATAAAGACTCAGGTTTATTTGTGATCTAGATCTAGACTGCTTTCTAAAATATCTACGTTTAAATTTAGATGTAGAGACGTAATTCTGTACACCTAAGAATAATAATAGTATTTTTCTTTGAAGTAGAATGATATTTTATTTTTAAGATGCTTTTGAAGGGAAAGAAAATCTCTTGTTGTAAATGTAATAAGCGAGTATCCGTAAGATGGTGGAGTGTCCAGGGTGCAACAATGCCGGGCTCATATCTGTTATCGTGTCAAGTCGAGAAATGCAATATCTTACGTTATTGTTCAAAGCAAGGAAAGTCAGAAAGATTAGTCGTGGATCCGTATAGTATAGGTACCTACTATATGTGCAACCTTTTTATTATAAGTTCCTTCCAATGAGACCGACTATGAAACGAAATAAATTCGACATAAAATTACATATGTGATCTTTTGCGGCCTTGTCCCAGAATTCGGTAGCCGCCGCTACCATCTAGAATGTTAGTGCTCTTAGGACGATATTACAGCGAGCTAGGTAGTTTGTTAAGGCCCGAGTTCACCAAAATAAATGTATTTTTTTCTTTAAACAACTGTTTAGGTACTATGAATTCTCACGTTCAAGTTTAAAAGTAAGCAATTGTTTTAAGAAAAAAAATTAAAATCAATTATTCTTCTTATCAAAATTGAAACATAAAACCAATCATTAATTGAAACCCACAAATCATGTTTAAAATATTTTTTTATTAAAGGCATTCTTCAATTTAAACAGCCGTTAATCTCCTATATTACTTACATCCACTACGCACATTCATCAGCCGAGCAGACGACTGTAGGTACGTAATGTTCAATGGCGGACGCTACACTAACTGATATGAGATTTTAATCAATTGATTGATTGCCTCCATCACTCATTACTATGCCCATTGAAATAAACTTACCATTCGCTATCCGCAAATTGCCTTCATATAATACTAATTAATAGATAAGTTCTTCTTTTGTAAGATGTTGGCCTTTCATTTGTTTTCAAAAGTTAGCTACAGATACATCATGAACTAGTAATTGCGGACTTCTCTCGTGTAGGGAAACTTATTTTGGTATCAAGGGTATCATTCG
The DNA here is from genome assembly GCA_002382865.2 of Heliothis virescens. Taxonomy (NCBI): domain Eukaryota; kingdom Metazoa; phylum Arthropoda; class Insecta; order Lepidoptera; family Noctuidae; genus Heliothis; species Heliothis virescens. Next base: position 3,743,524 of record NWSH02000050.1, on the reverse strand, counting down.
AAAAGGAATAGGAATAGTAGCCGATATCACCAAATTTCGCTTAAATTCACAGATAGTTAACCTCTTTGTATTGACCTACGTATTGATTATTAAATACATGAAAGTACCATTTTATGGCACATGGCGCATGTAATTTTGATGATGGTATGATCGATGATTTAACGTAATTATTCCATTAAACTAATTAAAGTACTGATCCAATCAGCGGCGGTTTATATGCGTGTTAAATAACAGTTAATGCGGCAATTAATTTGGTGGGTGACTGATTTACGGCACCTCGGAATATTTGAGACCACGCCAAGCCCTGGGGTCCAGCTAATAAAACACTACCAGTAAGAATAATAGGTCAACAACCCTCCCCTTAAAACTTAGGACGAAAAATCCAACTTCAAAAGACACTTCAAGTCGACCAGACGCGGATCCATTACCACTAAGCACAAAATATCATGTTAGACCAAAGTAAAGCTGCCATCATTAAAACTTACTTAGATGTTCATTATAGTTGTTAGAAGAAATAGGGCGAGAGTTACCTCTAAATGTCATGCGCTAATGACGCGTGGCCACGAAAGGAATCCTGTCTCCGACACAACTATTAATTGACGAAGGGTTTCGTTATGTGTGTGACATTTATTAATAGCTCCTGGTCGTGGTCAGGAGACCATGATAGTATGGCCACCTATTAGTTACACGACTTATTGCTCGAACGAAATTAATCCGACCTCACCATTTATTGTAGAATACTTGTCCTTTGTCATATTGCTTAGTTACGGCAATGGGTCCCGAATTCAGATCGGGTAATCGAATCTAAGTTTGACAAATAGCTACTGTCTAACGTCTCACTTCAACTAAGTTATTCGTCCGTTCAGAACTATTCTGATAAATATTAGTTCATATTTGCAAATGTTTAGGTACTTAATATCGTCCATTGGCTGTAGGAATAACAATAGTAAGTAATTAAACAGCGATTCGCTTTGGCAAACGACTTCGTAAGTCCATACTTTCGCATCATGTATCATCTTAACCTAGTAATATCAAGATAAAATATTACCCTAAACTTGTGCGGAAGCAATTCCCATCGTCGCTTGTTCTTCAAAGAGTTTGTATGGAAAACGGACAATTCGGTAAGCCCACCCATCCCCGTACGTATTCACTCGAACTAGTCGAGGAGCGAACCCCTAACGGGAAAGTTTTGATTTAGTGCTTATAGCTGTCCCAGCCGGAGAGCCCTCTTTAAAGTTTTAGTCGTGTAATAGAATAAAACTGTTGGAACAATGCTCGTGCTCAGGCATTCATACCCCGGGTTCGGTAAAGCATTATAGAAATGTACGGACTCAATTGCCAGAGCGCTCTGCGACATAAAATCTAATGTGACCATCGAATGAATATTATAAACTTTGAGGTTGAACTGAATCAGCTATTTCTGGCGTTATATCTTCTGGTTTCGTTATCTCCGTATAGTTTAGATTCGTTTGGTAATAAAGGTATGTTATACGAATATTGAAGTTTCACGCGTTGCATAAAGAACTTTGCTTTTGAATTATCAT
>NWSH02000050.1:3697341-3711235 GCA_002382865.2 Heliothis virescens | reverse complement strand
TATTTTATTCTTTTTCAATTAGATTTTTACCGTCGTGGGTTTTTTCAAAATTTTTAATTTTTTGATATTTGTTTCGCTAATGATGTTTAATATTAATTAGGACTTGGGATGGTTTTGGCAGTTAATAGCGGTATTATTTACTTATCAAAATTGAGGAAAAGTTTGTTTGTAGTGAATTGTTTAATGTTGAATTTATTTATTACTAGTGTAAATAAATAAAGTCCGTGCTTTTATTTTTTTACATACATCGACAGGTTGAGGTGTGCTAAAGCATGTAGATTGCATTTAATTGCTATAGTAACTATACTTACGTTGTTTTACTCGCTGCTAGTTTTATAAAATACCTACCACACTTAGCTTACTTTACCTTTTTGAATTTTGAAGCATATAAACTAAAATCAAAAAATTACATTTTCAATTTCCATGTCATATATATCATATACATTTAATTCAAACTTCTACGTCATGTTTGTTTGTTAGAAGTTATATACACGGATGACAATAGTTGTTTACGTTGAACACACTGTGCCAATATTGAACATTTGGGACAGTATATGTGCTCATATAGTTTTTATTTTAATANAGGAACAGGCAATATGCAATATGAATGCGCGAGCGGAGCGAGCGCAAAAATTTTTATCAGTTAGATGATGAAACGTGATTGGCTAAACGAAAATAAATACATAACAAATTTTTCTGGCGAGGGCGGCAGGCCACGAGGGGCGGCCGGCAAGCCACCAGGGGCGCCCTGTCGGCCGCCCCTCGTGGCCTGCCGCCCCGGGCTATAGCCCTTCTAGCCTATGGGTAAATACACCCCTGCATATACATTTAATTCAAACTTCTACGTCATGTTTGTTTGTTAGAAGTTATGTACACTGATGACAATAGTTGTTTACGTCGAACACACTGTGCCAATATTGAACATTTGGGACAGTATATGTGCTCATATAGTTTTTATTTTAATAGGTGTCCGTGTTTACAGCAGTGGCGACGTCTCAAGGTTTTGTGGACAGTATTGAGCTGCGCTTTCTTGAGTTAATGGTGATTTAGTTGTTAATTATAACGTCATACAATGTCTGTCATCGGTGGATATGATAAATAAGATTTTGCAACACACTTATGTTGTATGATTATTATGCCAATATTTAACTGCTTTCTTAACACTTATATTTTCACTAGTGTGCAAAAAAGTCTCTATCTACAATTGGTACTTTTAGATTTAGGTACTGTAGATAAGAAATGTGGTCCGATATCATTTGTCGGACATTGGTGTATCCTTAAATTATTCAACTCAAGGTTCAACTAATCAAAGCAAACTGATTTTGCGATATCAATTACAGAAAATCAATGTGTGTAATGGTTTTTCCTAAAATATTAAAATTGTAATTATTAAGCCATAAAATTAGGTGTATCTTATTTCCCCAAGCACCAGGTGTTGGATGTTTATAAACCTATCATTAACAATTGTATANTATTGAACTCAAGTTTCAACTAATCAAAGCAAACTGATTTTGCGATATCAATTACAGAACATTAATGTGTGTAATGGTTTTTCCCGAAATATTAAAATTGTAATTATTAAGCCATAAAATTACGCGTGTATCTTATTTCCCCAAACACCAGGTGTTGGATGTTCATAAACCTATCATTAACAATTGGAAGCTTAAAATATTATAGAAGTCGTAAGCCGGTTCTAACGACCCCATTCCTTGCTTTGTTGTCGCTATTTATAATTCCAGTTACATTTAATGATCTCGAAATATATGAACTTGATGCTGTTAATGTTGATTTATAAATCGATTATAACGCAAAAAATAACCGCTGGGCGACTTTATAAGAAATTTTACTTATTAAAATAAAAAATAACTATTATTGGTACTGTATTGTGTTAAGAAAGTAATTAATAAAAAGGATTGATTTAAAATGTTCTTCGGTTTATTACCTTTTTGGCCCACGGTTGCACTTTCAATAATTACAGTATTGACAAGTTTGTTCAGAGCGGCTAACTTTACAGTTTGCAATCCGACCTACATAGAATGAAATTTAATCCAGTTCAGTTTTAATTTTCTTGTCTGTAGACAGTATGTCACTTGAAATAATCTTTTTTATTGTACTATTATATACCTACATCACGCCCTTTTACCAAAAGTATTAGAAAAAGTTATTGGACATCATCGTTCTGCTGCATCTCATTTTTATTGGAGGCCGGCGCAGCACGGTTTCTTCTTCCATACTCTATCTGCCTATCTGTCTATCTGACACCATCTCACATTAACGTTCTTTCGTTGCCATATCTTATTTCACACTATCAAAGTTCCAGCAACCTTAGATTGTGTGAAATAAGACCCCATAATAATTTTATTATCAAATGCTTTCGCTAATAATACAGAAAACAATATTGCTTTTCCAAAAAAAAGGAGTATCTAACATTTAACTATAATGAATAGAAGATTCTTCCTCACAAAAAAGAGAAATAGTACTGACTGCAAACAAAAATTTTGTACGATGATACTGCACTTTAGATATTAAACATACAGGTGATAAACATTTGATTTCTCGCACTACTGTCACGTTGCACATGACCTGTCGGCGCCACGTGCGCTTCACGAGTGCCAAACTCATCGAGATGATTGACAATCAATTAGATAGCTATTATTAGTTCACTACAGATCAAGGGACTAATTACTTTGATCTTCCGCGTTTTTATTATCATGCTTTGTGTTTTCTGATTGTATTGATCTTAGGTTGTGACTTGAATACTTATGTATAATCGTGAACTAAGTTTTCTCAGAGCTATGTTTAATATATGATATCATATTTTAGTCTTATTGATTAAAGAAAGAAATGAAATAGTTCAATATATAAGAAATATTACAACTTGGTTAAAAGCTACATTGTAATGAAAGAATTCAAGCACTTCTCGTATGTAGGTCACAAATATATTAAAGTCGCTTTATGTAACGTAGAATAGAGCTTTCAATTCTTGAGTTTATCGGAAAACAGTATCTAGCCGCAGACGGTTCTTTTAAAATTGACTTTCCTTTTTATGTTTAAAACCAAATCGAATGTATGGAAACATCGTAAAACAGGTGGTTTAATCATAATCTTCATATCGCTATAAACTGATACTGAAAACTGTTTACGCACATGGCATCGACTAGTCAGAAATTTACGAGGCATCCGACTCGTTCGAACTGGAGCTTACATCTAATGTTATTTCGGTGTTGGTGTCAAAACGACACTGCGCTAAAAATGTCTGGACTGAAGGCGTGCCGTGGTGAGCGCGGGCGCTGCGGGGCGAGTCTGCAGGAGCTTTGGGCGGCGGCGGGGAGGGGGCGCGCGGGCGGCGGGGTGGCTGCGCCTACGCACTGCCCGCCGCACCTTACCGCCCGCCTCGCGCCAGTCAGCAGCTGTGGCTCGTGTTGGCTGAACCATCTATAGGGCCATCCTCTTTTTCTTTGCCTTAGGTGAGTTTTAGTGAAAGTTAAAATATTTNGTTAAAAGCTACATTGTAATGAAAGAATTCAAGCACTTCTCGTATGTAGGTCACAAATATATTAAAGTCGCTTTATGTAACGTAGAATAGAGCTTTCAATTCTTGAGTTTATCGGAAAACAGTATCTAGCCGCAGACAGTTCTTTTGAAATTGACTTTCCTTTTTATGTTTAAAACTAAATCGAATCTATGAAAACATCGTAAAACAGGTGGTTTAATCATAATCTTCATATCGCTATAAACTGATACTGAAATCTGTTTACGCGCATGGCATCGGCTAGTCAGAAATTTACGAGGCATCCGACTCGTTCGAACTGGAGCTTACATCTAATGTTATTTCGGTGTTGGTGTCAAAACGACACTGCGCTAAAAATGTCTGGNTATGTAACGTAGAATAGAGCTTTCAATTCTTGAGTTTATCGGAAAACAGTATCTAGCCGCAGACAGTTCTTTTGAAATTGACTTTCCTTTTTATGTTTAAAACTAAATCGAATCTATGAAAACATCGTAAAACAGGTGGTTTAATCATAATCTTCATATCGCTATAAACTGATACTGAAATCTGTTTACGCGCATGGCATCGGCTAGTCAGAAATTTACGAGGCATCCGACTCGTTCGAACTGGAGCTTACATCTAATGTTATTTCGGTGTTGGTGTCAAAACGACACTGCGCTAAAAATGTCTGGACTGAAGGCGTGCCGTGGTGAGCGCGGGCGCTGCGGGGCGAGTCTGCAGGAGCTTTGGGCGGCTGCGGGGAGGGGGCGCGCGGGCGGCGGGGTGGCTGCGCCTACGCACTGCCCGCCGCACCTTACCGCCCGCCTCGCGCCAGTCAGCAGCTGTGGCTCGTGTTGGCTGAACCATCTATAGGGCCATCCTCTTTTTCTTTGCCTTAGGTGAGTTTTAGTGAAAGTTAAAATATTTTTACTAACAAAACGGTAATCCGACGCAAGATTATTGAAGTGCATTTAACGTTCAGTGAAGTGATATATCAATGTCGTGGTAAATGGAAGCACTGCGCTGTGATGCATCGGTCTCGCGATCCAGTGTGTGGACTTTCCGTGTATCAGATGTTGTCCTCATGAGTGACCTTCCTTAGTTATGAAATATGATGCTCTGTGCAATATTTATGACGTCATTGATAATTACATAGTGCTTTCATTGTGTTCTAGACATAATTGAGACATTGATTTGAATTACAAGGAAACTTTAACTGAACTCTATAAGTTATATTTCCTGGATCAAATGCTGATCGGAAACTCGTTGCATACTTGCCATAGCGTATTTGGGTCATGACATGTTAACATGCACACACAGATGAATAAATGTGCCTCATGTCTTCCTTTAGGAAATTAAATAAAACTTATGTGCTTAAAATTAAACTAAAATTTTGCTGACGTTCTCTTTCATTAAATAATTACTTTTTGATACGGAAAATGTGATAGCTAAATATGATAGATATTATTTTTATGATTATCGAATTCAATATTAAATACTTAGATTTATTTCGATACCAACCGAGTCGATTAAAATAAGATCAAAATTTTCATAACTTNGCCATCCTCTTTTTCTTTGCCTTAGGTGAGTTTTAGTGAAAGTTAAAATATTTTTACTAACAAAACGGTAATCCGACGCAAGATTATTGAAGTGCATTTAACGTTCAGTGAAGTGATATATCAATGTCGTGGTAAATGGAAGCACTGCGCTGTGATGCATCGGTCTCGCGATCCAGTGTGTGGACTTTCCGTGTATCAGATGTTGTCCTCATGAGTGACCTTCCGTAGTTATGAAATATGATGCTCTGTGCAATATTTATGACGTCATTGATAATTACATAGTGCTTTCATTGTGTTCTAGACATTATTAAGACATTGATTACAGAGACGTCGATTTCAATTACAAGGAAACTTTAACTAAACTCTATAAGTTATATTTCCTGGATCAAATGCTGATCGGAAACTCGTTGCATACTTGCCATAGCGTATTTGGGTCATGACATGTTAACATGCACACACAGATGAATAAATGTGCCTCATGTCTTCCTTTTGGAAATTAAATAAAACTTATGTGCATAAAATTAAACTAAAATTTTGCTGAGGTTCTCTCTATCCTTAAATAATTTATTTTTGATTCAGAAAATGTGATAGCTAAATATGATAGATATGCTTTTTATGATTATCGAATTCAATATTAAATACTTAGACTAATTTCGATACCAACCGAGTCGATTAAAATAAGATCAAAATTTTCATAACTTGTAACACCAGTCTGCTTTGCATAACGTCCGAAACCCGAGTAAGCAAAGCGGCGTTCGCGCCACCAAATTAGGATGCGCGCTCTGCGAGCCAACCTATTTCAGTCGCCCGCGCGCCGCCCGAACTTAGCCGACTATCCGCGAACACGCCCGAACCTAATTGTGGAATTTTCATTACGTTGGCAACCGTTATTACACAGATTCTTTTACGATCTTCACCGTAACCATTTTCTCGATCTAATTTTAGCTTTTCCAGATTTTTTTCGCGTAACATTTTCAACTATTCAAGGCTATTGGATTTACATAGAATGCATACGTCTACTGCAATCGAAGAATGCAATATGACGCTGGATTTAATATACAGTAAAATATGGAAAATCTTGGGTAGGTAACCGGATTTCAAGTATCAAGTGTCGGTATTCACACGTCGACGTGTTGGCTTAGGTCCAAAGAGTTTCGAATAACGATCTTGTTTCTCATGACTATGGCCAAATACGCTTTATTTATTGTCATTAATAATATTTTGTTGAACTAATGACAGATTAACATTATGATGAACTTGACATCTGCTGAGACACTTGTAAACGTCAAAGATAATTGGTAATTAGTCTTTCAACTATTGAGCACTTATTGCTGGGTTACCTAAAGAATTCTTCAAGCCTCCCTATTGTTTATTAATTTAAAATATTTATATATATATATTATAAATTGATTTATCATAGGTACTTAATATTTTTCAATAGTATAGTGTACTAAAAATTAATTTTCGTTTTTCCAGGACTCCTAGATCAACAAACAAAACACAATGGCGGATGATGAAGTAAGGTAAGTCAATGCACGCGAAATGGAACGAAATCTTCAATAACTTTAATATCGATTCTCTTTGTAAACGACTTCAATGAACTTCAGTCTTTTGTTGACGAGATTAATTTCAGATTTTGACATTAGCAATTTAAAAATGGAATTAGAATGGAACAATTTAAAACAATATCTCTTTCATGTTCTTTTTTGCAGACATAGTGTTCGAAGTTTGAAGTTTTACTTAAAACAAATGATGCGTTCAAAATGTGTTTTCTTAGGTTTCTGTAATCTAACATGTTTTTTGTGTATTTCTTCTGTTCCATTTATACTTTCCGTGGTCCCTGGGATTGTTCTTCTGTGCTGCAAAACTCGACGTCTTTGCGGGTTCACCATTTAGTATTGATTGCTATGTCTCGTCGAGACTCAGGTAATTATTGTGCTTTCTAACCAACATATTGACACAACATACACATCATTTTCATTGACACAACCAAAGATACAAGTATAAGATTTTTATATGAATGAAGAATAATTGGCTCTTTAGTCTATTAAAAAAAACTTGGTGAAATTCAATCGAAAAATGGAAATTGAAGTTGACACCAAAAAAAGGAACTTGTATGTATATTACATACAAGTTATATAAAATACAAGTCATGGTGCATTGTCTTCTATTTGACGAACAATATTATTTAATTTTACAGAATTTTTTACAGCGTTTTTTTCATAATATCTTGTAAGTCGATACATATTCAGTGTAGTAATTACCGACAATGTAACTGAGTAACTAATTATATTATGTCAAACGAGTAATAATATCTAAAAATATATATGTATGTGTAAAATTTGCTAATAGAAACCTTAACTCACATTAAGTAGATAAGCACCAAACACACACTATTTATATGTTCAGTTATTCACTGTATTCGTTAACTCCACCCCTGTTTATATGTCACTACTATTATTGTGAAACTAATTTGAAACCGTAAATAATTCAGAAATTACCATTCCAAAAAGTATATAACCAGCATTTACATGAAACAAAAATAACGATCAATGTTGCTCGAAAGAAAATTGATTTAGACAGGAATATTTATTTTTCATTATAGCAACATTTATCATTGCTTAAGGATGGGATACAACTCATATTTAAACTCATCCTGAAAGCAGAGAAAGCAATAAATATATTTGTTAATGCCTAAGTCGACGTTGCCTCTAAGAGCTTTGTAATCAAATATATAATAACGGCGTGGTAATATATTACAGTTAATGAGCCTAGCCCTGAATAATGTCTAGTAAATCCTCACTACCTCACAATTCATACCGCACACTGTGATTGCAACCGCACTGTAATAACAGATGAGACATTCTATAACTATTTACTTGTGAGCAAAATATAGGACGCTACTTAAATATGAGCCTTTGTGATTGAAACAAAAGAGAATCAGTTTATTTTGCTCGGAGTGTATAGTTATAGATTGATCAGTAGGTAATTACCAGTACAACGTCTTCTTAAAATTAAAATTTTTTAAGTGTTTCAGGATAAGAAATCGAAATGAAACTTAAGTTTTTGAAACTATTCCTACATTTTTGTTTCGAAGTGTACACTATGTTGTGCTGGTAATTGTAGCAAACGTAAACACTTTAACTCAAGCAATTTGTTCAGCTTATTGCCGTATACTGAGATTTATTTCTTTCTTTTACAGAAAAAGCGTCTCGACGAGGTAAAGTAACGGCGGGGCTACAATCGTTTAATAGACGACTTACACACAATTACACGTACAATTTATGCGAACAATTACTGATACATACTATACAAAATACTTTTACACGTACATTTACAAATAATATCAAATACTCACACCAAACAGACATACATACGTACACACACACATACACTCACACACACACACACAAATATACTATACCGATATATACATAGACTCCTCGGTACACTCATATAACACATGAAAACTCACACACACTAACTCATTAGTTAGTCCTCTAATTAGAACACTACGTTACCAATGTCCACTGTCTCTAGGCGAAGAAGGCCAAACAGGCCGAAATCGACCGCAAGCGCGCTGAGGTGCGCAAGCGTATGGAGGAGGCCTCCAAAGCCAAGAAGGCGAAGAAGGGTTTCATGACACCTGAGAGGAAGAAGAAGCTCAGGGTAAGTGGTGAATCCGTAACTAGTCAAGTCTTACAATCCAATTGATTAGTTTGAACAAGTCTCCTAAATTCTCGATTCAATCCCCCAACAGTTGCTGCTGCGTAAGAAAGCCGCTGAGGAACTGAAGAAGGAGCAGGAACGCAAAGCGGCTGAGAGGAGGCGCATCATCGAAGAGAGGTGCGGTAGACCCAAGAACATTGAAGATGCAAACGAAGGTAAATTTCTGTTCAACTCCCGCCACACCTGTCAAACTCCTAATCTTGTAATTGTACATCCTGACAAATATGAAACCAACTATTGGACATATGTAAAATTGATCCCATAGTATAAGCCATCACACACTCCACAACACGGCGATATCCATGTTTCGTGTTCCTCTCACATAGGGCCTCACCATAAGCTACATCTGTACATGTGTTATGTCGAATTATAGATGCGATTAGGAGGGTTTGCACTGAATACCACACCCGCATCGGACAGCTCGAAGACGAAAAGTTCGATCTGGAATACATCGTTAAAAGAAAAGATATGGAGGTAGAGAGATGAGCTGCTGAAAACGAACAGCTCTCTTGTGTCGACTCACAAAACTTACAAAGACTTTACTTTCATATTTATATTAAAAAAATTAACGTAACTTGTGATATGTCAAGTGGCGTGTTGTTCTTACTTCGTCAGCTGGTTTAACAAAGATTTAACGGTGTGTTCGGCCGTCAATCTCAGGCCTATCTGTCTAACGCGTTTCTCTACTTCTTCTAAACTTCATGTGATATCGTTGATTTTATTGCGTAAACCTACTATCTTCTATATTTCCGTCCTAAACTTCTTCCACTCACACCTGTCTAACTGATGGTCGATGGCGCGCGGTCCCGCCGCGGCGGTGGGGCGCGGGGCGCGGGGGTACGGTCGCGTACGACTTGGGACATCTGCGCACAGCGCAAGTAACTCTTGGTTGATGTTGTAGCGGCTCTCACGAGCATCATAACCGGTTACCATCAGCGTATCGCCAAGCTTGAAGAGGAGAAGTACGATCACGAGATGGAAGTGGCCCGCAGAGCGCTCGAGGTCTGACCTGGTTTGGGAGCTACGCAATTTATATATTACGCTCTCGTTTGAGTAGTTCATGCCGATAATGTGACTAGTTTAAAATATTGTTTTGTTTTCGCAGCAATATCATAATTGTCGTTTTACGGAGCTGAAAATAAATGATACCTTTCAACCTTAACCGTGTGGATAACAAAGTAAATTAAAAACGCTGAAATAACAACGACCCGTTGTAGCACAGTCCGAAGCTGCAATAGATTCTGTAGATACTCTCATCGAGTTTTGAGTCAATAACAACATTGATTATGTTTCAGTAATAGTCCATTTGTTACCCACCTCAGTACTGATCATGTAGCTTCGCTTACGCTTTGTTCCACCAGTCGAAGGTCCCTATGTCGAGTCCACTACACAGCATCAACACAGATCCGTGAGACAGACTTCGAAGCGTTGAAAATTATTCNAGGTCCCTATGTCGAGTCCACTACACAGCATCAACACAGATCCGTGAGACAGACTTCGAAGCGTCGAAAAATATTCAAAACTTAAAATGTGATTGTTTTTCTTTAGCGGAACTCCAGACGATATGTCAAATGTACTGGCACAGAATATACAACCTTGAGGGGGATAAATATGAACTAGAACGAGCGATCGAAATTAGGAAAATGGAGGTAAACCACATAAATTAGGAATTGGGAATGCATATGACATGATATGAGTTGGTTCTGATTTAGTTGTTACGACATGACTTGATAGTTGTACGGCTCACCGCACACATGCACACGTCGCTCCACGTCGGCAGGTCACTCACACCGATGCCCATGCTCATTCTGCTGGCTCAATAATATGTCTTTCCTTTTTCTATAGCAATGCTCAAGAGAATAATACAGGAGTATTATGACCGCATGTATGTGTGTGAGGGCCAGAAGTGGGATTTGGAACATGAAGTCAGGAAAAGAGATTATGAGGTATTGACCAATACTTTATAACCATTGTGAATATCACAGTCATCGATTCTGTAACAAACGTGCGCGTGTGACAGTTCGTGTTTATACATTGATAACGCTTTGTAAGTTTTCGGTTGTTTGTTGTTGAATTGTAAATAACGGTGGAAGGTCGGTTCGTTAGTGGTGTACTTGTAGAGCGCGTGTGATGTGTCGTAGTGGGGAGGGACGCGTGGCGCGAGCTCGCGGCGCGGGCGCACTCGCCCCGCCCACGGCAGGCGTGCGGTGCAAAATCGATCTCCGCCGATCGCGTCATCTGACATGGAGCTTACACCATTAACTACACTAACTACAGTAACCGCCACCGGCGTAACAGTAACCACACTGCACTCACTACCGGCGCGGTCGCCGCTGCATGCCCGCGTAACTGTCTCATCTCTATGTATTCTTGTTATATCTATGTTATCAATATCGCGGTTACGTCTCTCCTGTCAATTCTATTCTCTATGTATCGTATATCTATCGATGGATGTGTCGTGTCGGTCATCTCTCTGTGCTTCTCATGTTCATCCTTACCGACGTCATCTCGTCACCAACCGCTTACCAGCTAAAGCTTTGCCTGTTGCATGACAACTATATTATAATATGACGTAACAACTATCCCTTAAAATACCTTATTAAATCATATCTAAAATAGTATGGCACTTTAATAATAATAATTTAAAAAGTGTTCAAGTACATAATCAAGCATAATGATAATACAATAGCTGCATCCGCCAGTGTGACGCTTCATGAGTGGTGGCGAGCTTAGAGGCCTTACTGAATTTTCTCTTTTTATGATAACAATTAGAGATACCGTTGAGGTGTAATTGGAACGCTGGACTGGTTCCTCTATTGGCACACGCAAGTGCATAGTGTAAGTGAAACTTCTTGTTCCAAATCTCCAACTTTTCACGTATGTGCCGTAATATTCCGCGCGACATGTTTGCGTGTTCGGTTGCTGATATACCCCACAAACCTTTTGCAATACCTGTATACACCGAGTGTTAAAATTGAAAGTGCCATGCTCTGGTCGATGTTGCCCGCCCCCTCCCTGCGTGACAGCCGAGCGATCGGCCGCTCGGACGCATCACTTATCCGGGACACGGAGTGGTGTATACTATGCTCACTTGCGAGTCCAAAGACACACAGTACCCACATCTGTATCTACATACATACCCACATTTGCAAGTCTGGATCGATTTTGCACCGTCACTCCATGATACACATTATCTGCAACGTGGTACTCATACATTGATCGCCGATGTATACAGAATTGATTCCATCGCAACATACATATAAAATTAACTCGCATACCGACAAGCGCTCAATATGTTACAACTTCGATCACTGAGTAGCGTGACGTGCACTATGCTATGAGCCGACGCGCGACGCACGACCGGTCGCGGCCGAAGCAGTACAATATTGTTAGCGCTCGTGTTATATATGTTGCACATGTATAATATCCTGCACATCTCTCTGTACATTTGTGAATAAATTTAGATTGTTGAGGCACAGGAGCTGCAGGCGGCCAGCTACCAATCACGAGGCACGATAAGTAGATCTCTTGCACGAATCTAGTCGGATGTACCTGTATTTATATAGCCCACGTTATGTCTAATGTCTAGGTAAAGAGCACAGGTTTAAGATATATAGGAGGTCACATTGATCCGGGATAGTATAATTATGTTCCCACAGACCACAGAAATTAAAACAAGACTTCAGCTCGCAAATAACACTGCCTAATCTATGCTCAGCTCTATATCTTGTTCTGTGCTTTTCTAGAATTAATATTTCGAATTCTTTTTTTAAATTAACTCTTTTTAAACTTTTTATGGTGGTTGATTTTGTGGTCATTTGGTTTTTCAGTTTTCGAGCTTTGAATGTAACATAATTCTCAATGTGCGTTGCATGGAGTTTCAGCTGTAAATTGAAACAAACATTGCACAAGTTTGAACATTCCGATAGTAGTTTGTTACGTACTTTTTAATTAATAAGTGAACAGTATTGTTTTTACGCTATTTATGATTTTTAATGAAACAAACTTGTGAAATGGTTCCCGAAGCTATTTAATTGGAAGTTAGTTCAGTTGCTGCCTCTTACTAGACAATACATTTACATTTATAATATTCTCTATGTATTTATAATTTACAATATTATATTCTACAATTACATTCAATTTCATTTTAATTGTTCTTATTACTTTCACGACTTAATTTCATTTCAAAGAGGACTAATATATTTGATTTCAATCCTTCCCTAGAGTACCTGGAATGATAAATAAGCATAACCTAAGGTTTTTGTAGACAGAATAACATTTCCTTATAATTTCTATACATTTGCTTCTACTTATTAACTTGAACTANTTTTACCAGATCTCGGACCTGAACTCTCAAGTCAACGACCTCAGAGGCAAATTGTGAGTACCTTCATCCTTTAGAAGGAATAGATAAAATTATGATAATCTCGAGTAGTTTTGGGTCGCCTTACAATTTCGTTTACAACAGCACTTTCTTTAATAATGGGCAAAGGGGGGTTCTAAAATTGGACCACGTTAAAATTATCGTATAGAGATTAGAAATTCAAGGAAATATAATTCAATTTTGTCAATTAGATATGTAAAGTTCATTCTCAAATTCCCATGTTTTAATAATATTCAGTCTTATGCTACGGTTACGAAGCTACGAAGCTACGCCGCTACGGTGCTACGACTCTTTGTTAAGGCCGCATTGTATTGCGCGGTATTAAATATGAACACACACTGAAAAAAACAAAGGACTCAACTTTGTAAGCTGATTCTAAACCTTTTAGTACAAAACCTGGCTGAAAATGGGGACGAAATTAGAATTTAAAAAACAGCCCTGAAAGATTCGAGCAAGCAAGGAGTTCCTTAGTACTACATCATGATAATGGCTTAAACTCAAGATTTAAATCAGCTATATCTAAAGGGCACCTTGTAGATTTCAGAAGCAAAATAAATGAGTCTATTCTAGTCAGTAAAAGAGTATGAGAGGTTTCGTTGGTTACCCAATGGAATCGTTCTATCAACCTGATGTTATGAAAGAGCTTCAAGACACCATACTAATAAATACTTTTTACCCCAGCGTCAAACCCACACTAAAGAAGGTGTCCAAATACGAGAACAAATTCGCCAA
>NWSH02000050.1:3673478-3695552 GCA_002382865.2 Heliothis virescens | reverse complement strand
CAAAAAGGCAACAAAATATCCCCGCTAAATGACTTCGATAGAGGGTTAAATTGGGAAATATCTAGATTTCAATATGTGGGAATTGAGAAAAAATTCCTTATTCATTATGGTATTTGCTGCCGATTGAGTTTAAAAAAGTAAGTAACCGGTTTTATATTAATAGGCGATACCAAAAAATAATGTTTGTGAATTATAGGTTTAAGTGGTTAGTGATTACGTGACGGGCATACAATCCTTTTTAATAATGGCTTTCAATCAATGAACATCTTCCAAGAGTCGGCTCTTGTGTGATTGAAAGGATGGTTTCGCTCTATATTCAGCATACCAATTACTGTACATTAGGAGAGTTGGCTTTTTCTACATAACTGAAATAATTTACAGAAAGCAATGTTAATGAATAAAAATTTGAATGTAGCAACCAAGGCTATGAAAAAAATATAAAAAAATTTTCGAAACCTCTCATTGCGTGACGCGTTTTATTCACAAAATTAAATTAAAAGTACATAATAATAAGAAACGATTAAATTATTCAATCAAAAATCTATTCAGGATATAATGATATATGCTCACCTTAAATAAATAGGGGTTACACGTTCTGACTGCTGAAAATCTATGTGGTAATGTAAAAAGCTCTTTGTCATATGACGCAAGGACGTGCCCCGATTTTTATTATGCCAATCTGTTCCCTGAATTGAAATTCTGTTATTCTAGTTTTTAATAAAATCCCTCAATTTTTGAACGAAGGAATGTAAAGGTCAATATGTAAGTTCCAAAGTTTTTAGTCCAAGTTTTGAATAGAAAAAAGATTGTTAATTGAAAATTATATTATTTTTGTTATTATTTAAATCCAAAATAAACTTTAAGTGCAAAGTTTTAAATTAGGATAAAATCAGAATTCTCTCTCTTGACTGAAATTTCCCGGTAATGAACTAACAAGATAAAACTCCATAACATGGTGGATAATTAATTAATACGATTTAAATAACGTAAACTACTAATGGATCTGACTGTGCTAAAAATTATATGATATAATTGATATCTTTATAGTTATACGAACTTATTACGTTCTTTTTATAGCATATTTCTCTAATATTATAGTTATAGATTCAACGTATTTAATAATAGATAATATGGTTCTAATTACCAAAGGATAATATAGCACGATTTAGGGTACTTGATGCATAATATCCGATTTTGAAATCGGTGATTTAATTGTGTAATTGTTAGAATGAATAGCTTAAATTGATAGCGAACGCTCAACATATTGACAATATAATGATTAAATCATACAGTTACTTAATTAGAATAGATACTCTATTTCAATTATATATATAACACTTAAGTCAACTTATTTATTAATGTAGGGCGCCATCATACTCTTATATGAGGACGCTAATTCAATCTATCTCCAAGTTTTTCAAGAGGCCACACATATTGAGTTATTAATATTCTGCTGAAATACAGTTCAGGCCTTCATTGTATACGAGAACTATACCCTTTTATATAAAATTTTGGGACCTCTTTTGCGCTCGTACAAGTTAAAACAGGGACGCTCAAGATTTGCACCCAGCATGCAGACGTCTCAAATAACATAGCCTGCAATCTCACAAAGATGTGTCACAGATATCAAAGTAAATATATTATCACTCTCAATTTTAAATGGTCAGAAACATTAACTCGCCTCGCTTACCACTTCTCATAGTGGACTACATAAGTTGAATATTATATTTTCTAATATATGAATCACTGATTGAGGAATTAAATTTAGCCAGTCTGTAGAATAATAAGGTTATATTGGGAAACACATATTATGGTAGCTCTCATATGGCTGTGTAGGTTCTCTACACATTTAACTGCTAGAATAACTCAATATAGGCTGTAATCGTGTCCATGAACTAACGCCTCAGCATATGAGCCTAACTCATATAACTTCAAGCTCTGTGCCTCGCACAGTGAATAAATGTTGTGTTACTACAAATCATACTAAGCTACATAGATAGCATACACTACACCTCAATTGAGAACATTATTTAATAGTTATTCTCGAATTTTTCTTATTGTCATGGAACTGTAACGCTAACAGAGACGGCTTATTAAAAGGCAGGGTTGAGGGATAAAGTTCTGTTAAAGTGGTTTATAGAGTTATCCCGCTCTCTGTTAGCCTCACACACTCGCTCGGATCTCGCATTGCACTCATTATAAGTAGCGTTTTACTTCGGTAAACACCGGACTTTTTTCTCATAAAGCCCCTTTATATTCATGTTTTGAGTAAGTGTTGATAACTTTCCTGATTATACTCTCTCTCGCCAAATATACTCCCAGTTCAAACACGTTCATCAGCACACTAATATCAAAACTAACTTGCGGAGAACAGAATAATATAAAACGTATTAATCTGTGTGAAAAGACAATATGCGCGACGAATGTGCCTGAGATTGTCGCTCACATGCTTACAAGTGTAAGATCGCAAAAATACTTCGAGCAATAAGATAATACATAGTATATTCTTGTCAGCCTCTCGGCCTACGAAATGTATCTCAGATATCTGTGTTTTGTCTCATCGAGCTATGAAGTGTTAATAAGAAAATAAAACCACTAGAATTCCTAAGAACTTGTATCGTTTCGAAATATGCGTATTCATGATTGTGTTATTTTGAAAAATTTTACCTTAATTATCGCGTGCACCCATTCCTTGTAGTCGAGCCGCGAAATTGTATCTTCAGCACTGCTTAGTGGTAAGTTTCGCGGATCATACGCCCAAGCGGATAGACGCTCCACGCACGCAGACGATTGCGTGGTAACACACACACGGTATTCTCACATACTAAAAATGTCTATTCCGTTTAATTCAATATCCTCACTGGGCGCACTCATGCAAATAATTTTTCGGCCTGCCGTAGCGGCGTGTTGCGACTAGTGTCGTAGCGTGCCGTAGCGCAGGGAGCGTAGCAGCGCACGGGCAGCGAGTCTACTGGCGCCCGCCTGCTATCGCGGATCGGATTGCCGTACAACAGGGGTATTTACGTTCTAGAGATAATTTTTCCATTTTGCCGTTACGGCAGACGTAGGTTAGCTTGATGGTTGAACATTTCACACATAATAAATTTTTTTAAACAGTCGGCAATATAAATATATTTATATTATATTTGGACATTGTAATGTTTAAATTAATTAAGTTAGGAGATGATTTTCTAATTATTCTGGATCTCCAAATTTGTCTTTATATTTAAGTAGTTACATGATTTATTTCTTTATGATATATGTTCTCGAATTATTTTAACCAACCATAATATAACACGACATCACCCATTTCTCTCAACTCTTACGCACATCGCTCTTTGTAGCACCCTCTCAAGTTTCTCGCGGGGACGAAATAAATACAACAAAAGGTAGGCCAGAGAAAATTAGTTAATACATACCGTATAAAAAGATTCGCAGTTGTGAGCACTATCTTATTTCTAGTCCATAATCGTTATCATAGACGAAAGAACGCTATCGAAATATTTCCAGTCTCAAAAGCGAGAATTATTTAATCACTCTTTTTGTGACGACTAGAGTATATAGTCGTAGTGTTGCCTACTATTTACTAGGCTCCACGCACACGGAGGTCCCGTACGAGTGACCGCTATTGGTGCGTGTGTACGTCAGCTCGCGCTCTCTCAATGCCGCCGCTTCACTATAGCTTTGGCGCCAGGTGCCTACACATGAGACAAAGTCGGACCACGACGTTGTGTATTATCCTGGTCTTATTATCTCCTTATGAGACATCCACTCTCCTACAAGTAATGTAGGCAAAATGAGTATATCCCAATGTGTCTAAGGGAGAATATGTAATAAGTTCTAAAACATGAGTGTGAGAAACAACTATTCGCTGTCGTAATACAGTTGTTAGTTTTAAGTTAATGATGGAACACTTATTATAAGCTATAATCCGGTAACCATGTCCAGAGATAGATGCGACTTTTATGTGTTGACACAACATTTCACTGAGATTTGTAACTTTTGATTATCATTATAATGAGTGTGTGACATAACAATTAATAATTCAATTTTCGCTCCTCTCTGACAGAGAAAATTAATGTGCGTAGATACTATAAATAGCTGTTCCCCGAAATAGATTTTACTAGTGTAGATTATTATAAGCGACCTAAGGCAGTTTATTTGTCCACTCTGCTACTCATTAATTTCAATTTCATAGATATACATTAAATAGAATATCACGATATAATATTACTATTACACGTGGTATCTCTCTCATAATAATCTATAAGCCGTAAAGACTGGGCGTAACTTATCACACGTACCAACGTATAATATAAGTTATTACTTAAATCGCGAATCCGCTGAAGAGCGGAGGAAACAAATCCGTCACTGCATTAATATCCCACAGAATGCAAGATAGGCAAGTCAACATAAAACTGTCACAGAATATAATATGTTAAAATAGGTCTATACGGTGTGGCGTTATTTCTAGAATACTCATAATGAATTTGAAAGTCTTTAAATCTGAGTTAGTATTTAAGCTAGTGTACATGATAAATTATCTTAATGACTTAACTGTAATGTTGACAATTTTTATCAATATTATCTGAATATAATTTAATTTTATACATTGTGTAATCGTGTTGAATAGACTTACCCTTATGATGATTTGAATACTTATGTCATTCTAAGAGTTATGTGTTTATTTCTTAGAATGGGAGATAAACAGTAGTGTCAGCTCTCTCTCTATTGATGATATGGATGAGATTAGGAGACCACTTACTATGAGCAGTGGTTCTTTATTAATTATATTGATAAGAGTCTTAACTTAATTTTATGTTTTATATTTATAATATTCTATAATAGGTTGATATTTGATTCTCAAGCATTGATTCTTTTATCTGTAATGTGTGTTTTATACGTTATAGATGTTGTATAGGTGCTAAGGTTAGTTACTTAGTAATAAGGATTTATGTGATACGTTGTACATGCTTATAGTACAAAGTCGCCGCTGTGGTCGCACGATTCACACGAGGTCTTGCACTCCTAGTGTGTCTATCTACACTAAGTCTCATATTGTTATTAGTATGATTCTCACTTGGATATAGTGTGAATATAACCCATTCAGTGGATGAGGATTATGTTATTTTCTATTAAGGCGATATATAATTGAAACATAAATCAGACTATACATGGCTGGAGTGTGATTTAATATATAACGTCAACGTGTTTTGTTTATATACCAGTTTTTACCTCTATGAATATAATAAAATACAATTTTTGAGTTTCTCTTGACCTAAATAGTACTAGTGTTAAACCAATTGTCCGTGCTGTATATAAAGATTACATTCGCACAAGATAATCATACAATATTAGTTTTCATTCGCACTTCTCGAAAAAGGTCATAGAGATCTTTTTATTACCCAAAGGGCATATAACCCCTTACCGAAAATATAGCCTCGGGACAGTTGTCATACGGCATCTAGTGAGAGCGACAGGTTATATCTCACACTGAGTGTTAAGAGATAAGTTTTCTAATTTGTACTCCAAATTTATATATTACGATGTGGTTAAATCGAAACTGTTAAAGCGTTCTAACAAAGAATAATCCATATAGAACTGTGACACATCACTCAAATAAGTAGCTCCAGAGAGCGACTTAGGAGATGAACATACTGAGGGATGCACCGCGGAACTATCATGAAAAGCGAAATATCTTACGTGCTAATTGAACTACTGACTCAAAATTATAGAAGTGTGTATTAACGCGATCTCAAATTGAGTATCATCACGAATACATATATAGTGGACATAACCTTATTCACCTGAGCAACTTAATAGATCTTTATCCAATGTACATTGTGACTGCTATAGTGACTCTAGGAAACATAAGGTAGTAAAATATAAGTAGTAACTAGAAGAGCCCACTCAAAATCTAGATAGTGGCGTAAAGAGCAATAGAAGAAATGTCGCAATGTATATATCGCGATGCTAGAGAATCGACATAACTGCGCGTGAGCAAACCATTACTTGCAAGCCGCACAAGAATTCCTCTTGGTGGTTTCTCTAATCAGGCAATACGGGAGTTGAGTTCCCACATCCATTTGTCTGTAGGAGTCTCTCTCTCTCATATTTCGCGTAAGAGTCTAGCCATTTTTATCTCGCTCGATCACACACTCGCCACAGACTCGTTGCTCACTCAGACTGACCCTCTGGCTTAGGAGGGGATCTCGCCGGCGCAATGTGCAAACTATTCTTCACGTATAAAATGATTGATTCATTGTGTTCGTATCTCTTGTAATTGCACGGCTACGCTAGAGAGTGTCATTCGTGTGGTTCTCTTTTCGTATCATGTGTTATAGATCTGTAAGATTCGTTTTAATGGATCAGTTTATCATGTTTCATAATATCTCTATACGGATAGACACATAAAACACAAGAAGAAATGGTGTTTGGTTTCTCTCAATGAAATGCTATGCTATTTTATATCACTTCTTTCTACTTTAGAGTGATCTTTATATTGCACTTTTGCTTCTATTATCATTTAAAAATAAGGTCTTTATTTGTAGAGATTCTTTAAGCTCATCTATGTAGTATCGTATGATATCGATACTATTGTATAGCTGGTATATTGAATTGAATAGTGATATAAGATACTCTAGCTTAAATTAGATGAGATAATTGAGGAATGTATACACTTGTTTCTCACGTTTTGATTGTTTAGCTACTTTGTTTTCATTAATGATACAATTCTATTCCAATGAGAACAGAAATTACCTAGAATTGCTCTTCTAACACATCTGTTGACAGATTTTATAGGTATCGTTTATTACCAGTATTAACTATAACTGGTAGTGGATGTGTTTTTTTTTATTTGAAGGCCCCATACTAATGTAGCATATCACATTACTAGAATCCCTTTACTATTTCAATGTAAAGGCAAATCTTTATAGACATCCCCATCCTCAGACAAATTTCTTTTAAATAACAACTATATATACGTATATACACAATACGCCGAAATTCCAATTAAATAATGCACGGTCACTGCACAATACCGGCATGGCTCTCGGTTCACGTACAGCACTCGATTGGGCCTATATAACCATACGGCAATTAGGTCGTTCAAGTTGAATGCGTCGTTAGACTACTCACCGCGCGAACTCGGCGCCATCGTCCACCACCACTGTGCTGACGCAGTACTCACTAAGAAAGTACAAGGTACACTCGCACATGCTAGTCTATCACTAATATTTTTAAGACCAACTAATAAAAATTCCCTAAAACTTATCACCCCTCATTGCGATTAAGGTTGAAAATAATCTATAAATATACACAGTAATTTGAACTCGATATCTGTGTAAAGTGTGCTGTCGTCGGTGTAATCCATATTGTATTCGTCGAGGACCATCATTTATATTCGCTCAGAGTCTGCGTTATTCTAGTAATTGACAATGAATGTACTGATCTTATCAACGTTGATTTATAGCTATGGAAGTTATAAAGGGCGTAAAATAAATCGTGAGATTTAAATATGTATTAATATAGCTTGGCTAATATATATCGATTTTCTGTCTAACGGTCCAGAGCTATTTAAAAAAATAAGCTACTCATTGAGTAAGTAATGTTGTTTCCGCATCGTATGTCGGATTGCCCTTCCCAACGGACTTTGAGAGTGAGTTGTGGAATAGGAGGTCATCTGTGTTTGCTGTTAATTAAGCTTTTTGTATCAATATAATCTACTTATCTTGAGCTAGTCTTTGGGATCTGATTTTTATATGTTAGTAACTAGGCCTCTCGCCTCCAAGCCATTTGGAAGAATCATTTGTTTTGTTAATGTGTTTTAGGCAATGCTTACACACACCTGATAATCGCCATTGTAGGATGCATAACTTGAATTGTATACGTATTGTAGTAATAATGATCGCCGATAATTTGTCGAGTTATATATTTTCGATAAAAACTCGGAACGATACATAGTATTTGTTTTAATGGATATCATTAACAGGATATTTTATTTAATTGTTTAGATTTTTTGATATTATAAGCGCGTAGTAATATTTAAAGGATGTATTCAACACCACATTGCTAAGTAATTTTCGAACTGCCTGTATTTTGCATAGTTATAACGTCCAACAAAATGATTGTGTGAAGTACTAGATGAGTGCCTATTGGTACCTACCCTAAATGCTGACTACCTAACTTCTATCAGCAAACAGACCTTATACATAGTCACAGTCTAATCCTAAATGGCTTCTGCAGACACGAACATCTATTATATCATTGATGGATTTCTAAATATGAATGGTAATCTTGTATACAAACGTAGTGATAGCGTGCGTCAAAGCTGGAGGCGTATGGGTATATAAGCCAATTAATTTGAACGATGACAGGTGCACAAAGTGAGCTTGCCATATTATTAGACAGCCCTGGTACTGTTCATGGGCAGAATAATAAGTTTTAAAATCAATAAGTTGTTTCGGCTTTGCTACTTTTCTTACCTAGACTATATTTATTCAGGTTAAAAAATAAAAAACTATATTAGTATAGGCGTTACTTGCGCGAAATTGACTGCTCAAGATCGAAAAAGAGTGAAAAAATTTATGCGAGCCCTATGTCGCTGATGACGGATTAAGAGTACGACTCGTCATCACTCACAGGCGTATACAGTAACATTGATACACCCGTGCATCGGAGAGACGGTAATGTCGGTCCTGCGCCTGATCTCTCACCGGTCGTGTCGGTACTGCCGTACCCATCGGGTTATGAGAGTGAACGGGATAGGGAGTGCACCATGTAGTCACAGGCAAATGCTTGTGCACTTATATATGTTCCTGCGCAGCTGGCTGATATCCTTACATTGAGAAGCCGCCGTGGGCGATAATCGGCTAGGTACGCCATCATCACAGTAACGAATTTAAAATATCTGGTGCTATAGCTGCCGAGCAAGTTAAATTGGAATACATAGAAATTGGTAATAAGAGGTTAATTCCATGAAAACGATCAAAATAGACGACACAAACAAAACTTGGCACTTCGATAAAAATCTAACTTACCTTCCTAACATGACGTTAATTACAACCCTCTTTTGCTCGAACATAACAAATTCCCCTTACAACTATAAGGACTAGTAGAAAATTCTATGTCGTAGTCCTTATAATGTAATGTTTTTATGTTTGTATGTCTTGTTAAAGCCATGTGAAACATAGCTGACGTGATGTCTTTGGCGATGTGACCCAAAACTACTCTCGATGTAATGAGTTCCCGACACGATTAGACTGTCTTGAATTTCTTGTATACCACGTCCCGCAGACAAACTGAACTAGATTCTGCTTTTAATTTCGTCTTTGATTTTTAATAATGTAATAAGAGTTAGTAGCAATAACGTTTTTTAGTTTGTTCTTCTAAAAAACATTTGAATTGTGTATTTAACAAAAAGTTAAATATGTTTAGTTTGTATGTACATGATTATAATACTAATCTGGTTCTGTTTATTTGAACTCATTACCATTACGAACTACATAAGGTTCACTATTTAGTTAGTGTTGTAGATATCTATTTTGGCGTTTCCAGACAGTTATGGTATGTGAAAATTATGCAAAACATAACGCAGTATTTTTTATGAAGTACTAAATTGCAATAGACATCATACGGAATCGCTTTTTCAAAATTCATCAGACATAAAAAAAAAAAGTTGAGTTTTCAATGAAAAAAAATTGCTTCATCCACCGAATGTGTCACATTCACACGGGAGCACTACACGTTGAAAATACTTTGTTGCCATACGCTCACACAAATTTCAATGAGACGGTTATCTAGTTCGAACTGCTGATCTGTTCACGATGATAATCGGATCTTATAAAAATAACATTATGGACTCGGACTCGTCGTGCATAACTGGCTCCATACAAACTACTCCACGCACCGATAAGACTGTACTATTGATTGGCCACAATTATATCTCAAAAGAATTAATCATATTGGTTATTGTTATTTTTTTGGAGACAATCATGAGTGGAACGGGATCTTAAAACCCAATATTTCAGTTGGCTGACTGGAAACCACCAGGGCTGGATTATCTAAGGTATACGCACTCGTTCTGTTTCTTTATGACTTTCGACTTACAACTACGCCAGCTGTGACTGCGATATTAATTTGTTATGTTTACATTTTTCTTACATCGAACTCACAAGCTTGAAATAATGTTTCGGTGGGTTTTTAACAAGAGAGTTAGCTTTTCAAGATCCATGACAGAAGACTGGTAACATCCTCAATGGCCATGTGGTAATGTGATTACCTAGATGAGGATTATGTTATTTCTAATTAGGTACCTACCTAATTGTATGTGTTAACTTGTTTTGTTTTAAGTACCAATGTAAAACTCTGCTTTTCTGACCTTTGAAAATTGATAATAAATAACAACAAAGTAATAAAATATTAGTTTTCTTGCAAAGGTCATCTATAACCCCCAAGGGGCATATATCCCCTACCGAAAATATAGCCTGGGGCACATATACGGCATCTGAGGCGCATATCCCGGTAAGCAGATTTAATTTCTACTCCAAATATACAGTTTATTAATTAATAACTCTACAAAAAATCATAAAACCCGATTAGCTTAATGACCGAGGTCACCGCACATATGAAAATCATGTGTGTATTACTTGTGTGTTAGGAAATATATCTAGAATAAAAAAAGGTAGGCATATATCCCGGACTTACCCTAATTCTAGCTAGCATATTTAATGTTAAAGAAAATTTATTGTACAAAAAATCGCATATAAAATCACAACTAACTACAACCATTACTTGCAAGCCGCACAAGAAACCTGTTTTCATCCAATGTGTTCCACCATTATTCCCTACCTAAACACCATTTTCCTAGTCCCCATAAAGTGAAACCTGCCTTGAACTTGCTGATCTTGTGCCAATTCCGAGACTGTCTGACAGCGCGATATATTCTGTCGTTCATGTAAATCATATTCTTTATTTTTATCGTTTCTTTTAACCTGAAATACGAGAATGTCTTCAATAACACATAACTCAGGAGTATCACTTTCTTTTATTTAATAGGTTTTGAGAAAAGCTTTTGATGTCTCGTATAGTTGAAACTTAGATTTATTTGTTTGGTTTTAAATAATGGATTTATTTTCCATTCTTGTTTACTTTGTTTTGCATTAATGATACAATTCTTCCAATGAGACGTTTTTTACAGCGAGTATGTATGTTTTTAGTATAGGATGTATTTTTTTTTTGACGCCATAATAGCACAATTATATCTACACTATTTCAATGAAAGGCAAACTTTAGACATCTCTACAATTTTTGAGGCAACTTACAAAGCACATAAATAGATGAATGGACCACTTAACATACGCATTCGTTTCCTAAAGGGTTACATAGGGCGAACCACATGTGCCGAGCTATCATAAAAAATATACGATCATATTTAGACATAAATTCCCGAAACCTTTACCCTTATAAACATATCATCGGCTATACGATATTTCAGTTTTAGTGTCTATATTTATAGCGGAAATAACGTAAAACTATGTATTAATAGCTTGGCTAATATATCGATTTTCTGGCTAACGGTCAGAGCTTTTAAAGAAAATAGCTACTCTTGAGTAAGTATGGTTGTGTTTCCGATCGTGTCGGATTTGCCCTCCCAACGGACTATGAGAGTGAGGGAATAGGGAGTCCATCTGGGTCTGCGCAAAAGCTTGTACACCTTCATAAATCCTGAGCAGCTGGCTGATCTCCTTATATGAGAACAGCCGCCGTGCCCGATAATCAGCCTTGGATGCCATTATGGTTACGATCGTAAAATGGATTAACCAATTGTGATGAGATAGTAAGGTAGGTACTCCTTATATGTGTGAGGGAAATAAACTATTTGCCAAAAGTAATGGGCACCTATTAGAATTTCGTTTTTTGGACATTCGAGCGCACCCAAAGTCACGGCTACCCTTTTTTACTGCAAAGGGGTTAAAGTACCTTGTACCGCATGTAATACTACAGGGAAAAGCCAATGTTACATAAAAAGTATATAAGAATAAATGAGAAAAGGCTAAGCACCTCCTCTATTGTAACTTAAGACTTATGCGCTATTGTGCACTTTCATATCAGCGTGTTATTGTTACCAGTAGATATTAGCTTGCATTGTATCGCTACTGTTTTGAATAAGTTGCATTGTAAATAGCAGTAATAGAACGTAACTTTTGAAAATAAGCACCTTATTAAAAAAGATGTTGTGTATATTTTTAGAAAGACGATTAATCTTCCTTTGATATTAATTAAATAAAAGTTTAAGTAGGACAATCTCAGGAACTGCCGGTCCGATTTGCAAAAGCTAGCAGAAGCTAGTCCAATAAATATTACGGTCAAAAGTAAGGAATAAAAGTATATTGACTTAGGTAATACTTTTATGGGAGTATTAAAGCCCATGCTATGATATTTTTACTTATTTTGTTGCCTCTAGTTATTATTCATACAAAAACTTATATTTCCATGTTTACTTAAGTAAAGAAGAATATTATATAGTTATATTTAGATATTACAGTACTTAGAATATAACGAGCACAAAAGGAACAAAGGGAATTAGCTATTGTAACTAAAATATTCCGAAATGTCAGGTTATTTCTGACGGGATATTCATCGTAAAAATAGATTCATCTCACTGTCTGTTCGTTGTTATTCATATTCAAGAATTTCATAACTATTGTAGTAGTTAGGTATTACTTTTTATTCGACTGCCAATAATGGTTTGGTTTCTTGATTCAAGTATTCATATTCTCATACTACCTACGTATAGAATAACCTGAAATAATGAGAGTTAAAAAAAACTCATTTAGGTACATAAAGTACATACGTATCGAAACTACGATGCTGGATTTTTTAATCTGGGTTATCTAAACCAATTTCCGAAAAAGTGAAAAAAATACTTTTACGCAGCTCGAGGATGCCTCGAGGTTTATTTTGGCACCAACTTGAAGAACCTCCTTTATTGATAACGGTCAAAGATATAAGACAAATGTAAATAAGGACTAAAGATAAGTCTGATTCTAATATTGCTGGAAAAATAACGTAGCCCTGCATCTCGCACTACTTCAGAAATGCAATCACGCTTGAGCACAAACTTCAAGCGACAATAACACATCTTACTGTAAACTACACTAAAAGCCAACAAATATGGGCGATCGTCTTATTCCTCATATGTCATTTATGTTTGTATATTTTTTTCATGGAATCTATTTAGATCTTTAGTACGAGTAGCACTGTTATTTTTTCTACGTATTTCTAACTTACGAGCATTGTTGCAAGTATTTAAGAACTTCTAACTTTTAAAGGTCGAGTCTATTCTTTAGCTACTGGGAATACTTATGTTTAAAACTCTCATTGAGTACCTAATTCTTATACAAAGATCAGTCATTTCAAAATGACTATCATTTGTACAACTGACCCAGATTTATTGCGCTGTAGTGTATGAATAGACAGTGCAGAGTTTTGATTAAAGCTCACATTTAGCGTGAAGTGACTTTTACAACTTACACAAGATTACTTGAACGTGGAAGGAATGAGAGTAGCTTGATATTATTGTAATTCACAACGAGAACTTCATAATGGATCTAGTTATAAAACCGTGAGAATTATTTCAAGTCGTCTAATTACTATTTATTTGTAATAAGAAAATGATTGGTCGATTTCCGACAACTTTTTTTGTCATCGAATAGAAAAAACCGGCCAAGTGCGAGTTGGACTCGCGCATGAAGGGTTCCGTACCCCATCCCCCTTAATTTTTTTTTTAGTTCTTAATATTTGTTGTTATAGCAACAGAAATATCATTTGTGAAAATTTCAGCTTTATAGCTAGTACGGTTAGTGAGATACAGCGTGGAGACAGACAGACAACGAAGTCTTAGTAATAGGGTCCCGTTTTACCCTATGGGTACGGAACCCTAAAAAGAGCCTAATAATTTGAAAACGACGTGTAATGAGCTACCACTTTTAAAAATAAGTGATATTCCACCTATCGTAACTGTTCCTAAGTTGTTGCTATCAAAGAACCCTACAATCCCCCGAGAAAATTACTGTTGATATATTTCCTAAAACCGGTATTTAAATACCTTTAAAATCACTCATAAATACAGTGACTAACACAACTATCCATTGTCACCTAAACTTTGGTCTATTCGCAAATAAATAACAGCGTCCTCGTGACATAGACTAATAGACTACCCCGTCAGTTCCCATAGGTGCCGTAGGGGACAACTAATTGCTTATATTTAGAGGGACAGAGGGCATTTACCAGCCTTTGTCATAATAACAGACGTTATTACTATCGATTAGATTGCGGAAATGTGTTAACGTCTACTCATTTGTTACTCGTTTCTTGTGCTTACTGTAATATAGGATACGTAGGTAAGTTTTTGCTTCCATAAGTGTATTTTTAAATAGTACAATTTCGTCCGTAGATTCCTAATTAGATACCCATAGCAAACATGATTGATAAATCTAATAATTTTCAACTTTTCTTAATTGATACCTACCTCTTTTACTAATTGGATTTTAGCAAATAAAGCTTACATAATAATTACCTTAATCTTATATTATTCTTTCTTATACTTAAAAAATCAAAGTCCTGACTCATTCTCTGACTCATCAACGCAGGGCCCAAATCTGTGAACCTATAAAGGTGAAATTTTACACAGTTTTCACGCGACATAAGAAAGGATTTCCCATAATTCCTGCGGGAACGAAAACGACAGGATTTTAAATTCTACGCGGGCGAGGCCACTGGTAGAAGATAGTTTCCTAAATTTCTTCTTCTTTTCCTACCTTCCATTTCCTACGTTTCCTTAACATAAGTGTCATATAAAAGGCATCTGCATATTTTTGTGATACAAAATACACACAATAGTATCTTGACACCGCGTCCCTGGCGAGGTAGCTGCAACTACAATGAGTCAGGTACATAGTTGTTATCAGTTCATACAGAATGGTGAACGTATGTTTTAGAAGCAAACTTGGATTGTTAGTTGTATTTTATGGCTAGCATATTTTGGATACTGAATAATATAATTTTTTGTTTTGTGGTTTCACTAAAAGAACTTATTTGTGGTTCCCGCGACACATGTAACCGTGGCACATTAAATAAATGACTGCATTTACAAACTGAAATTATATTTTTGAGTAGAAGTGCTAGAGAAATCTAATTCGGTTAAGTGTTTCTGAGATTTTAAAAGGTACTGCTTTTACTTATTCTACTCTTTGTAAAAAGGATTCCGTCGATTATGAAAATATTATTAAGATTAGTTATCGTTTACGTACCTAGATAACATCGTAATTTGTTTGATACTCTCAATAGCAAACCTATTTTGTCTATTGAGTAGTTTACTGTTTACATGATTTGTTTTATTAAAAGGCTGACATATAGAATAAATACAGACTGTACCTAACTATGCAGATTCATAAAAAAACGAATAATTGCAAAAATACTTTGTTTCTATGTAGCTACATCAATATTGATATTCACTGCAACATTGACACACAATTAGGGAATGCAATCCCGGCCCTTTTTTTCAATCCCGGGATTACGGGACTGAATAAAGACAAGCCCGGGATCCCGGGATAGTTTCGGGATTGACAGTTTGAAGTAAAACCTCATCATCATCTATAAAAATGAACGTATCTATAACTACAGTCAGCCAAAATACAAACATTTTTAAAACAAATATATGAATAACAAAGTTATAATTTATGATTTCACACGTTTGTTGTAAGGGAACCCCACCTTGATAAATATTTTTTTAATTTTTAGTATCTGTTGTTATAGCGGCAACGGAAATATTTATATCATTTGTGAAAGTTTCAGCTTTCTAGCTATCACGGTTTATGAGATAGAGCCTGAAGACAGACTGACAGAAACTGTACATGCAATATATTTCCAAAATAACTATCAGGAGGTGATTAGGGTTATATTCTGATGCCAAAAATGCAATCAGTAAGAGTTTTGTCTGTCTGTCTGTCTTTTTGTATAACCGTTATAGAAACAAAAACTACACTACGGGTTTTAACGAAACTTGGTACACTTATAATTTATAGTTCTGAGCTAGTTATCAGGGGGCACGGCAGTGCCCCCGCCAAGTCAAGCAGAAAAAGCGGCACGGCCGTACCATCCTTTTCTCGAAGCAATTCAGGCTATTTTCGACCCACTTAGTATAGTTTTCATCAAATCACACTTTTTCAGTCAATTTTGAGTACTAATTATTACGATTTTCTTCAATCCCGAAAATCCCGGTATTGGACAAAACTAATCCCGAAATTTTCGGGACCGGAATAAGGCCGGGATCCCGGGATCCCGGTTTTCGGGNTAGTATAGTTTTCATCAAATCACACTTTTTCAGTCAATTTTGAGTACTAATTATTACGATTTTCTTCAATCCCGAAAATCCCGGTATTGGACAAAACTAATCCCGAAATTTTCGGGACCGGAATAAGGCCGGGATCCCGGGATCCCGGTTTTCGGGATCCCGGGATTGCATTCTCTACACACAATGTCAACACAGCTGTAGAATACGTTATACGCTATAAAGCACTGGTTCCGACATACGTATTCTATCGTGCATCTCGCCACATCCTGAGGTTTGCTCCTGTGTGATACGCAAACTGAGGGCGAAATATTGTGGGGGACAGCTTCTGAAAATTTTATTCATTCTAGGATACGTATAAAATCTATAGGTACAAATATCATAAAGCTGGATAGTTTGTTTTTATGCTTGAACGCGCTAATCTCAGGACTAAAGGCCCATTTACACATTGCGATTTATTGCCCGTTGCTTGCCATTTTATTGCAGGAATATTTGACAGCCGACCATCTACCTATTGCACGATTACGTTTACATAGTGTAAGTAGCATCTTGCTGCAATAAAATGGCAATCAACGGGCAATGAAATCGCAATCTGTAAACGGTCCTTAATGGTCCAATTTGAAAAAAATATTTTGGTGTTCGAAAGCCTACATATCGAAAAGGCTATAATTACTCATTATCAGAATTGGAATAGAGCATTTAGTTTACCTATCTAGAAGTACCTAACTGTTATTGAAAATTAATGTTTAATATACCAGACATTAACTCGCAAGAAAGTACTTTTAATAAACACGTCTAGTATTTTTCAATCAACGTACTCTAATTAAGACTACACTGTTGTAATTTCAGGCCGTCCACAATCTCGAGCCAGCATTACACTTTATTATGTAACATAATATAAACTCGGAAATTGAAAGAGCACTACACGAGCTTGCAGTAATAACGAGCAACTTGAGAACCTTTAAACACTATTTTTATTTATTACTTTAGAAAGTAAAGAAATAATATACATTTCGCACGCTGCTGTTGGGTAAATATTGTTCTAGATTTTTAATACTACAAGGATATCGATAACTTTTACATAAAGTAAATTTATAGATGCTGAAATAAGAAATATTCTTGGAACTGTGAGTGAGAATTTCTTTCGAGTTCCATGGAAATGTCTGCGGTGTGATGCCTCTTCATCATAATTGACTGGCAGAACAGAGTTACCCTTGAGGTGTTTTTACGGATGATGTGAGAAGGGAGTTTGGAAACCGTACCTACAAAAAAGATTATAAGCAAAAACTTTACCACACTATATCTCTCATCTCCCCACTTAGTCGCATCTTTCAAACCTTTTCCAAAACTACAAACTTTTTTTAATTTACAAAGCTTCTTGTAATTGGTACCAAATCCAATACTCATTGTTGAGTAAATAAGATTTAACAATATTTTTGCGAAATTCATTTGAGGAACTGATATTTAGTATTCATACCCTCAATGAAGGAAAATAGGTAGAATGAATATTATTCAAAGAAAAACTCATACAACTTTGTCTTCTATCTGTGAGGTTTTTGAACTTTTGTCATTCACGATTCACGAGGCGAAATCTCCGAAAGTTCCATCATTTTCGTTTGATTTTTTTGCATTGGAACGTTCAAGATTTTTTTCATGTTAACTTTGCGAAGTTTTAGTTATAAAGTTATGAAATCGTGATTTTGATTGAGAGAGTATGAAAAGTTTAAGTCGCCATGACCGTTTTGTGGTAGGTATAAGCTGGTTCCGTACTGCTAAACGGTTTATATAAATGGAATTTTGAGTATTAAAACTTTGTAAGTCCGTTTCAACTTTAGATAAATTTCGTTTCGAAGGAGCGACTTACGGAAGTAATAATTTCTTCTCTGAAACTTACTGAAGAGCCATCAGAATTATTAATTTAATTGGTTGATCAGTGCTTATGATACTGTGTAATTATACATTTTAGCACATGCTTCAAGTTAATTGTTTGCAATAGAAATACTGAAAAGAATATGTATTATTCTTATGTGACAAAATCAAAAAATATGGTCATCTGTTAAAGTATTATATAATTCAATTTCAATAAACCACTTTATATACATGGTTTTAAGGTTCAAGTCTGCTAAACCTCTATTTAATCCCAAGATAGTAGAAATGATTAGTATTTCCTTCAAGTGCACTAGAAATACAGTTTCATAATCGCATTAATTATGTCGTAGAAATGTCGGCAGCCATTCTCGGGCGCAGAGTTTAAATTGTCACTGGTCTGAGTATCATTTGCGAGAACTGTGGATTTATTACAAAGAAAGATAGAGTAATTTAATTATCTTAGAGGGAGATATGAATAATGAAACCTACATAATTTCCCATTACTTTGGAAACTTATGGGGAACTTTTTGGCTCCAATCCCAAGATTGATTCCGTTGCAATGTCTTTCCAAAAATTTATGTGAAAAAAAAAACACTCTTTTGGTAGTAGTAATGACCCTATATCATATAAATACACATGCTAGGTACACATCGGTACCTAACATGATTTTTTGTGGTACTTGATGTCAAATTACTTAAAATTTCCAGCCCTAGGGCATGCGAACATTACTCATTTATCGTTGTAATGTTAAAACTTTGTCCTAATCCATTAGGAGCCTCGTCGGGCACATGTGTGTGAGATGGAGGTTTGACCTTCAAAAATTCTGGAGGTGTAGCAATGTAGAAACTTTAGTTGTAGAATTGCGTACCTAGATTCCCATCTTTTAGATTAGATTTTAGACTCGATTTTATCGACTTTCAGGTGTGGCGTAATCACGGCAAAACAAAAATACTAAGTTGGACGACTGCAGTGTAAATGACGTAAACACAAAATTATGGCATTCCATAATAAATGAAATGTTTCGAAAATAGTTTTACATGACGCGACGACGCTGGGGTTTTTAATTATTAGGTTTTTTAATAGCTGAGAACGTAATGAATGAGACGAAGCTATGATTTTTAAGCAAGCTTCAAATCATTTCCCACTCTCACTACTAGTTAAAGCCATCCATATTAGCTTCAATTGACTTACCCGATCTCGGGCCAAATGCGTATTTATTCACGACCATAGGATCATATCTATATTTTTCTCTATTGTACATGAGACTGAAATTTTCTCATTGTATTCTTAAAATTATACTATAACTTGTTATTTTATATTAACTTCATCCAACACCATATAAAGTCAATGAACCCAATATAATAATAGCAAGTTGCACTAAATCTCTTTCGCCCCATAGTTTCTAAGTAAAATAGAATGCATGACAATACTATTACACGGTACACCCCATTGGTTGTTCCAACATTTTCCTTATCTGCTGCAGGCGGTGTAGGGTTATCTCATAAACATAACGTTGTTGCTCGGGTTCCGTAGGGCTCTTATAGTGTTGTAGCGGTGTGAATGAGCTGTGAATGTATGGATATAAGCAGGGATGAGTGACTGAGGAATGTGTTATATACGTCTTCTTATCTGTAGAATGCACTGAGGAGAAGTGGTGATGTTTTTGAATGAAGGATTGTAGGGTTGATAAAGTTGAACGTTATGATGTCAAATACACAAAGTATCAGCGCTTTCACAGTGGCTTACCGGCCTGCAACACCGCTCATACGAACCGACCGTTGCCGCCTGGAAAACGCGAGTGGAAAATTCTCTCTTGTAAAAGCCCTTTGAGAGTAGCATAAAGAGTTCAGATTCTCAAGACAAACATCGCAGAAATTCCTGAAATATTTTATAACATTTTTAACGAAATAGATCGATTAAATAGAGTAATTAATGCGGTAGGTTCCGCATTAATTACTGAAAGAGGATGTTCAGTGCTTGTCACTCTCATTAAAACTCCTAAACAGATTATAGTAATTTCAACCGAATTTCTTTCTTACCTACACCATACCAAAACCAACAGATTTCCTAGTTTTATTAATAGGTCTTGTGAACATGAATATTCATATCTCGCTGTGTTTGGCACTACAGAGCACAAGCCCAGCGGGGGACCGCTGGCTAGCTGTGACGTCACTTTGACTGAATACTTGGCTATCTCTTGTTTGGAGTCCGGAACAAAATATAGCTGGATGTTAAAAGCTAGTAAAACAAGGAAGTTTTGACAGGATTTAGAGAACACTTTTGTGATTTATATGAAGACATGCTATTGACCGTGGTTTTTCTCACTATGTAGCTTCTTCATGCATCAGGATGGGGCGAAGGTACTGTAAGTATTTCAATTCACATTTTACCTCATATAAAGTCATGTCCTGATTAATTTAGAGTTTACATATATACACATAACCACATTAGCATTAATAATATTCGACACATTTCACATGTCGGTTGAGCTTCTAATTTCCATCCAGCAAATAAACAAACATTTAAACACTGTCTGTATAATTTTAGCATTGATATTTGTAGGCATGCGAATCTCTATTATAGTTTGGTACAGGTGTTACTGACACGTAACTTCGGATTCGAGGACCCATCTCATTGTACTGACATATTTCCCATTTCAACTCGCCTCCTCTGTAATGAACTTCCCATCATTCCGTTACAATATTAACTTTTTGAAAATATATTTAGGTACAAATATTTGGCAACATCATGGGAGTATATTTATCTGTATGAGAAATGTTCAAAAGTTTAGAGAATCCATTACGGTGTCACTTGTTGCGTGGTTTGGTTTTGTTCCAAATAGGTCATGGAGAAAATGAATGTTCAGTTATTTTCTATAAAAGATTGTACGAATTGAATTAATATTTATAAGTACGGGAAATTGTTGACATGTTTTTGTGGTACGGTACACATAACTACCACTGTCTACCACTAAAAGTTATTATATAAAATCATATGAAGCGGAAAATAAACACAACGGTGTTTATTTTGTCAGTATAACCAGAAAACCCAAGTATAATTTGTAAAAACTTAAATATATAGCGAAACCTATCAAAAACATAAGTACCAATCTACCAGAAATTTCAGGCTGTACGATAAAATATCTAACCATAAATTCGTAGAACTAGTACCGAAAGGAAACCAAAATTTATTTTAATTAAAATTGTTAATTGGGACACCGTAAATTGGAACAACATTAATGTTTTAACTCTATTAATTCCGTCCTTTGAAGTAAATAAAGTTAAAAAGTTGAAATTCAGTTTTAATACGCAAATAATAAATATGGTTTATAAATTATTTTTGACTTCTAATTAGATTATGTAAGACTTTAATCGTATCAATTATTAATTTAATTTCACGTGTTTGTTTCTTCAGTTTCAAGCAGCCAATATATCTACCTATAATGGTTAAATTAAAATACTGTTTCATACCCATATGTATCATCATATTATATTGGGGTCGGCTTCCATTCTGCCCGTATGCAGCAAGTATTAGTTTTTCTTGGAGCACCTGTCTATTAGATATCTTCTCACCCCAGTTACCCGGGCAACCCGATATCCCTTGGTAAGACTGGTTGTCAGACTTACTGACTTCCCGATACGACCGTAAAGGTTAAGCCAAACGAGAGTAATTTTGTGAGTTGTGAGTAGCATAATTTCGCAGCCTTAGGCTGAGGCTAAACGAGCGGTCGCAGAAAATCGTTACAAACAAAAAAGACTACTCATTTTGCGATGCCGTGTGAATGAAATAGAACTTTTGTATGAAACCGAATGTAGCAGATTTTCTGCGACCGAAGTTCTGCTACTCACAACTCA
>NWSH02000050.1:3645766-3672324 GCA_002382865.2 Heliothis virescens | reverse complement strand
AACATATTTAAATCGAATATGTGCCTATTTTGGTCCATTGATAAACTATAGGAATATGGCAAGGCACAAAGTATGAATCTAATTTTATTAGTTTGATTTAAATGTATCATCAAATTAACACATTCCGAAATATCTTTCTTTGTGACAGCTAGGCTATCCCCATAAATCAATATAACAGTTGAAGTGGGATTTAGCTGTGATGATTTAATATTTCTAATTAAATGGCTAAAACTGGCACCAGGTACACAATGATTAACTACTTTATGATGCGAACACTGATTAAAAATGCTACCAAGACCTTGACCAAATTTATCTGAAAATATGTAAGTAAAACTGTTATTGTTTTTAATGTTTGCAATAGAGCCGTTGGAATCTATTAATTGAGACAACGGAGCCATGGTGGTGACTAACTGTGGCTCAGATGTTGGGGGGCTAGAAAAATTACAAGGGACGGTATCTACTAAATGAGACACCGGAGCCATGGTGGTAAGTGACTGCAACTCAGATGTTGAAGGGCTGGGACAATCACATGAGAGGTTTTTTGTTAGGGACTCGTGCCTCTCTGCATTTTGCCTCACTAAGTCTGCCAGCTCACAGGCCTCCTGCATGCGCTCAGTTAGGACTTGTTGTGAAGCTTCATATTTACNTTCCAAAATAACTATCAGGAGGTGATTAGGGTTATATTCTGATGCCAAAAATGCAATCAGTAAGAGTTTTGTCTGTCTGTCTGTCTTTTTGTATAACCGTTATAGAAACAAAAACTACACTACGGGTTTTAACGAAACTTGGTACACTTATAATTTATAGTTCTGAGCTAGTTATCAGGGGGCACGGCAGTGCCCCCGCCAAGTCAAGCAGAAAAAGCGGCACGGCCGTACCATCCTTTTCTCGAAGCAATTCAGGCTATTTTCGACCCACTTAGTATAGTTTTCATCAAATCACACTTTTTCAGTCAATTTTGAGTACTAATTTTTAGGATTTTCTTCAATCCCGAAAATCCCGGTATTGGACAAAACTAATCCCGAAATTTTCGGGACCGGAATAAGGCCGGGATCCCGGGATCCCGGTTTTCGGGATCCCGGGATTGCATTCTCTACACACAATGTCAACACAGCTGTAGAATACGTTATACGCTATAAAGCACTGGTTCCGACATACGTATTCTATCGTGCATCTCGCCACATCCTGAGGTTTGCTCCTGTGTGATACGCAAACTGAGGGCGAAATATTGTGGGGGACAGCTTCTGAAAATTTTATTCATTCTAGGATACGTATAAAATCTATAGGTACAAATATCATAAAGCTGGATAGTTTGTTTTTATGCTTGAACGCGCTAATCTCAGGACTAAAGGCCCATTTACACATTGCGATTTATTGCCCGTTGCTTGCCATTTTATTGCAGGAATATTTGACAGCCGACCATCTACCTATTGCACGATTACGTTTACATAGTGTAAGTAGCATCTTGCTGCAATAAAATGGCAATCAACGGGCAATGAAATCGCAATCTGTAAACGGTCCTTAATGGTCCAATTTGAAAAAAATATTTTGGTGTTCGAAAGCCTACATATCGAAAAGGCTATAATTACTCATTATCAGAATTGGAATAGAGCATTTAGTTTACCTATCTAGAAGTACCTAACTGTTATTGAAAATTAATGTTTAATATACCAGACATTAACTCGCAAGAAAGTACTTTTAATAAACACGTCTAGTATTTTTCAATCAACGTACTCTAATTAAGACTACACTGTTGTAATTTCAGGCCGTCCACAATCTCGAGCCAGCATTACACTTTATTATGTAACATAATATAAACTCGGAAATTGAAAGAGCACTACACGAGCTTGCAGTAATAACGAGCAACTTGAGAACCTTTAAACACTATTTTTATTTATTACTTTAGAAAGTAAAGAAATAATATACATTTCGCACGCTGCTGTTGGGTAAATATTGTTCTAGATTTTTAATACTACAAGGATATCGATAACTTTTACATAAAGTAAATTTATAGATGCTGAAATAAGAAATATTCTTGGAACTGTGAGTGAGAATTTCTTTCGAGTTCCATGGAAATGTCTGCGGTGTGATGCCTCTTCATCATAATTGACTGGCAGAACAGAGTTACCCTTGAGGTGTTTTTACGGATGATGTGAGAAGGGAGTTTGGAAACCGTACCTACAAAAAAGATTATAAGCAAAAACTTTACCACACTATATCTCTCATCTCCCCACTTAGTCGCATCTTTCAAACCTTTTCCAAAACTACAAACTTTTTTTAATTTACAAAGCTTCTTGTAATTGGTACCAAATCCAATACTCATTGTTGAGTAAATAAGATTTAACAATATTTTTGCGAAATTCATTTGAGGAACTGATATTTAGTATTCATACCCTCAATGAAGGAAAATAGGTAGAATGAATATTATTCAAAGAAAAACTCATACAACTTTGTCTTCTATCTGTGAGGTTTTTGAACTTTTGTCATTCACGATTCACGAGGCGAAATCTCCGAAAGTTCCATCATTTTCGTTTGATTTTTTTGCATTGGAACGTTCAAGATTTTTTTCATGTTAACTTTGCGAAGTTTTAGTTATAAAGTTATGAAATCGTGATTTTGATTGAGAGAGTATGAAAAGTTTAAGTCGCCATGACCGTTTTGTGGTAGGTATAAGCTGGTTCCGTACTGCTAAACGGTTTATATAAATGGAATTTTGAGTATTAAAACTTTGTAAGTCCGTTTCAACTTTAGATAAATTTCGTTTCGAAGGAGCGACTTACGGAAGTAATAATTTCTTCTCTGAAACTTACTGAAGAGCCATCAGAATTATTAATTTAATTGGTTGATCAGTGCTTATGATACTGTGTAATTATACATTTTAGCACATGCTTCAAGTTAATTGTTTGCAATAGAAATACTGAAAAGAATATGTATTATTCTTATGTGACAAAATCAAAAAATATGGTCATCTGTTAAAGTATTATATAATTCAATTTCAATAAACCACTTTATATACATGGTTTTAAGGTTCAAGTCTGCTAAACCTCTATTTAATCCCAAGATAGTAGAAATGATTAGTATTTCCTTCAAGTGCACTAGAAATACAGTTTCATAATCGCATTAATTATGTCGTAGAAATGTCGGCAGCCATTCTCGGGCGCAGAGTTTAAATTGTCACTGGTCTGAGTATCATTTGCGAGAACTGTGGATTTATTACAAAGAAAGATAGAGTAATTTAATTATCTTAGAGGGAGATATGAATAATGAAACCTACATAATTTCCCATTACTTTGGAAACTTATGGGGAACTTTTTGGCTCCAATCCCAAGATTGATTCCGTTGCAATGTCTTTCCAAAAATTTATGTGAAAAAAAAAACACTCTTTTGGTAGTAGTAATGACCCTATATCATATAAATACACATGCTAGGTACACATCGGTACCTAACATGATTTTTTGTGGTACTTGATGTCAAATTACTTAAAATTTCCAGCCCTAGGGCATGCGAACATTACTCATTTATCGTTGTAATGTTAAAACTTTGTCCTAATCCATTAGGAGCCTCGTCGGGCACATGTGTGTGAGATGGAGGTTTGACCTTCAAAAATTCTGGAGGTGTAGCAATGTAGAAACTTTAGTTGTAGAATTGCGTACCTAGATTCCCATCTTTTAGATTAGATTTTAGACTCGATTTTATCGACTTTCAGGTGTGGCGTAATCACGGCAAAACAAAAATACTAAGTTGGACGACTGCAGTGTAAATGACGTAAACACAAAATTATGGCATTCCATAATAAATGAAATGTTTCGAAAATAGTTTTACATGACGCGACGACGCTGGGGTTTTTAATTATTAGGTTTTTTAATAGCTGAGAACGTAATGAATGAGACGAAGCTATGATTTTTAAGCAAGCTTCAAATCATTTCCCACTCTCACTACTAGTTAAAGCCATCCATATTAGCTTCAATTGACTTACCCGATCTCGGGCCAAATGCGTATTTATTCACGACCATAGGATCATATCTATATTTTTCTCTATTGTACATGAGACTGAAATTTTCTCATTGTATTCTTAAAATTATACTATAACTTGTTATTTTATATTAACTTCATCCAACACCATATAAAGTCAATGAACCCAATATAATAATAGCAAGTTGCACTAAATCTCTTTCGCCCCATAGTTTCTAAGTAAAATAGAATGCATGACAATACTATTACACGGTACACCCCATTGGTTGTTCCAACATTTTCCTTATCTGCTGCAGGCGGTGTAGGGTTATCTCATAAACATAACGTTGTTGCTCGGGTTCCGTAGGGCTCTTATAGTGTTGTAGCGGTGTGAATGAGCTGTGAATGTATGGATATAAGCAGGGATGAGTGACTGAGGAATGTGTTATATACGTCTTCTTATCTGTAGAATGCACTGAGGAGAAGTGGTGATGTTTTTGAATGAAGGATTGTAGGGTTGATAAAGTTGAACGTTATGATGTCAAATACACAAAGTATCAGCGCTTTCACAGTGGCTTACCGGCCTGCAACACCGCTCATACGAACCGACCGTTGCCGCCTGGAAAACGCGAGTGGAAAATTCTCTCTTGTAAAAGCCCTTTGAGAGTAGCATAAAGAGTTCAGATTCTCAAGACAAACATCGCAGAAATTCCTGAAATATTTTATAACATTTTTAACGAAATAGATCGATTAAATAGAGTAATTAATGCGGTAGGTTCCGCATTAATTACTGAAAGAGGATGTTCAGTGCTTGTCACTCTCATTAAAACTCCTAAACAGATTATAGTAATTTCAACCGAATTTCTTTCTTACCTACACCATACCAAAACCAACAGATTTCCTAGTTTTATTAATAGGTCTTGTGAACATGAATATTCATATCTCGCTGTGTTTGGCACTACAGAGCACAAGCCCAGCGGGGGACCGCTGGCTAGCTGTGACGTCACTTTGACTGAATACTTGGCTATCTCTTGTTTGGAGTCCGGAACAAAATATAGCTGGATGTTAAAAGCTAGTAAAACAAGGAAGTTTTGACAGGATTTAGAGAACACTTTTGTGATTTATATGAAGACATGCTATTGACCGTGGTTTTTCTCACTATGTAGCTTCTTCATGCATCAGGATGGGGCGAAGGTACTGTAAGTATTTCAATTCACATTTTACCTCATATAAAGTCATGTCCTGATTAATTTAGAGTTTA
Source organism: Heliothis virescens (assembly GCA_002382865.2). NCBI lineage: Eukaryota > Metazoa > Arthropoda > Insecta > Lepidoptera > Noctuidae > Heliothis > Heliothis virescens. Next base: position 3,667,112 of record NWSH02000050.1, on the reverse strand, counting down.
CATATATACACATAACCACATTAGCATTAATAATATTCGACACATTTCACATGTCGGTTGAGCTTCTAATTTCCATCCAGCAAATAAACAAACATTTAAACACTGTCTGTATAATTTTAGCATTGATATTTGTAGGCATGCGAATCTCTATTATAGTTTGGTACAGGTGTTACTGACACGTAACTTCGGATTCGAGGACCCATCTCATTGTACTGACATATTTCCCATTTCAACTCGCCTCCTCTGTAATGAACTTCCCATCATTCCGTTACAATATTAACTTTTTGAAAATATATTTAGGTACAAATATTTGGCAACATCATGGGAGTATATTTATCTGTATGAGAAATGTTCAAAAGTTTAGAGAATCCATTACGGTGTCACTTGTTGCGTGGTTTGGTTTTGTTCCAAATAGGTCATGGAGAAAATGAATGTTCAGTTATTTTCTATAAAAGATTGTACGAATTGAATTAATATTTATAAGTACGGGAAATTGTTGACATGTTTTTGTGGTACGGTACACATAACTACCACTGTCTACCACTAAAAGTTATTATATAAAATCATATGAAGCGGAAAATAAACACAACGGTGTTTATTTTGTCAGTATAACCAGAAAACCCAAGTATAATTTGTAAAAACTTAAATATATAGCGAAACCTATCAAAAACATAAGTACCAATCTACCAGAAATTTCAGGCTGTACGATAAAATATCTAACCATAAATTCGTAGAACTAGTACCGAAAGGAAACCAAAATTTATTTTAATTAAAATTGTTAATTGGGACACCGTAAATTGGAACAACATTAATGTTTTAACTCTATTAATTCCGTCCTTTGAAGTAAATAAAGTTAAAAAGTTGAAATTCAGTTTTAATACGCAAATAATAAATATGGTTTATAAATTATTTTTGACTTCTAATTAGATTATGTAAGACTTTAATCGTATCAATTATTAATTTAATTTCACGTGTTTGTTTCTTCAGTTTCAAGCAGCCAATATATCTACCTATAATGGTTAAATTAAAATACTGTTTCATACCCATATGTATCATCATATTATATTGGGGTCGGCTTCCATTCTGCCCGTATGCAGCAAGTATTAGTTTTTCTTGGAGCACCTGTCTATTAGATATCTTCTCACCCCAGTTACCCGGGCAACCCGATATCCCTTGGTAAGACTGGTTGTCAGACTTACTGACTTCCCGATACGACCGTAAAGGTTAAGCCAAACGAGAGTAATTTTGTGAGTTGTGAGTAGCATAATTTCGCAGCCTTAGGCTGAGGCTAAACGAGCGGTCGCAGAAAATCGTTACAAACAAAAAAGACTACTCATTTTGCGATGCCGTGTGAATGAAATAGAACTTTTGTATGAAACCGAATGTAGCAGATTTTCTGCGACCGAAGTTCTGCTACTCACAACTCACAAAATTACGCTCGTTTGGCCTTAGCCTAAAAGGTGTACTAATGATAGCCGGAACCGAAACCTCACCAATTGTTTCCCGACCTTACAATCGATCGACACGTGCGACTGCTAGTTAGCCACGAGCTCCTCAAAATAGTGTGTAAGAAAGTAATAAATGACGCCAAATACAATTTATCTACTGTCTTTCAAATCTAATAATAGAAACTTAGTAAAAGGAATGTAATGAACCTAAATTAATTTATTAAGACCTCTTTTGCCCTTTTCTGCCATCTTATCAGGATTTTATCTTTAACAATCTAAAAACGTTAATGAAATGGAGAGGATTTTATCAGGAAACAAAAAACTGAAGGAACGATCGGACTCATTGCAATATTCCCCAAATAATCCAAAATTGGAGGAAGAATCGAGAACTAATAAAAGTAAATGAGAAAGAACATTGTATTTGCATAATGCACACATATTTTTTACTAAGATCCGGAGTATTTCAAGAGGCGGGCTTTTATTATGAGGGATTTTTAAGGAATGTTATCCATCTATTTATTTATACTAAAATAAAAATAAAGACATATTTTTTTGTTTGTTTGTACCCTAAAGAGTCCACCAAACCACCGAACTGGTTTGAAAAAGGGATTCCCAAGAATGCGAATGAAATCACAGGAAAACAGCTGGTATGGCAATAAAAATATCATATAAAGTATTTTGTTTCCCTTCAAACAAATTGAAAACATGATTCAATTAAAAATTATTAAATGCTTCAAGTCACTGTTCTATCGAGAGAGGCTCTTCATATTGTTTAATTAAAACATTTCATTACTTTATTGTTATCAAATAAAGTATTATGGTAAAATAAATATGCATAGGTCAACTAAATTGGTGATGAACATCATAATCAGAAGAAAAATAGCCTTATGCGGATGTCAGCAGTATATTATGATTCAGTAGTAATAAACTACGTAGTACAGGTGTAAGACTATCCTGCCGGGACTACGAGATTGTTCGAAGGAGTTACTCCATCCCTGGTATACTGAGGGCTCCGGAAGGAATAAAGGTATATAAAGTAGAAGTCTGACTCTCTCCCGTAGCACCAACAGCAAGGCGGGTCATCTTATTATTACCACTTTCAAGAAAGGTGTTAGAATGATTTCGTGATTATAATTTTCTGTTGAAACTGGATTTTCATATTAAAAATGAATTTAATTTAATTGGTACATAATGTTTTATGTTTACATCTAAACAATAGTACGTACAATTAAAAGTACTGAAACCAGCGTTTCGTGTCGGACGAAATTTATTTGTTCGTTCCGCCTGACACGGCAAAACACTTACGCTTATCCTTTGCGGTTCCCCTTGTTTCGTATTTAAATTTACTTCCTTAGTATGTTTGTTTTGTCTTAAGTTGTATTACAGTGGTTAATTTTATCGTCAGTTTAGTGATAGAAAGTATACTTACCAGTATGTACTCAGAACTAAATGGAAATTAGTTCTAGTTCTTTTAAAATCAAAACGTTAAAATAAAATTATTTGAAAATTGCGAATCAAAAACATAAGTACCTACTAGAAATACAGTGCTTCACTAGTATTTGCATTTCAAACTGGATCCAGTTTGTTGAAATAACTTTAGTCCTAATTAAATTCCAAAAATACATTCTAATATTACCTCCTACCTATCTGAATAATATTTCATTAAAAACATTCCCTTTAATTTATACCATAAAACAGTTAGTAGTTGTTAAAACGTCGGCTTTCAGACCCTGTCTAGGCTGGAACTCGCTAATGAAAAAGTTTTCAAAATTAAACAACACTCCGCACTCATAGTGCTCGGCAAAGTACTTCACCGTACATCACTAATGTTTTCAATGGACTTAATTAAGCTTTTAATAAAATGGCGTACGTTTTTAGATTCAGAAAATTATTTATATTCAGTTCTCTTTCATTGAAAGATAATAAACTTTATAAAGAGAAAGAAAAATATGAAACTGAAATTATTAGCGCATGCTATTTTCTTTTCGCAATCATTACATCGACCGCCCAAAACAGATTGCCAAAATAAAATATCTATTTATTACTCCCAATGATAGCAAAGCTGTGACAAATTCGTGGAATGAGCACATTGGAATTAAGATTCTATTACCGTACATTACAGATCAATTTAGGTAATTGCAGGTGCAGTGTTGACGTGTGTTGCTAAAATGCGGCAGGCGCCACCGAGTGTTCCGCATTCTATTTGCAGTTGCAGCCGTCTATCAAATATTTCCACGTATCAAACGAAAATATCATTTGTACACTAATACTTGCACAGCTTATGCAACATACGTCCTCGGGTATTTTAATTTTGAATTAGAAGAGAAAATAAAATTGTATGAATGTTTGTGTCGAGTTTATTTTCATTGCACTTGATTTATTTCAGCGCGGTATAATAATTTTCTGCTTACAACTTCAATACTCCACCCACAGTGATGGTGAATAAGTATGAAATGTAAATATGTATGTAGGTTTTATAAAAAATATTACTTGTCGATATTAAATTGATATCAACTATAATTCAAGAAAACTGATAATAATTTTACACTGTCATGAAAACTTTCTCTATTAGCTATTCTTTCAGTAGATAAACTCAAGAGAAATAAAATAAACTTGGCACAACATTACTCTAATTGCTTTAAATTACTCTTCAATTCAATTATGACGCCACTTCCAGCATTTAAATTAGAATACGAAAACAAAGAACTGGCACGAGCAAGCAGAGCGCTCACTTTTCACATTATTTGAATAAAATAATATGGATCTAGTTTTACAGCAAATGTGCAAATAAATGCTTAAGCACGGTTCTGTTCTTAATTAAATGAATATTAGACAGAGGAGGCTAATTATTTTGGTACAAACAGCTTAACATGGGGTTACTGCAATAGTTTGGTGTGACTACGGAGTCGGCGACCGGTCCGGTGGGAGTTCTGAATAATTGCATCCCGTTACACGACTGTGTTATTACAGAACAACTCGCTTGAGGTAAATTAACTTCAGATAACACGGTTTTGGTTTGTATACCTTGGTTTCAGTATATCCTTTGAGTAAACGATAAGTTATCTGATGTTAGAGAAGTCGTATTTTGCTTCAGAAGTTTATAAATTGTCAAGATTTTCATTCGATTGCCGATGTTTGATGATGATGAATTTCCAACAACATATTTTTGAATACAGTACATGTTTATTCATTCAATGGCTTTTAAAGTCTATGAAAGACTGGCTTCTGCCAGCGGCTTCGCCCGCGTAACACTTAAAATCCCGTTCCCGTGGGAATTTCGGGAAATCCTTTCTTATCTCGGGTGAGAGTCTTAAGATGAACTTCTGTACAAAATTTCAGCTTTTGGGCCTTGCGTTGATGAGTCAGTGAATGAGTCAAGATTTTGACTTTTATGTGCATAGATGATTTCAAACAGCAGCCGTGTCAGGCACTTGCGCTAGATGTTTCAATACACATTGTAATAATATACCTGAAGAGAATAAAATATTCAATTGATATTATTTATATAGCTCCATGTGTACCTGTTATGGTCCACATGATAAATTGTGCCTTATACATAATGTCCGGTCATTATGAAAAATGCCCAATCTGAGAGAGCAACTTAATAATGTTCATTCAAATAATCAAATTGACTGGGCCTTCTACATATTGTACTTCGCCCTTTGGGCAGAGTAATACAAGCAAATTTAATTAGTAATTTTTAATTTCTATTGTTACTTAAAATAAACTAAATGTAACAATTTAAGTAATCAGTCAGATTTTGTAAAGCTTGGAACGTCATTGAGGTAAATTCAGTTTTTTGCACCAGGCATGATTTCTGCCACGGCTCCGGCGCTGCGGGGCTCTGGCGGTCCCACGCGAGTTTATCGTCGCAGATAGGTTTAACGCTCACCACTGCAGCTTCGGCTTGCTGGCCGGCACTGCCGGCCAGCCTCAGCCGCGGTGGCGAGTGTTACAACCACCTGCTCCTCAACTCGCGGCCCGCCTCGCCCCTCCGCGCCTACACGATTTTGAATTACACTCTAGGGGTAGGGCAGACACGACTGCGTGGAGTCGGATTTACAANCTGCAGCTTCGGCTTGCTGGCCGGCACTGCCGGCCAGCCTCAGCCGCGGTGGCGAGTGTTACAACCACCTGCTCCTCAACTCGCGGCCCGCCTCGCCCCTCCGCGCCTACGCGATTTTGAATTACACTCTAGGGGTAGGGCAGACAAGACTGCGTGGAGTCGGATTTACAGCAATTCGTTTCTGCCATTAAAACCTGACTTTCAGCTAATATACTAGGATATATATTTTTTGGACAATTCGATTACAATGCAAAACTAAACACAAAAAAAAAATAGCGCCCGCCGCACGAGCCGCATGCTGAATAGCGGTCTCTGATTGGTCAAACCGTGTCACGCGTTCTTTCCTCCCCGCACCGCGTCAAATTTTGCTTTATTATCAAATTGCCCAAATGTCATGTAGCAATATAAAAATGACCGTGCAATGTGATAAATAATGAAGTTTAGATAGTAATTAATCACTCAGCCCGATAGAGCTAAACATTATTCATAATGCTCGCACATTATGAATAACGCCCGCATTAATCACCTAGTCCATAACATACCTATCGAATATGAAATAAGTATCACAGATTACTATCAATTGCTGAACATAAATGTAATGTGTGGCTTTTGATGCGTAAAATTGTGACATATCTGCGAACCGATAATAGCCGATGAAGTTCAATTCGCTCACCAAGTTATTAGCATACTAAGTACGTCATCATTCCAATTAAAACTGCCACCATATTGACTAATCATCATTTGCGTCGATATCATAATGAATGAATTACAATTTTTCATGAAAAATACTCTATGTTGAATATTTAAAGAATGGTACTACCAAAACACTTTTTAGTAGGTATACCTTTTTGTTTCAGAGAGCCGTATAAAAAGTATCGAGATTAAAAGTTTTTTTCACAACAAAGTAAAACCCTTTGACGTGTAAAATGTGAAAGTTCAGCGACAGACATAATGAAACAGTTGTTTGCAGAATTTTATTTCGTTGTGTAGTCGGGAGGCGTTTCACCAATATATTTATTACGGCTGTTAAATATTTAATTATTTTGGCTCGTACTTCGTGTGTAGAATAATATGATTAGGTCACATATTTAAGATATGATATTAGGCTTATCTGTTAGGGACCGTCCATTAATCACGTGAGGTTCGAATAGGGGAGGGGGGGTTATATATAAAATCACCAAGCATCAGATCACATCACTTCTTATACATCAAATGTATCACCAAGGGGGAGGGGGGGTGAAAAAAAAGCTAAAATAAACATCACGTGATTAATGGACGGCCCCTTATTTAGTTTTATGCAGAACTATCCAGTTCATTTGTTGTTAGTTATGAAACATATTTTATTCTTGACTAGCTTCTGCCAGCGGCTTCGCCCGCTTCCCGAGGGAACTATTTCCCGTACCTGAATAAAAAGTAGCCTATGTTATTCCTCAAAGTCTATTCTATCTTTGTACCAAATTTCATCAAAATCGGCTCACTCGTTTAGGCGTGAAAGCGTAACAGATAAACAGACAGAGTTACTTTCGCATTTATAATTTTAAGTAGGGATAGCTCTTCCTTACGCTTAAAAACCTTATTCGTTTTTCCCCCAATGTTAATTATCATATAAATTACCTCAAGATTATCATCAAAAATCTATTCAATATAAAAAAAATGTAAGCAAAAACGCGTAAATAACGATAAGAAAGAAAATATAGTAACAAGCATCTTGTTCCAAGGATATTGTGAGAGATAACTAAAGGGAATGGCTTGTTGTGGTGCTGGCTAAAGGCACCCCTCGTTATTTATGGACCATTGTGGTCTTCCCACTGGCTGCATGATGCACAGCTTTCACTAACGTTCATTAAGAATTTGTTAGCTTTATATTTTGTGAGCAGGTATATTTTTAACTGGTTGAATAGAGGACGTTTAATAACGCTTTGTCAAGTGTTTTCATTTATATGTGTCCGTTCTATTGCGAGTCTTGCTATGGTGAATATAATGAGGTTACACGTCAATGTGTCTTCTTTAGGATATCATAATTATTATTATTGCAAATTATATTTATTACATCTGCATTTATCACATTAGCATCCGAATATATCGTCTCCTAGGCACTTTGATACGAAGTAACTATGGTTTTGTTTTTTTGCGATATATCAAGAAAAGTTCCTATATGTAAGTATCTAGTAAGATATAGATATTGCGCTTGAGAAGAACAAATTCCGCAGCAATTTCTCTTAAATCCGTATAACTTGACCTAAATCCTTGTTCGCGTGTGTAATAGAGAATCGAGAACTGGATGCGTTATTCACTATCTTATAGACTCTATACTATATTTATCTATATCTGTATACCTATACTTTTGTTTCAAAATGTAAAGTAAAATTAATTTCCAACTAAAAGGAAATCTAAGAATTCTTCAGTTTGTTATGAATTCGAGATGGTTTCAAAAAGCCTTTGTTGCCTTTCAATTTATTTTGGAGTCCATTTGAAGGACAGTCCAATTTTACGAATTTCTTGTCAAATATTTGAGCGACTGTTTTTAAAATTGTGAAGAGTTTTTAAAATTGTTCTTTTGTTTATTTTTACAATATTCTAAATATATTAACGGCCAGTTTCACAAGTTCCAGATAAAGTTCTAGATAGTTATCTAACAAATCATGCCATAGAAAAATAGCCAAAATTAAAAACTTCTATAGCCCTATTTGTCAGATAGCTACTTAGAACGTTATCTAGGACCTGCGAAACTGGCCATTAATTTAGTAGAAAATGCACTTAAGCTCTATTTTACTAATTTAACGTTTTTGACGTCGAATGTGACATTAGTGAGGTATTTTACCTTCCCTCAAAATAGTTTGCCGTCAAAAACGATATTAAACTCAGTCCAAAAACAGGGTGCTTCTAACTTTTAGCACAATTTATTCAGTTATTCTAATTGCTGAATATTTAGCCTGCGGTTTGGAACTAGAAGCGAGGTACTGAGTTCATCTAGTTAGAGTGAATTCCCACAAATATTACATTGAAATTCAGTACTTTAATTAGGTTCATAATGATCATAATCTGGCTGTATGGGTAAGGTATAATCACGATATCGTCATTTGTTTTTGATTTAAAGAAATTAGTGTTTGATGACCATATTCTGTACATACAACGAAAAAGAAAAAACAAATGATTGTGTCCTAAAAAACAAACTATCAGAGTGACCCCAGTTCCTGTTCGCTGGCAGCATCGATTTAATCTTCGAAATAAATTACGCAACTATCAGAAACTTCTGTTGTGAAAATCTAATAGGAAATGAAAAGGAAAAAGTCGTGCCCCGCCACCGATCCGTGTCGTACGATCGAGCCCTTGAGAATCTCTCACTATTCGATTTAATACCCACTACTAGCATCGTGAAAGGGGGTGATTATATCTACCTACATAAGAACATTGTACAGACGACAGCACATCAAGTTACCACAATCTGTCAAATTTCTGCAATCGATTTTCAACCTTATCACAATGGAGGTAGGTAATGTTTGACTGGTAAAATTTGACAGATTCGTTTACGTTGAACTGCTGTCGTCTGTACTTTAGAACATTTCAATCGCGTTTCGCATCCTGAATGAGCACAAAAACCAATAACGTGCGTTGTGGTAGCGTTTACTTAGAATACTTGTATTTTCGGTTCAAGAAATTGAGGCAAAGTTCACCATAAGTAATGTTTATCATGAGTAGCTACTGGGAAAGTAAGCTTTAAAAGATGGTTGTAACTTTGAGAATAAGAACCATTTATTTTGTCTTCAATTCATAACCAATACTGTGGTTGATGTAAGTGTCCTAGATACTTATATGTTTTTTTTTTATCAAAGGAATCATTAATGTGAATGATAGTAGGTAAGTTAAATAATTTTCAAAACTAAATACCAGTTGTTGTACACGACTAATAGTGAGTTGCACTATCAACTATAATAATAACAGAACCATTTTCAGTTATCAAAATTTCTGATTTGACCAATGGACAGTCGTTTCACGGCTGGTTAAGGTTTTCGTTATCGTGCAACTCATTCTAAGTAAACAAAGTTTGGCAGACTAAATTGTTGTCAAGATCGCTTGTCGCAAAAGTCTGGGGCTTGCTGAAACTTCAGGCATCGCGAACATTCCTAGGCGGGTCGTTCAGCCGGAATGAGCGCGCGCCTCTGAGCTCGAGTTCCTCGCCGCCATTCTCGAGATTTAAGCCTCAAAATGAAATCGTTTCTAGCAAAAAGACATTTCTACTAGGCTGCCAGTTATTCAGTGCAGCTTGGAAGTTATTGAGTTCCTCTGTGTTCCGTAGTTAGTTGTTTTAAGGTGGATTGTGAAAAAAACGATGAAGTAGGTATACAGGTTTCATCTTAACAAAATATCATAGTTTTTTCCCTGAAGAGTTCCACTAAGATCGGTGTTTCTAAAGCTGCAACTATCTATCTACGATATGAATGTTTGTGTTATAGTAATCAGTGGTAAGCTCATGTACCTAACTATTGCCGTAAAATGAACCCAAAACAAACACTTTTACGACTTAGAATGCAATCCTAGATCAGAATCTTGTTGACTCACTTAGTAAGTAAAACGCATAAGCGTACAAAGTTCTTAAAGACTTTTACAACGCAAAACAAAGTAACCCTACAAGTTTGTAAAACACAGAAACCGACCAGAATATTGATTAGTGCCACTAATTTATTTACAGAATTCTAAATGGATGAGACAGAAAGACATGGAGTAGAATCCCATAAGCCTGGTTTGAGGTAAGTTTATTGAACGAAGGCCTTCAGTAAATTGAACAAATGAACGCCGAGTCAGCCACGGCGGCATATTCTCAAACCGCAAGACATAGAAAATTGTGTTCACTGTCGTACCCAATATGTCCCCGCTATATCTCCCTTTATTTGATAGTGGAAAAGGCGAATAAACAAGAAATCTACTATCATTATCTACTGTTATTGTAGTACATATAGCAGTAGAAATTTTCCTTGTACTGCTTGAATTGTAACGAGAATAAAATACAAGACGTGTAGATAGATGTATTCCTACGTAAACTTGTGTTTTTGTCTGTAAGCCACGTTTTTATTTTATTTTAAGACTTCTATATTTTACCAATGAATACAGTACCATGGAACTTAAATCTGATAGATTCTCACAGTCTTAGAATACTAATACCAAGTGTATAAATATTATAAAGTAATAAATACTTTTTTGGGTACCACAAATGTTTTGGGATAATAATTACAAAACCATAAAAAGGGCATTCGTTACTCGCTTCCACCTTACTCTCTATATAAAAGCAGGCCTGGCTTGAAGCCAAGATAACACGATAATGCCTAGACAACATAGGAGCTCTTAGCACTTATTTTTTATCCCTTTAGAGGTAAAAACGTATCGTGATAATAGCCAATTGACGGTGGCGTGCACTCTGCGGGACATCGTAAATCTTTCTAATGTAAACTATATTTATTTTTTATATGATAAATTTTATTGATTCAAGCAGTTAACTGCAACTGTAAATAAAGGTAATTAATTTAAAATCAATCATATTAAAATTAAAAAACATTTTTGCCAAATTGTTATTAAAATGGGAACAGGATAATTTAATTACTAAATCAAATAAAACCTATCCAATGAACCTTTTCAACAACACGTTGTTAATTCAAAATTTGTATCTTATGAAATTCACCATGCTATCTCTAACACCTTAAAAACCAGCGTTGTTTAAAGTTGTCCAAGTTGAACATACTTTTTAGAATTTTTACTCAAACTACATGTAAACGGCTGAGAGTTCCCAAGCTGCTGAAGTCTGTACTTATTTATTCAGGCCGTAAATTACTAAAGCTGGTTTAGTAGTTTCCGAGATGAAAGAGTTGGCTAATCTTACAAGAACTTTGAACAAGCGGAAGGATTTTTAAAACAGTGTTCTTTTAAACTATTTGTCTAGGTTTACATTAAAACTGCACTTTATTCGGATTTATTTTCTACTAAAAGAAAAGTACTAAAATCCTAAATAAATACCTACCTTAATCTTCATCAACACTAACCGCGCTTTGTATACCAATGTATGTGGTAAAATAATATCTCAATCAATACAAAATAACTTTGAAATAAGCTACATCTGTCACAATTTTCCAGAGAAAACCCACTTATAATAAATCCTTGTCAGATACACTGTTACAGATACAGATTGTCTTGCAAATAAATCACCTAGGTTTCACACCCTATCACAGTAGAGGATAAAATCGAATGATTACACGTTAGTGCAAGAATATTTACCAAGCATGGTTCTCATCTGCCTAGCCATTTTCCAATTATGCTGGAGTCGGCTTCCAATCTAACCGAATACAGCTGAGAACCAGTGTTACATGCAGCGACTGCCTGTCTGACTTCCACAACCTCCAGTCACCCGGGCAACCCGATACCCATTGTTAAGGCTGGTTGTCAGACTTTCTGGCTTCTGACTACTCGTAACGACTGCCAAAGATGGTCAAACGACCGCCCACCAGTTAGTCATGCCTTCTGACACACATAAAAATTCGTGATGACAAGATGGTCACCCATCCATGGACTGGCCGCACCAAGCGTTGCTTAACTTCATGATCGATCGATCCGCACGGCTTTGACTTAGCCCCGAGCTCTTCTACCGACCTAAATAAACCAAAATAGTCAAAGTAAACTATTAGGCTATCAATGGTATAGTCATCAAATGGAGCCATTCCATAAAAGGGCAATCATTTTGCCTTATTAAGTAGCTGTATAGGACAATTGTGGGCCGATTGCTTTTGTTATACACTTTTAACCAGTTTAAGTTGACCTTTAACGTGCGGCGCATCGTCTGGTAATAAATCAGGTTTCCACTTAAAGAGGGGGCGGGGGGAGGTCAATGTAGCTGGTACCATGCAGTATTACGACACGGAAGTAAGAGATATAAAATGTAGCGGGAAAGGGCATACCCATTTAATGCTATCGAATTTATAGTGAAGTGGGTTAGTGTTGCTACAAAATGAGATTTAGTAACGGTTTTTTTCTATAGAAGTTGGTGCGTATTAAATTGTATTTACTATGAGTTATTAGATATAAGGCCTTTAAGTTCTTTTGTCTCAAAATATTAGCTTAATTACAAAAGATTAAACATTGTCTTCATTAACAAGAAACATATTTCCTATAGATACTTAATTTAATGCCAATAAATTACCCCGAAGACGACGATTTCTCGGAAAACAATAGATTCAATCACAAAGTTTATTCTAAAAGGCTTTGTTTGATTTAGTATATTATTATATTGGCTCTAAACATTGATAGGCTCTGGCTCTATATAACAATTTATTTGAAACTAAATTATAATTTCTCTATTGAGTCTGTACTTTTATACATAAATAATAGTGTAAACATTTTTTTGTTTGTTTGTCTGTACCCATTGTAGAGGTTCTGAAACTCCGAAAAATTATGCCATTGTTCGGTAGCTAAACCCCTAGTAACGGCTATATTTTATCCGGGCAGTAGTTCCCACGGGATGCGGACGAAGCCGCGGGAAAACACTAGTCATTCATATTTCCTTACTTTAACCGAATGAAAAAAATCCCTACCAACTGATAACCTTTTAGAGAACTAAATTAAAGAAAAACAACATATCATATACCTACGTAGCGTGGTTACATGTCACATCTAGTTTCTCTAAGTCGGTGTAAGTGCGACCACTTGTGTTCACATTAACAATGCACCTTCCCACACATGGGTACGCCACTACCGTCGTCGCTCCTATGCTAAGTTTGTTACATACGTTGTTGCCTCATAATGTTATCTGCTGGCATTTTCGTGGCAAGGATAAAGGTTCTGTACCTACCTATTTAAATCTATACTTAGTATATAAAACTGAAGGGTTTGTTTGTTTGAGCGCGCTAATCTCAGAAAGTAGTGGTCCGATTTGAAAAATTCTTTCAGTGTTATATAGCCCATTTATCGAGAAAGGCTATAGGCTACTTTTTATCCGGGTGCGCCGAGTAGTTCCCACGCGACGCGGGTGACACCGCTGGCAGAAGCTAGTGTTATATAAGTTTCCCTATAAGTATGGATATTAAATTTAAATTTATTAATAGCTTTATAAATTAGACTGTATAGATAGTTCTTAAACTTTATGCTCTAATTTTATAAAGGTAACGAGTTTGTTTATCGAACGCACTAATCTCAGAAACTACGGGACCGATATGACAATTGTTTGTAGTTTTTGATAGTTCATTTATTGAGAAAGACTTTAGGCTTTTTTTCTTCTCTTACCGAAGCTAGAACTAAACTAAACCATTGAAGCGACTTTGTCAAGTTCCAAAATGATTATGGACGCCTAGTCAGGCAAACGCTATTTTTTTTATAAGGATCGTAAGTAGAAATATAATACCAGTGAAAAAATATATTATTATATTCGTATCTAATCTTCAGTTATTGTTCCCGTAACACAGTTGAATGTTTTTAATATCGCAAACAAGCGCGCAGATTGAAACTTAGTGGAGCGAATTGTAATATCCGGCAAGGCCAACTCTACAGCATGATTTTATACACAATTTCCTATTATTCTTTAATTATATTTACAATTATTATTTCCTATGAACAATGGGACATATCACGTATAACATATTATTGACGGAAAGTTTCACAGATTCTAGATAGCCAGATAACGCCATAGAAAAGTTCTCTAAATTAAAAACATTTCTTTGGGACTATCTGTCAGATATCTTTATCTGGAACCTGTAAAACTGGGCGTGAGTTATGTTCTAATCTATAGATATCTACTTATTTTTAAGCAACGTTGAATTCCTATAAATAGTGGGCGATCAATGTATTCTGTAGTAAATAGTAGATAATTATCAGCACAGTTATCGATTACCTATTTACCCAAATTTCTCAATGTTGGTAAAAAAACAATAAAAAAGTAACTTAAATTTGGTCTAACAGTCTTACAGTCTACTGAAGACTTGCCATAATTATATGGAACTCAAATAAAATAAGGGCCCTGAGGACTCATTTCAGTTGGTGCATTCCTGGAACTTCTAAGCACTCGTTCGCGATCATTTGAAGGACGTTTACAAAGGTGACAGACCGAGGAATGCTTCAGACTCCTGTCATCGACTCCTAACTTTTAATTAAAGAAGTTTTATGCAGTTCTTTGTATTAAAAAAAAAATACTCTATTTAAGATCCCTAACGCACGAACCGGTAATTGCTTAATCTTTAGTACAGACGCCAGGATATCAAGCTGCCACAATTTGTCAAATTCCTTCAACAGATTTTCAACCTTATCACAATAATGGAAGGTTAATGTTCGGTTGGTAATATTTTACAGATTCGGGTAGATTGACGTGCTGTCGTCTGCACTTAAGCGTAAAGTTTTGAAGACAATATTTTATGTAGTAAATCTAGCTGAAACAAAACCATTTGATTTCAACAAGCAATGTAACAGCCGGTGAGTCTCAAAACACTTAGAACTTAATAGTTATTTAGTAATAGTAGGTACTAAACTAAGCCTTAACGGTAATGGCTGTTATAAAATCCATCTTAGCTCCGAAATATTTCAATACTAACGCTTGCCCCGACTTCGCATACATTTACTTGGAAATTGAGCAAAAATGTGTAATAAGTATTCCATACAGGGGTACTGTGTTACATCTCATTTCGTATGCGGATTTTAGATTAAACGTGGAAGTCACTTTGAATATTTCGTTTAATATTTTAAGTACGGTAGAACAATAGAATTATACTTAGAGTGCGCAAACTTATGCTTTTTAGTGCAATAATTCTTGCATTAAAAGTAAAACTATGCTCTTATAGTGAAAAATCTGCTCACTTTTCTTTCGGACTTTCAATTTCATTATTTCGCAATCAATTCTCAGCCTCATAAATTGAGGCTTTGACAAAAGTGCCATTTAATAGTTCAACAAAAATCTTTGGCAGTCGTTACGGGTGAAGCCAGAAAGTTTGACGACCAGTCTTACCAAATGGGTATCGGGTTGCCCGGGTAACTGGGTTATGGAGGGCAAACAGGCAGTCACTCCATGTAAGACACTGATTCTCAGCTACATCCGCTGCTAAAATAGTTGGGAAAAGGCTATACAGGAGATTTTCATTGTAGCACAAAGTGTAAGAATTATTCGAATAAACAACCTGAACATATTTCTATGAAGTTGCAATAAGCCGAGAAAGTTCATATGTTCAGGCATTTTATAAAGCCTTTTACGTTGCTTGATTAAAATACAACGCTTGGCTGCAACTCGTATAAAGTTTATTCAATATACTTTATATTTTCAGTGTATAAGTGTTGAAACTGATGAATGTTTTCTGAAATCATTATAATCGAATAATTGGAATGTATTTCGTATCGGTAGATGTAAATTTAACTTTTGTTTTCTTTTAAATTTGTAATAAAATACGAGTATGTGTAGGGCCATTATTGGTATGTGTTAACTTCATTTCCACGTAGTTATTTTCAATTAAAAATACAGAATTCATTGAATGAATTTTCTGAAGTAAAACTCTATACTTTGTTTGGGCATCAGATACCTCTAAGTGTTCTTATGTAGGTGTGAGTTTGATAAGCATTTTTGCTATAGGTAGGTACAGTATAACCACCTACATACAACCCACTTGAATGTATGGACAATTGGGCACTAAATACCTTTATACAAGTTTGAACCTCGTCCGTCTATTACTTAAAAAATCTAAGTCATTGATACATAATCTTAATTAATTTATAATTATCTTTTTTTTTAATTTATCTTTCTAGTTTCATTTTTGTTTCTTTAGTAATTTAAGTTTGCACATATTATGTAAATAAGTGTGTATATTTTTGTTGGCAATGAAAAGACATCTGTAGGTATTGAGAAAATCTATTTCCACTGCATTGAATTAGGAATCCAGTGACATCAAGTTTGGTCTTGTGATGTATGTACAACGTACCTTATGTATGAGAATGTACTGCTTCCAGCAAAGCCCTTAGCGAAACCATTACTTGCAGTTATATACGATCCGGGTGTACCAGTGGACATTTACGATCTTCAATACTTGTCTCGTTTTACAAATGAATAAATAACTGAGAAATGTGAAGAGCTCGTGGCTAACTGCGGAAATCAATATTCTGTCTATCTCTGGATTTGCTTACTAGTGATAGAATTTTGACATTGGCCCCATACAAGTTATGTCAAATAACTCAGAAATGTCTCACTCTACGTCAAGATGTATCTTGCTTCCAGTCTTAGATTTGTGATTTCTAATTTTCAAAAGACTCCACGTATACTTGTCAAGTGTATATTGTAAAGTTCTGTATACTTATATGAGGATAAAAAGAAAAAAAAGCGAACAGGAAACTCGTTCAATTACTTTCAGTTCAAAGGACAAGGTTTTAACTTTATATTTTTTTATTTTGATTTGATTTATTTTTCTTTCAGCTTGCAATGTTTAATAAAATAAATATTATCCGATTGTTGGCACAAATATTAATGTAAAATCTATCTATATCTATACATATAATAAAACAGTAAAAAAATCGTGTCTGTACATTTAATATTTTTACAAAACAAAATATGTAGGGTTAGAAATTGAAAGAAGAGTAAGAATTCGAAAAAAAAATTTTGTCTGTTTGTATGTTTGTATGTTTGAATGTTTGTTTGTTTGTCTGTTTGCACACCCTAATCTCAGGATCCACAGGACGGATTTAGATGAAACTTGGCAGACATATAGCTTATATATCAGAATAACATATAGGCTATTTTTTTTTGGAAATTCTCTCTTTAAGGGGGGTAAAAAGGAGGGGGTAAATTTGTATGAAACTCCGTCAGTTTTGAAGCTAATTCGATTAAAATTAATATTTGGCTATTTGGTTAGAAATTAAGAAGGACACAATAATTATTTTTGGAAATTCTGCCTTAACGGGGGTGAAAAAGGGGGGGTAAGTGTCTATGAAACTCCTTCAGTTTTTAAGCTGTTTTTGCCCTTCGTTGTGTGACGGTGTCGCTGTTTTTCACACGGACAGCTTTATGTAGCTTTCTCACGCGTAACTAGCTCCGATAAGTGTTCATTTTTACCGATAGATAGCGTTGTCCATACATTCTAAAAAGGCAGTCAATACAATGCAATGGTATGGTATGATAAGTCTGAAACATCTCGAATCGTCTCGCGCAACCCGTCGTTTCCCCGGGCTCTTAGAATTCGACATCAGACGTTTAAGCTCTTTCATTTTGACGACCGTTATCGCTGGCATAAGCGACATGTTCCGCGTACGAAATCGCGGGCAGAAGCTAGTTATAAATATTTCAATATTTTTATATTAGGTACTACATTCAGTTTTTCACAATAATTTAATTTTATTGAATTCAGTTGATTAATAACCAAGAAATATAAATACATACAGATATTAATTTGTTAAATAAACTGAAACCTAACAATTTAAATGGTACCCATAAGTAAGCATTTGTATTGCGAAAACATTTTCAAATAACTTATTTAAAGGAATCAAACCATATTGTGGGTCTATAAAACTACGTACAGATGACATATTCCCATTTCTGTCTATCTTAACTACAGAATCTACTACAATAATCGTAAGCATTTCTATAACCAGTATATAAAGACCTATAACATACACGTTCATAGAAGAGTACCAGGGGTCAAATTACATAGGCGATCGTCATTTCTTTATTTTGGTAGGTCAAAGTAGCTGGCATGAGGACTACCCACGCACTATTTCGTAAACTTATTTGCCCATTATAGTTTGTCGAACCCAAACAAGTACTAAAAACGCCCATACAAGGTCCCGTATTGTATTGTGATATGCAATTATCATCTGGTATACTATTACCGAATTCATTATTCAAGATTCATTCACAATACTTGGTTCTACGAGCTTTTGTTGATTTCACTCAGTTTGCGGTACCCCAAAAATAAGGTATTATGCTCTCAATGTTTTCTCCTTTTTTATTTACAGGTGGAACGGAGGGTTATACGGAATTCAAAGGAGAATAATTATATTTCAAGGAGGAATTTCCGTTCGACGGCACGTGTATTGTGGGTGGGTCTTATTAAATCTATTTCGACCATTCACGTACTCATGTCTATATTTTTTATGGCGTGAAGAAATCTTGTTACCCTCTTGAGGGTCACGTGAGAGTTATATCAAATTTCCTGCACCTAACTGTAGAAAACGACATATAAAAAATACAAGTTTATATTTCATACACTTACTGGCAAAATACTTAAACTTTTCGTAACTGTTTTGCGTAAAAGAGAATTTCATTCGCAGTTCCCTCTGGTCCACTTAACATTCATAGCATTAGGATCGAAAACAAACAGCATAATAACTGAGAACATGATCTTTTATTTACATGTCGGGACAAATAAACACTAGGGGTAAAACTGGGTAAAACGCCACCCACTACAATTTTGGGGTAAGAGTACTATAATCGCAGGTAGAAGTTTACCCTCCGCTTGTTTCTATAGTGTTTCGACTTTATTGACTCTTATACTTATCCTATTTCCATGGGTATATCGGGTGGAAGGGACACCTTAACGAATACATTTTCAAGGCTTCAGTATCAACCCACATAATATGGAGTTAAATTCGTTAGTAATTTTTTATAAATAAAGTCACTGTATAAATTAATGGCCTCATTTATACTATATCTATACTAATATTATAAGGCTGAAGAGTTTGTTTGTTTGTTTGAACGCGCTAATCTCAGGAACTACTGGTCCGATTTGAAAAATTCTTTCAGTGTTAGATAGCCCATTTATCGAGGAAGGCTATAGGCTACTTACTTTTAATCCGGGTGCGCGCAGTAGTTCTCACGGGTAAGCGGGTGAAACCGCTGACGGAAGCTAGTGTATAAATATATAAATAAATGGCCTCATGTGGAATGTATTATGCATTAATTTAATAAAATATTAAAAGTAATACTCATCCAGAAGTAACTTTTCCTCAAAATTGAAACAATTTTTTAATAATTTATCTCACATGATATATATATATATATATATATATGTATATTATTATATATGTATTGTAGTCAGAAAATATAATATGAACTATTTCTTTCAATATACACCAACTCTTCAAGTATAACGCGAATATCCATGAATAATTCTTTGCCATTTCATGTAACCTATTAAGCAGACTTAGCAACAAAGCCTTCAAAGGTTAAAATCCTTAAAAAGAAAAAAGGTAACAATCGTTTGAAAGTAATGTACAGAATGGTCCTTATTTTTCCTGCGTGTAAGTAACTTCCATTGCTGAAAAATATATAGGGTTTATATTATATTAAATTCTAGTTATATTATAATTATTCTTATTTATGTTATATACATTAGGGAAACTATTTCCGTGCGTGTATTTTCTGTCTTTATTTTATCAATAAAATATGATATCACTGAAAACTAAGTTTTAAAACATTTTGCAAACATAATGTATTTTTATAATTATTATTCGGATTAGCAGCTTGTTGTAGATTTAATTCCCGTAAATATATACCGACTGATTTTTTATATTTCTTTTATATTTTAGGAATATGAACGTTAGGGTGTCCCTTAAATTTCAAGGTCGATATTTTTTTAGGCATACCTTCTTAAAAGTTTCGTATCAACCTTATATTGTTTAGAAAAAAATATTACCTCGATTGATTGATGGTAACCCGTGCCGACTTGCGATTTAAGTTTTTCCATACAAATAGCGCGAGTACCACACTGCGACTTACGACTACACGTTTTATTTGTAAGTTTTTACGATTTTTTCGAGATTATTAGTTATTTATTGTTTAGTGTGTTAATATGTCGGTCAAATTATGAAGTGATCAACAAAATATTTTCCTTACCAGATTGCCTAGCTATTAAACAAGTGGTGCACAATTACCATCTAATTGACAAATTCTGTCAGTCTTATTTTACAATTATTCTAGAGGTTAAACTGACTGTTAATTTAATTTTGTGTTAAGATTCTTCTAATCTAACAGCCAGACATGTGTCAGCAACACAACACACCTGCTGGGGAGTTTGTTGCGCCACTTCTTCTTTCCAGCAAAAACACATAGGGAAATGTGAAGCGCGGGCGTTTATGAGACTATCTCATGTAATTTTGGCGTTTGAAAAATGCTGTTTTTCAGCCTAATTTGAAAAAATACTTTTCTGATTTTGATTTTTTTAAAGATAGGGAATGCATTATATATTGAAAAAGCAAGAATACCGATTTGAGTATTTCCTAACTGCGTGAAGAACTTGTTGGATGGCGAGGGCGATCTATTCTTTACAAATATGTTTACTTCTTCTTACAAAGGCTAAACTGGATGTTTGCTTATTTATTGCGATGTTGCATGTTAAACCTTGGCTCGAATGCACAGTTGCGACCAATCCAAAAGTAAAAAATCTAATCAGGACGTTAAAAGAGTACGAAAAAGTAGATACAACAATTGCTAAAGCTGCTATAAGCAAGTTTTGCCATCACTTGTGGTATTTATGTGAAGACACAGTCACTCCATCACTGTTTGATGACAAAGTTGATAACCAAACTAAGAAGAAAATGATTGCTAACAAAATAGGGACAAATTTTAGCAAACGCCATGACACGTCGAAGGGAAAACAGACTCAAAGGTAGTTTGGTGAGTTTTATTAACTTTATTTGAGTTATTTTAATTCATTTTGTTATTAATAATTGTTTAATAATAATTTTTATTTATATTATCTTATTATTTAGTTTCAGTTTTCAGATTAAAGTCGTTGATTGAAATTGCATAGCAAACAATTTCAATCACGACTCTAGATTGATGTCAGTTTTGTTAAGACAGATATATCTTCTGAGATATAATGCTGCTTTTCTT
>NWSH02000050.1:3593361-3645741 GCA_002382865.2 Heliothis virescens | reverse complement strand
TACCAATCATTATCTAATCATTTCACAAACGTTCTACAGCTTTGTTATCTCATCTCAGTTTGCCAGCCACCCCAAAATACTAATATTATGCTTCAATGTTCTCCTTTATTTACGTGGAAGAGGTTATACTGAATCAAAGATAATATTATATATTCAATTTAAGAATTTCCGTTCGCACGCTTGTGGGTGGTATTTAACTATTCGACCATTCAGTAACTCATCATAATTTTTATGCTGTGAGAAATTTTACCCTTGAGTCACGTGAGATTATATCAAATCCTGATCCCAACTGTATAGAAAACACATATAAAAAATACAAGTTATATTCATACACTTACTGGCAAAAATACTTAATGTCTGCATCTAACGTTTGCGAAAAGATAATTTCCTCTACAGCCCTTGTCAACTACATCTGCATTAGATCAAAAACAAACAGTCATCAAAATCAGACCATATCTTATTAATCGTATCAAAATAAACACTAGGTAAAACTGTAAAACGCCACCACTACCTTTGGTAAGCTATTACTATTAATCCATAAGTTACTTCCGCTGTTCATAGTTTCGACGTAGACTCTCTCATATACTATCCCTATTTCCGACTGCGGTATCGGAAGGGACACCACAATCCATCCAAAGCTCAGTATCAACCCACATTATATGAGAAATCGTTAATAATTTTTTATAAATAAGCACGGTAAATTAATGCCTCATCCTATTACATCATCATATACTAAATATAAGCTGAATTTGTTGAACGCCTAATCTCTAAACTACTGGTCCATTTGAAAAATTTTTCTTCATGTAATACCCATTTACTCGAGTCTAAGCTAGTACCTTACTTTATCGGTCGCCGAATTAGTATCCTTCCACGCGTAAGGTTGTTTGAAACCGCTTACCAAGTAGTGTATATCCCAACTCCATACTTAAATAAATGCCCTCTACTGTGAATACGAGTAATGCCATTAATTTCAAAAAATATAAAGTATAAGCCAATCCAGAATAACTTTTCCTCAAATTGACAACAAAATTTTTAATATTAAGTTTCTCAATACATAATATATTATTATATATGGTATTATTAATATATGTAGATCAAGAAAATAATCATATAACTAATTTCTTTCACAGTACACACTCTTCAACAGTTTATTCATAACGCGAAATATCCACTGTTAAACATTCTTTCCATTTCATGTACCTATTTAAGCAGACTTAGCAACTAAACCTTCCAAAGAAATCCTTTAAAAAAGAAAAGGAACAATCTTTGAAATAATGTAAGAATGTCCTTATTTATTCCTGACGTGTAAGTACCACTTCCATTGCCTGAAAATATAGCGTTCTAATTATATTAATTATTTAATTATAATTCTTATTGATTATAACATTTAGGGAAATATCCTTCTTATTTCTTCCGTATTTATCAAAAATATATATCACTGTTTGAAACCCTAAGTTTAAAACATTTTCAAACATAATTATATTACTCATTATATTCGATTATCAGCTGTTTTAATTTAAATTCCTAAATATATACCGACTGATTTTTATATTTCTTTATATTTAATATGACTTAGGTTCCTTAAATTTGAAGTCGATATTTTTATAGCTATCCTTCTTAATATCGTTCCACGTATTCAACTATATTGTTAGAAAAAATATACCTCATTGATTATGTAACCCACCGCTTCGATGTTAAGTTTTTTCTATTAGCAACGTAGCCCGACAGCTCATACCCTACCACACTGCGACTTACTACACTTTATTATTTTTACTCTCTACCTCATTCTCTGTCGCAGAGATCATTTATTTTTATTGTATAATGTCGGTCAAATTATTACTTCATGATAACCAATTAGTTTTATTTCTACCCATATGCACCACTCTCCGTAATCTAACACTCAATTCTTCACATTATTAGCAGCTATACATCAATCTCCATCTCTAATGCTCTTAATTTTTCACATTATTCCTTATTAGCATCTAACTGACCTGTTAATTAATTTTTTAGATTCTTCAAAATTCACCAATGTTGTCCAGCAATCACAACACACGCCTCATCGATTGTTCGGCGCCTACTCTCCTCTTTCCCAGCCAAAACACATACAAATGTAAGCGCGGGCCCCTTTTTTAAATTTCTGAAACATCTCATGAATTTGCTTTAAAAATGCTGGTTCAGCCTTAATTTGAAAAAATACTTTTCTGATTTTGATTTTTTTAAAGATAGGGAATGCATTATATATTGAAAAAGCAAGAATACCGATTTGAGTATTTCCTAACTGCGTGAAGAACTTGTTGGATGGCGAGGGCGATCTATTCTTTACAAATATGTTTACTTCTTCTTACAAAGGCTAAACTGGATGTTTGCTTATTTATTGCGATGTTGCATGTTAAACCTTGGCTCGAATGCACAGTTGCGACCAATCCAAAAGTAAAAAATCTAATCAGGACGTTAAAAGAGTACGAAAAAGTAGATACAACAATTGCTAAAGCTGCTATAAGCAAGTTTTGCCATCACTTGTGGTATTTATGTGAAGACACAGTCACTCCATCACTGTTTGATGACAAAGTTGATAACCAAACTAAGAAGAAAATGATTGCTAACAAAATAGGGACAAATTTTAGCAAACGCCATGACACGTCGAAGGGAAAACAGACTCAAAGGTAGTTTGGTGAGTTTTATTAACTTTATTTGAGTTATTTTAATTCATTTTGTTATTAATAATTGTTTAATAATAATTTTTATTTATATTATCTTATTATTTAGTTTCAGTTTTCAGATTAAAGTCGTGATTGAAATTGCATAGCAAACAATTTCAATCACGACTCCAGATTGATGTCAGTTTTGTTAAGACAGATATATCTTCTGAGATATAATGCTGCTTTTCTTGATGCTAAAAGAATAAAAAATAATTTGAGAGTTGTGAATAGTAATGCTGAGAGGGTTGTTAAATAAATTTGGTAAATTAATGCAAAATTTTAACGGATTTATCACGGCTCAAGAAGAACAATAACAGTTCTAACTGCGCTCTGTGTCCAGGATCATAAAAAATACTCCAAAAATGAATTACCCCCGCTGATTGTTCTTATTTAATGTTATTCATTAAATCTAATATCAAATTTTTAGATTTATTCCCTAATTTATTGAATTTATAGTGATTTTGTGGCAAAACGAAATGTTGGAATTTAATGCGATTTTTACTAAACTTTGAAGTTAAGTCGGCACGGGTTACAATTATGCTAGAATGATGAAATTTTGTATTTGAGTATCTTATAGCATAAGTAAAAAATATAGAGGGTATGCATTTCGAAATTCGAAAAAAAAATTTTTTTGCTCATATAAGGGACACCCTAATGAACGTACTCAATTAAACAAAGTATAGTTTTTTACCAAAAATAGCATTATCATTAATTTTTATGGCACTATTATTTCTATACTGATATATCTATTCACAACGAATACTGACGCAAACTCACCAAAGCGTATGGTTTTATGACTGTTAGACTTTATAATCTAGGATGATTAATAATATCTTGTTAGAAACGGAAGAAAAAATGTTACTGTTCTGTTTATCTGTTACTCATTATTCGTAGAATCAGGTGGGAGGGGTTACTCATTTTATTTCTAGGAGATGTATTGTATTAAAGCACATACAACTATTTGAGATGACTTTTGTATGAGTAAAGTTTTTTGCATCTGAGATTTTGTCTCTCGTCGGACTAGTTTTGTTCATATCGAGCTGAACTTTGATACATCTTTTTATGAAAATTATGAATTATAGATAAATTATTATATATCTATTTGAGCTATCGATTCTTAAAACATGACGTCATACCTCTCATTTTAGATTAGCTTTCGTATAAACTTTGATACATTTTTAACCTGTGTGTAAATATACATATATATATTTCTATAACTATTAAACTAATCCCCGAGTCTTTCAATGAATAATATGGTTATTCAGCATTAAAAAATGCTGTTTACATTCGTAAAAATCATGAAAAGCTAAGAAAATATCTTATCCCCAACCCAATAAGGATCCAATCACACAAAGCAAGTCAAGTATGACCCTCTTCGTATATTTCTATCACAATCATAATTTACCAAAATGATGAATGAAGGAAATCGCTTCCCATTTCAA
The DNA here is from genome assembly GCA_002382865.2 of Heliothis virescens. Taxonomy (NCBI): domain Eukaryota; kingdom Metazoa; phylum Arthropoda; class Insecta; order Lepidoptera; family Noctuidae; genus Heliothis; species Heliothis virescens. The sequence continues at coordinate 3,641,600 of NWSH02000050.1, read as the reverse complement.
TACCTTTAATAAGAACGAGAAGGAACGTCAAAAAATCTAATAATATCACAGAGTCCGAAGGATTGATTTAAAACTTAAGGTAACAAAGTATACCTATACAAAAACATTAGGTACATGCATAATAAATCAAGATATAATTTCACAAAGATTTGTTGAAAACCTCATTCAAAATTTATAACGTCAAAAAGAATCTGATAATAATATAAAAAGGAACATATTCTTAGGAAAAAAACAGACGTCTATATTTTAAAAGGAATTAAATAATTAAAATAAAAACTGAATATTATTGCGTTATCACAGTATGATTTATATTATAAAGGTCGAGGTGTGGGTAGCGGGATTAGTCATTTATTTTTCCTATTATAATTACGAATAGATTATTAAGACTTAATTATTATGCAGAACTAGTATTTTCTAGGTAATGAATCGCATTGTTTAAAGTTCATTTTATTAATTATTTATTAGTTCCTATTTGCATAAATATACTTCGTTATTTAAACAGTATTTAACTTAGTCAAAACAGGCTCTTAAACAATAGTCAAAAACTCATAAAAAACTATAATTATTTTTAAAAGTTAAACCATGTGAACTGCCCACTTGGGACTTAACCCTTCACTGCGTTTGTTATTTTTATACTTTACGACCTTTAAGAGCGACCAAGCGTCCTATAATTAATTATTTTTAAACATAGAACGTGTGGAGTGGTCTAATATTCCCATTACACGGTTTAATAAAGCCAGCATCTGCTTAGGACGGATTCAATTCAATAGGATTTGGAGTGCAGCGATGCGTCTGCTGCATAGAATTCGGCTCATTCAGGTCTTAGCACTTCGCTCTACGTATATGTGGAAGGTGGGATTACGGGAGCGCAAGCGAGAAGTTTGATTATTACTTAAGCAGTTGCAGGGTTAATTATATTACTGTTCCTAAGCTTGTGATGTGATTGCTGAATGCATAGGTTGAGCCTTGGAATAATTATGGATGTCGCTAAGTGACAAAAACCGATTTGTAGCTGATTTCATATAACTTGATAAGAAAAAACCGAAGCATTTAAAAGACAACTAACATATGAATTTCCTAAACTGAAAATCGCAACTGGAAACCTTAAAAATATCTTTACTAAAATTAAACAAAGTTCCGCTCATATATTGCGTAAACAGTTTATTCATTCCGAAATGAATTACAAATTCAGCGTGAGGTAACAAAAAAGGAATCTTCCGGCTTTGTAACTTACGCGGTTGAATCAACAGTCGGACGCAAAACAGTATAGGACTGTCGGATTGGGCCAAAGCACCCACTTAATCTCCCTCAGCTAAAGTTGTTAATTTAACCCAACTTGTTTTACATAACTCCTCCCACCAATTGCTGAAGGGACTCCAAAGCCTTGGAGCCGTTACGGTACCTTTATAGTTTCGAAGCGAGCTTAGCCTTTCAGTATTAGCTCGAATTAGTGAACCAAATGACCAGAGCGGGAACTTCCGTACGGAGCCCACGTTTTCCTACTGTTGACAGGATGACGTCTACCACAAGTTTAACGTGGAACTAACCAAGAATTTCCTCAGCACTAAATTCAATGCGGTTGTTCTCGTCTTAGGTAATGAACAACCTCCTTTCAGCAGGCAATGTATCGTGTCTCGTGCGATTATCTCGGGAGTAAGTGATTACTCGGCTCTGAGACCTTTCGTGGTAGGAGCAGAAGTGGAACTACGTAGCGTAAGTCAGTACGGCGGCAACGCTGTCAGTGTCGACACGTGTTGTGCGTACCACGACGCTTCGATGCGATGTTTTTCGCGCCGATTTCGAATTACTGTTGTATATGGCGAATGTTCCTTTAATGTGTTTTAGTTGAACGTAATGCACTGATATCTGGGAGTTTGTGTGAAGTGATTCAGTGAATGTTTTGTTTCATCAATTTTTTTGGAGTAACTGAGAACTGGTTGACAATTTGTTAGCAATTGATTGCTTGAGATTTTCCTTATTTGCTAGGTAAGTGAAAACTGATAAGATTTTTCTATCCTGGCCTCCTATTTTAACTAAATATTAAACAAACAAATATTTTACACTACATGTAAATTGTTTAATATACTTACCAAGGTCTAGCATAAACGATATTGATACTACATTTGGTACTTGATAAAAAACAGCTCACATTTTAGATAAAATTGAAATTAAATATTTATAAAGCAGTAAAAATCATTAACTCTTTCATCTCGGGTTAGAACAGCCATAAAATTCGAGAGCAGCTATAAAATTCGCTTATCCATGTAACATTTTTTAAAATCATAAAACATACTCATTTTGTTGAAAACCTCAGACGTGTAAACCTATGACTGAGCTTTCCCATAACATGTAATGCATCATTAATTCTCATTTAAGATTAATTTCATGCTCACATCAAGGAATAGATGCGTGAATGTATTTGATTCAAACAAAAACTAGTCGGGGTACAAAAACAGTTGATTTTCGTCTATAATCGTGCACAATCTCAACGGCCTTGTGCGTCCGTGTATTAAGTCACCAAGTTGCTAAGTGACTCACGGACTACCATAGATGGGAATCTTATGCGTTCAGTTAGCTAATCTTTAAGATGCTAATTTGTCTCAAACGTGTTATACAATTGATGCAAACAGATGCAGTTGCACTATTACGTAAGTACATAATGTAAACAATTGAATATGTATGTCACTCAATGTCATGTGTGTTGTGTTTATTTTTTATCTCCGTTGATATAAGACTGGGTGTAATATAAATAATTTGTTTGTTGATACTGGTGTGAAACTATTGTAACGTTATTTTTTTTGTTTCTATATTTCTCGTGTTACCAATCTAATTAAATTAGAATGAATATAGCGGTTTCTGAAAATAGTTTTACATCCTCCTATGGTTTTAGGCTTAGAGAATTTGTTTTTAGGGTTTGTCCTCTTATGTTATTGACCTATAGATGGATAATAAAATAATAATTCGTCATCATCGCAGTTGAAAATTAAAAAAATAATAATAGGAAATTGCATAACGATCACTAAAATATATGTTTTTACAGTAAATATTGTTTTCTATTCAATAACCTCATTAATTTACGAAATTATATCAATATCAATTTTGCGGGACTGATTATCTATAACACATCACCCCACCTTTAAGAAGCACTCTTCATTTGTTTCTCATGACCCATTATCCGTCCATGAAGGTACGACATGAATTTGCACAATGACTCGCACATTGTAATTCGTAAAGCGCTTTACAGATGTCAAACGCGTATTCAGCGAATGAAGCGGCTTGTATTCAGTGATTTCAGTGATGGCAGGTGACGGGAACACCGCGTAACGTGCATTGTAGAGCACTCATTGTGTGCATGACCGCTGCAGCTTGCACCTGAGGTTGGGTATTGACCCATGATTGAATTACTTCTCTGATTTTCATACTTACTTGTGTGAATGCAATAACTGTGGTCGATTATTATTATGGTTGATTGTTAACACATTTTTTTTTACATTTACGACCAGTTTAACAGGTTTCAGATAAAGTTCTAAATAACTAACTGATAAATAGTGCCAAATAAATGTTTTTGATGACTTTTCTACGGCATGATCGGTCGGATTGCTTCCTAGACCTCTATCTGAAGAAATAAAACTTAAATTACTAACTGCTAACTATTTTATTTGTATGTATACGTTTAATTTTCGATTTTTTTAATATTTTCCTGAACTTGGGCTTTACTCGGAGAACAGATAACCATTATGTACTTATGTCTCCATTAAAATGACGTTAGCAAAAAAACTTACGAGCCATTTGATTTTCCCTTTTACATGAAGATTTACGTTGTTTTGCTGGTCTCATCTCTAAATAAACAGAAACATCTATCACAGTTTCGGGGTCAAAAAATATTTTATGACAGTACTTCTTCACAGAGGCCTGACTTTTTTCATGATATTTTGTATAGATGCTCGGGCTGAAAGTATTTTTTTTTCTTTTTTACTTATAGGCTTTTCAAATGGGCGAACTGTACCTTAACTTACGTTCTAAAAATATTTTCTGGAATGTTATTTTATTCTATTCTATATACTTACCTATTTCGTGAAGTTTACCCATATTTTAAGGAAATTGTTGCTCTTATATTGGATTAAAGTATTCTATGACATTATCAAAGGTTCAAGCTATCCTATTACCAAATTCAATAAAAAAGGTTGAGTAGTTTACTACGATTGAGAGACAGACAGACAACTGTTAATTTGTATACATATTTAGCATCTCATATTTTATCTGTCTTAAAATAAACATACGTACAAACATGCTAATAAGCAGTCATTAATGTGTTACCTTCAACTTTGAATGTATGCATTTAAAATTACATACGAAAGATACAAGGATTGTGCAAAATTTTGACCTAGGTCAGGCAAGCTTTGACACATATGTTTAGTTCGTGTGTATATTTGATTGTATAATTATAATTTATTTATTTATTTATTTATTACACTTTTTGCACACATATTATAATAATAATGTACAAAGGCGGACTTAACGCCATAGGCGTTCTCTACCAGTCAACCTTTAGGTGGAGTGGAAATGGCATGGCAGGTGCTCAAGCACTAAATGTATGAAGCAAGAATCAGTTACAAAAGAAATACCGAAAAAACTCTACATATACCTATTCTATCTACATATAAATAATACAATATATATATATATATATATATATATATATATATATATATAATTTACTAATACGTTTATAAATAAAAAATCATTAGTGTTCCTGAAACGCACGTCGTCTCCTCTTTTAAAATAGGTACGCCATGTGCTAATGGCCTTAGATTTTGTTTATTAGAAAATGTAATGTTTATGGTCTCTTCAGTTGACACTGCATTCTAGTATTTTTTCATACCGCGAGTACTATATCTTTGCTGTCATAAAGTTACCGAACATTGCTACTTAAGATTAGGTACTATTTTAACTAAAACTATTGGTTAAAATTCTCAGAACCATACATATCTGTAATTAACTCCAAGATTATATTATTGCTGTTCGATTTAAACCACATAATTTTAAAACGAATCTACATTGGGATTCATGCCTTATCGCTGTGACATACGGTTCTTTATTGAATGGCATAAGAAAGCACCTCGAAGGCCCGACCCCGATCCTATAACATTAACTGAACATTCTTATCGATAGAGTAATTATAGGGTAACCTTATTCGTAGTAATCGGTTACTACAGCACAACACTAATTAATTAAAACGCAACACTTTATTAATTTAGGTTTTATTATTGCTCTCTTTGACAAACATTTTACTTCAAAAATTAATACCAGAAAAAACTATAATTTTACATTTTATTGCTAACTAGCTTCTGCCAGCGGCTACTCGCTTCCCGAGAGAACCATTTCCTTTACCCGGATAAAAAGTAGCCTGTGTGTTATTCTGATATATAAGCTATATGTCTGCCAAGTTTCATCAAAATCCGTCAAGTAGTTCCTGAGATTAGCGTATGCAAACATACAGCATGATTTTTTCGAATTCTTACTCTTTTTTCATTTCTTAATAACCCTACATATTTTGTTTTGTAAAAATTTTTTACCTGTTTTTTTTTATCTATAGACTTTATTTCATCTGATAACATATTTACATTTAACAATATACACATTAAAACTATTTTCTAAATATAAATAAATAACTAATAAAAAAAACAATATAATTTAATACAATTTTACTGTTTTATTATATGTATAGATAAGAAACTTACTAAAATGAAATTGTTATAGATATGATTTTAAAAATCTTCTGTAGGTATTACAGCTTTATGTAACATTACCTTTTTGTCTCTAATTAACTACACCAGCTTTCATTACGCTAATTATATTCTTTTGTACAATTATTTTAATACAACAGAAACATTAAATAGATATTAATGAAATAATTTCTGAGTAAAGCTCACTATAAATCTTAATTTTGTACAGTAAATTAACGTCCTTAGTTATTTTTTCGTGTGTTAAAGTTTACTTACTCGCTGGCTGTAACTAGCAATGATGTCTGTTTTCTTTCTCCACAGTTAAAACGTAAATATAATTTCATATTTCTATTAACAATTGTGCCTAATTCATATCAAATGATTCATGTAAGAATATATATCTATTGTTTACTAGCTTCTGCCCGCGACTTCGTACGCGGATCCTGTTTTTTTTTATATAATCATATTTTCTCATCGTTTAAACCTTCCCTCGATCTGTACAAACATTTTAAGACCAAAATAAGCCCGATCGGTCCAGCCGTTCTTGAGTTATGCGCTTACCAACACATTTAGCGATTCATTTTTATATATAAGAAGATAGTATGGACCAATACGGTTGTCATCATTGGTCTTACGAAGGCAGAAACTATTATGTTGTTTTTTATAAGTACGTAAAATGAACATCGAGTAAAATTTAATATTTTAATACTAATTAATTTTAAAATTTAATTTTACTAATTTAAACGTAGACAGAATATAATTAGTTATTAATATTAATAGTATTCTTTAAACTTAGAACTGTGCAGAAGAAAAAAACATTTTTTGAGTAAGTACCTTCCATAAATAATATAATTTTTCAAATAAAATATACCTAAAAAAATACATGGCCATTATCCTCTATCTTAAAAAATAAGGAAAGTAAGTATTTTTGAATTAGCCCAGTAAAGTCGCAGTATCGCCCCCAAAGCCGGCAGCTTTGCAAATAAAATCTTTCTCAATTGGGTCAGATCTTGTCAAGGAAAGTCCACCGCATTTTGCGTACAAATTCATTTTAATGCGCTATTTCTTTATTAAACGTAACTTAGCAGAATATAGCATGGACTTAGCTCTCTTCGCGCACCAATGCAAAATCTTACATTTTCATGAATAAGTAAGAGCTTGAATGTACTTTGAAAATTCCCACGCCACTACTTTTCCATTCGCCAGTACTTTATCGTCGTATTTTGTATTTTGTGGAAGCTATTGATAATACTCGTGTTAAAATAGCGAGTGTTTAAGAAATAGTAATAAATTTTCTCTGTAAAAAAGATTTAAGAATAGGAAAATATTTTCTTGGATAGCACAACATAAATCACGTTGTGCGGTTGCTATAAAAACTAGAGCTCCTTTTAATAAAACTATACTATCTTACCTTTCTTGTTGGGACAATACTACTACGATAATGAGAAAAAAGTAAACAAAGACAGCATATTTTCTCTCAAAGAACCCGAAGTAAATATTTATATTGTCTGGCTTATCCGAAGCCGCGATTACCAATAAATTTTCCCAGACTGTCATCATCCAAAATTTCTAAGCATTACCTAAATCCGTGACGTAACGTCTATAACAAAAGACGACCTTATCTGGAACTTTGTCAGCCACAGAGTCATGACCTGGACGACTTTACCTAACAACTTATACGGCCATTAAAAAGTTTAGCCTTTGTAAATAGCAAGTTTAAGCGTAAACTTGGTCGGTCTGCGAGTTAGTGCGTTTCGTTTCTGACAACGAAATAACAGTTCCAGGGCTGCGCTTTGTTGTTTCTTCAGAGCAGATGTAGATACCTCCCCTAGCCCAAGGTTGATACCATTGAACTATAAATAAACAAACACTAGAAGGGCCAAAGATGCCGCTGTTTTGACATGACGTGTGATGTTATGAGAAATATGTTCGACTGTTCGTGTCCCGTCGTAAATACTTGTCGTAAACAGTGTTTTGTAACTAAACATTCTAAGTTATTGCATGCGTTTGTAGACTCGTGAATGATTTTACTAAGACGTGTCCCACACGTTCTTACTTCAAACACATTAAACGCCTACTGATGGTTTTACATTTAAAACATTTTACACGTCTATTCTTGTATTTGTTACATTTCCATGTTAATAAAAGTCACTCTAAATTTATTTTAGTTGCTGCATAAACTAATTATGTATACGCCAACAGATAATTGGCAGCTTGATCATGCATTAAACCCTATTTCAATAAATGAGTAGTACGAAATTATTCCGTGGAGGATGACTCAGGGAAAGCCCCGGGGCACATCAAAGGGTTGCCGCTTTGATCATAATTTATATCTTTATTATTACGATGGCGCTATATTTACAGTACTTTACTTAGTTAATTGTTTTACTCAAACTTAAATAGTTCATGTAGGTACCTGAATAAAATTATCCATCGCCCTTCTAAGCTTTTTAATTTGTCCCGGAGGGATACATCTCGTACCCAAAAACATAGCCTAATAAACAAAATATAGGCATCTATATTGCGGTATAGCCAAACTTTCAACAGCGAAACAATTTTTGAAATCAGTCCATTACTTTATGAGCCAATTTGTTTTAAAAATACATACAAATTGTTCTTCTTAAGTATACCTAGATAAAAATGCCCAGATATTTACTGAATATCTGGCACTCAGCGCCTGAATATCACAACTAAAAATCAATCGAATTAAATTTAAATACATCCACTCAATTATTCCAAAGTTAACATTCAACAAAATCTTGAAGCAAAATAGCCATTTATTCGGACTCTTTCAATGCAAATAGGAAATGTCACGATTGAGCTGTAACACGTGATCGGTAGCTGAACCAAAGAGATTGATAAGGCAATGAATAATGCAACACCGCTTGTGCAGAGATTTACGAAATGCACTTCGTTCAATGCATATAGTTTTGGCTATCGTGCCGGAATGCGACCGGATACGGAACGAGGTTGGCCGTTCCGCTTTTCTTGACGGACGCCGATAAAAATGATGTGTGAATGTCAATATCACTTGAAACTTGTGTTGGCTTGAAGTACCTACTTACATTGTTTACCGTGTAAAGTACCTAGATAGGGCTGTGTTTGAGATTATCTCAATGTATATTCGGGCCAAAAACGCTTTGAGTATTTAAGAAACTTTCACATAGCAGCCCGAAGTTTGGAATTTGCAGGTATAACACCCCTGTGCCTGTGAGGACGACGAGGAGTTGTAACGCTAAAGTAGCAGTCGTAACAAATCCACCTCAGAAGTCGATAGCCGAATTTGAGAAAACTCTGATACTAGGGCTTGTTAGGTAACTCAAGGTGTACTTACACCTCTGTTGATATTAGAAAGAGAATGCGTAAGTGTTCAATATATTTTTGTAATAATTTTATGAATATTTATAAGTAAGATATTTTACGACATTAAATAGAAGCAATAAACTTGAAAATAGAGTACCTACCTAAAAAAATATCTATAAGTCAGAATAATTATCGTGTGCCTCGACTTGGCATAGCACATCTAGCACCTTTAACTCCACAACACAAAGTCGTCTTCGCTATGTTCGAAATGGAAAATGAAGCGTTTTCTTTGACAAACTTCGCGACTTTTGCAGCAAACAATAAATTCTTTAGCGTAATTCCGACATGAAATATTCTTATCATAAAATATTGTATTGAAATTAATGGCGAGCTGTAGGATAATGATTTTTTCTTTCTTGATGTAGAACTTTACAATACTATCCAGCCTTTATATGACCATAAAATGTAGACTGCTTAGTTCTTGTGTAAGAAAAAAACATGAGAAAATATGTTTGTTTTTTATACAGAATGCATGAATTAATTCTTTTAATCTGTGTACAGTCTAATACCCTTATGGGGATGTTCTTTGGTGCAGTCTGAAACAGGACCGCCCACTTCCATGACAACTCTGTGAGATTTTTACCTAACATTTCGCTGAATATCACAACGCTGTAAAAATGCTGATTATTTTTATTTTGAAAAGTATGGGGAAACAAATGACATTTGAGTACAATATTAATAAAATTTCCCAAACTATGCTTTACCCAACTGTCGAAAAGATAAAGCAGGCAAACTTTCATAGCAACGAGATTTAAAATATGAGTGAGTTTGGCAGGCGAACTTTAAACAACTTTAAAATTAATGAAATAAGTTTTGTATTGTGTTTTCAAATTAGAATGTTAACAGATATATTTTGGAAGCTTTCTGTCTTTCTTGTGGAATTATGAAGTGGTTCCTCTTTATTACATTATATACAGTTAGGAAAATAGTCTGAAGACTTATTGCTACAGAAACTTGAAACATATTTCAAAGAAACTCCTTTTACACTGGCACAAATTACTTTTCGTTGAGATTGGAATCTCGAATCTTCTGTAGACGTAGTACTGAACATACCAATAATTTTCTGATGTCATTATGATTTCATAAACGAGCCATGTTGATTAAATCACTTGTTTGTTTTCGAAATGTAATTAACGAGCTTCAAAAATTGGTCTGTTTCCAATTATATCGGACTCTTCCAGTTCAATAATTATCTGATTCATTTTGATGATTATGTATTTCATTATTACTTTAAAAGGCCCATTTTATCAATACAATCGATGAATAAATATGAAACCTACATCATCTAACAATCCATTAATAAAATAGTCTAATCGAATTGGATGCAATTGATATGAAGGATAGCTCGAATCTAAAAAATATAATAGGTTTATTTTTTTACTGCTTGCTTTATGCACAGCTGTAACTTTGTAACCCATATAATTATGCTTTCAAATAAACTTTACCTACACATATAATTTGCCAATCATGATAAACAATTAACACAGATGTGCGTATTACTGGTGCAGACATGCGATAAAGTTCAGGGTCTCATTAGTACCTGTTGAACGATATCTCGTTACACAACGATATTGTTGGTGTGACTATTAATTGTAGCTTTTGTATTAGATTGATTGTTTTAATTGAAGATAATCTTTGTTATTTTCTACTATAGATAGAATGATAGTATGTAAGTACTATATCTCCGGTGCCCTTTTCAATATAATTCTGTGGAACTTCGTAAGGCAGAAAAGTTATTGAACTTCATATTCGTAAATCATGACGAGAGCATTTCAAACAATTTACTAAACAATAGATGCTGCTTGCTGCTCATTACGCTATGTATTTAAATAAAATTAACTATTTTACTCTTCAATTTGTGAAACATAACGACGAACATATCCACAAAATAATTATTTTGTGACATCACAACTTTAGCTCAAATCTTAACTTGGAATTGTAGACCAGCTTGCAATTCCAGGGAGATCTTATTATACTACACAAATTGTGTTATCCTGCAGTTATATCTAATTAGAAATACTCATATTTCACAAGTATTGTCCAAGCTGAACCTCAGTAACAGGTGGCTCTATTTACCGAGTCCCAGAGCATTATAAACGTATTTAATTTATTATTAACTTGCTGCCTGTTGGACGTTTAGAAGTTAATAATGTACTGTTTATAGGTACGCTTAAGTTCGTGTCTTTCTCACTTTGATTGATTGTGGCTTTGTAAGGCAAGTTTCTTTGATAAATTTGTCGTTTGATTTTGAAGTTTGCGTTAGTACTCAACTTCTATATTGGACCAATAAATATTGTTTGTAGAATCGAGCAGCTTGCTGTAGCCATGTTCTCTGTTACTGGCTTAATTTTTCTGATTACGATGTCACATGGGTGATTACACAATTTTTTGTCTAACATAATTATCTACTTAATCAGTATTTAATTAGTTGAATGACTTATTCCGTTCCAAAATATATCTAATAATCAAAATGGTATCTAATACGAAAACGTACCATACATTTTAAAACTCAGTTTATTTGACGATAAATTCCCACTCGCATATTTCCTAAGGTCGTGTTACATTCAGATGAGCGCATCCACGCTGTGACGTCATCTAGCTACCATCTTCCATATGTCGGAAAGTCAACATAGTTCATACTACATGTATTTGTAGGTTCGTGTGTGTTCACTCACACTACTGCATGGAGAGGCTTACGTACGTTGAAAAGGGTTATGTAGAGGAACCTATGTGATATTAAACCTTAGTCATAAACTAATTATAAATTGACTGTGGCTGTTGGAAGCGTTTAAAACCATTATTTAATTTATATATTTTTCAGTATTTAGTCATATTATTTTCCATTTTTTTTACTTATTTAATTCTATAGATCTACTAATCTTCTAATTGTCACGTGATTAGGCAATATTTATTATTCCTAATATCTAGTATAATATTTAGTACGGAGACAAGATTTAGCAACGAACCAATAACTAGAGAGCCAACAATGATTAGATCTCTCCGTTTTCAGTTAAATTCGTGCTCCAATATTCAGCTTCTATTAAATTATCCGACCTTAAGTAGTCAAATCAGACGACTATTCTATACGCAAACTGAATAGTTTTAGATATAAATTATCTTGAACACGCCGAAAATTCAGATACTAGCGGTATACCGCGACTTCTCAAGTATTGCTGAGATACTGCTTTATTGGCTTGCTTGCTGAAATTTAGTATAAACTTTGTTGTATTAGCCTGATTAACAACCAGCTGATAGAGACACAAACTCAGATAAACAATAACGAATTTTATAAAAACACATCAAAACAAATGCCGAACGTCGTTTTGTCAACTGACAAAATTTCATTTGTTATTTTAATCTTCTAGTTAAGCAATACTTGGGATGCCCACAAGCTGAAAAAATATCAATTTTGCCCCTCGTAAATCATATTTTACATTGATATACCTATCTACTTATATTTAGTTGCATCTGGCATGGGCACGTGTGTTGGCAAATAAAAATAGATGGCCGCCGCCTTGAAAAGTGTTCGGTGCCCTAGGGCCGTTCTTGAACGATAACCGACTCATTTACAAGTGGTTGCGTCCGTCAAAAAAACAGATTCTTTCAAAAATAGAACTAGAGTTATTAATGTATGACGTGTTCAATATTTTTTTTTCATTTTTTTCATTGTCTATTTACAATAAATTCCTACCACTTTCAGCATACACAATTAGAAACAAAGTAAAAGCTCAGCGGCCAGTTTTTTAGGTTCTAGATAAAGTTATAGATAGAAATATTTTTAATTTTGTTTACTTTTCTATGGTATAATCTGCCAGATAGCTATCAGATACCTCTAAAAACTGGCCATAAATGTTATAATTACATAATAAGCGCTCATATTTACATCTTTACGAATGCTACACATAATATTAACTTTGTACCTATATATAAACTGAATAAAACTTAACACTGATTAAAAATACCTGACTATTTCATAATAAATGACAAGCAAATTATACTTACCTTAGTCTGACTTTCATAACTTTCAGAAAAGGGATCAATATTTTTTATCTCCAAATTCAACCGCTTAAAGTCCTTTCTAATATTCTTATTCATAAATCAAACTTTGGGTTTTATGATGTTCAAATTATATAACTGAGATTTATTTCAGGTCAGCATTTTTTTATTGAGTAAGAAATAAGCAGAGTAAAATTTTTGATAAGCCCTCGCCATTAATTGAGCTAAGGATTCTATAAAAGACTTATTTTATTGGTTAAAATACTAAAAAACCGAGGTAAATGTCAAAATAACATTCTACTTTCCATAAAAAAACGACATCTAAAAAACATGTTATATATCTTTGGCAAGGACGAACAATTTACTTCTGAAGTTCTGAGTAAAATCTATTTATTTTCATTGTTCATTAAATATTGAGGTATTATCGTCAATATACATGTAGTTTTTATTTATGTATCAGCCTTTCAAAAAATTCGTCAATTGTTGCTCCGCTCATTGTTTTATATCAAATATTTATTCGGGAAAACTGTTTCTCGGTAATTTGTTCAAGAGTAGCTTACGATTCGACCGAGTCATAACATTTTGCTAGATCAGTAATGTTTAGGGGGATAGTGGGACCCTTCACCCAACGACCCCATTGAGGACTTAGGCTTCGGTCAAACGAACACCCATCAACCAAATTGAGTATGAACTAAAAAAGTTCTACTTTGCCGACTGACGGGGACCTTTTTGTATAAAAAGGTCTTTGGGTAATTCAGGTGGCTGGATTTAGGATTCATTGGAATAACGTGCAAGGTACAAAAGTGAAAATAAAATGCCTATGTGTTCGACATCAGTAGATACCTAACTACAGGAAAACAGACAATACCAGAGCTATTTAAATTAAAACACCAAAATACTAGCCGTACAAATATAACCAAAGTAAGAATCTAATTTGACCGGCGTGACCAATGACGCAAAAAAGGTTGTTGCCTCCACATTCTAAATTTATTTATAGTACCATTTTTGTTTGCGGTCGGAAAACTGTACGTCACCTGAAACATTTTAACAATCCGAATAAATCCCGGCAATCTGGCGACCCTAGTTGTTGTAACAAATTATAACAAGACTTTCCTAAACAGTTCTTGCTTTTGATAAAAATATTTCTGAGAAACAAAAAGAATAAGCTAGAAAGGAAACGAGGAGAAAGAGTGCTAAATTAAACTTTAAAGTTGATTTAGAAATAGAAAGCGAGCTGTGGATAAAGATAAAGGAAGTTCTGCCGTCATGCAAAGGTTAGCCTGTTAGCTAAATTGAAACGAGTCCACCAGATGTATTTAATTTTGTATATTTTCTTAGAAGCTTATTTAATGCACTCCTCGACGTATAGTAGTTTGTGTAATTGTAAAATACATTAATTAAAATATATTCAAATTAACTTAATTTACCTTTTAGATTAAACGACAGATTAGTTGAATTGTGGAGCTTCCTACCAAAGGTGTAGTACAGACAACAGCAGGTCAACGTATACGAATCTGTCAAATTTTACCAATGAAATGTTAACCTACCTTCATTGTGATAAGGTTGAAAATCGAGTGCAGAAATTTGACAGATTGTGGTAACTTGATGTGCTGTCGTCTGTACCTTTCCCAAAACTCAATTTTGGAAATGATTCAAAGAAGATTCCAAGAAGTTTCATACCACTTGTTACCTCAGAGTATGTATACATAGTAACATGTTTGTTTGTTTGTTCGGATAATAACCCGGTAAGATATGGTATGTTATGTTAATACCCTGTCAACCATAACTCAAAGGGATGAGCTATAGGACACACTGATAGGGTAAATATTCATCATTAATTAATTATAGGACGAGTCATCATCATTACCCCTGTTATAGTTTCCGAATGTGAATAGCAGAGTACCTTTCGACGGGTATGTTTGTGGATTGACGGGCGGCCAGATATCATCATCATTAATATGAATGAAGGTCTATCACAAAGAACTCCAATAACGACCACAAATTCAGACTGGCAGTTCGAATTTGTGTTGAAAAATTGTGTGACGAAACATCCAAAAATCAACATAGAAGACTTGCAGATAAATAGTTGTCCTAGCAATCATTTTAGCAACGAATAGTTGGTATTATGTTACTCCATAATTTAATTATAAGGTAAATTCACGGCTACGACGCTCGATGAACGATCCAATTTTGACTATGAAATCACGTCCGTATATCAGCCAGATGGAAATACTCCAATAAATATTCAAATGAATGAAAGTAAAATGTGGGTCTAACCGAAAGATGAAGAATGATCTAGAATCCTTGTGACATTTTTTCTATCCATACATTTATCAGAGTTGCCGTCAATGTTGAAGACGTTTTTTCTAGTGCGAAATGAGGTCAGATTTTAGTAAAGACTTTATTTTAGTTTTGTATTTGATTCGGTCTAGATATTTTTCTATTGTACTGAAAATTGTTTTTGTACCTGATTCTAGAATTCAAATCTCATTGTCTAGAATCTAGACGTAAAATGTTATCTAAAGAGTGATATCGAAAAACAATAACAAGCAATAAAAACATGCATACACGTGTAGGCTTAACAAATACAACGATCTTTTCTCTAACTTCATTTACAAGTTTCAAGAGTCCCTCACAACTCTTTTCCCAGAAATCTTTCACATCAAACAAACTTCATAATCTAAGTAGAGTACATTCAAAATTAAAAGGCGCACTCACATCATTAAGATGATGACACGAAATCTCCAAATTCATGATTACTTTATCATCTGAACTGTCAGACGCTCGGGAACCACTCTCGTTAATTGGTTGTGGTGCACAAACCTAATGACGACACTTTGGTGACGTGGATACTAATTAATTTGTGCCGCATTAAGCATTGACATACACTTGATTAATCAGCCGGAGTAGGGAAAAAGTTTGTGTTTTAATTAGTAAAGTGAAATGTATACGGATTCGTGAAGGATTGTGGAGCTTTTGGAAGTAACGTTAGAGTGATATTCCCAATGAGTTCACTTTTGTTTCACATTCCGCGAACTAAAGGGTGTTGCGCATAGTTGTTTCTGTTTGCTCATGTGATCAGAAGAAAAAAAAAATGTAAGAGTCGGCGCGAATCCACTGCTGGCATGTGTTTGCACACAAAGTTGCAATTTCGCGGATGTTTTAGAAATATTCGCAAACAATAAAAAAACTATCTGGTATGGCGAGTAGACCAAAAGAAATATTTGTGAGTATTTAAGTGATGCATACCAGTGGAATTGGCTTGCAGTAATTTTTGACGAACTTTGAGTACTTTGGAATTTTTCGCCTACTTTATGATAGAGAAACATTAACCCCTTCCCAAAGCACTTCAGTGTCTGTTGGCAAATATTGTGGGATTAAATTCCTATGTATTCTATGGCAATTTAAAGGTACCCCGACTACAAGCATTTCGTCGCTTAAATAATAGCCTTGATGTTTAGTATAGGACGGAAGGTGTGTGATGTATAACCTTTAGGTAATTAAAAAAGGAAAAATTTATAAAAATGAAAATGTATTATTTTTCTTTCTTGTGGTTAGATTTTTGTAATATCGACGTAACCTAAGGTATGACATATTTTTTTATAAACATACTCGTAGCTTAAAGATGGTTAAAAATTACATGTTGTGAAGTTTAAGTTACAAACCAAACCACAAAAAACTGGCACTAAGAAATAAATACAATTAAATATAAGATCTTCAAACACAAACTATTATACAGCTGTTCTACAAAACTAGTTTGTCGAAACAACCCGCCTCAGTCGTTGCAATTAATTTATCATAGAATTTACGTCGTTGACAATTTGAGAGCAAGAAANCAGACAACAGCAGGTCAACGTATACGAATCTGTCAAATTTTACCAATGAAATGTTAACCTACCTTCATTGTGATAAGGTTGAAAATCGAGTGCAGAAATTTGACAGATTGTGGTAACTTGATGTGCTGTCGTCTGTACCTTTCCCAAAACTCAATTTTGGAAATGATTCAAAGAAGATTCCAAGAAGTTTCATACCACTTGTTACCTCAGAGTATGTATACATAGTAACATGTTTGTTTGTTTGTTCGGATAATAACCCGGTAAGATATGGTATGTTATGTTAATACCCTGTCAACCATAACTCAAAGGGATGAGCTATAGGACACACTGATAGGGTAAATATTCATCATTAATTAATTATAGGACGAGTCATCATCATTACCCCTGTTATAGTTTCCGAATGTGAATAGCAGAGTACCTTTCGACGGGTATGTTTGTGGATTGACGGGCGGCCAGATATCATCATCATTAATATGAATGAAGGTCTATCACAAAGAACTCCAATAACGACCACAAATTCAGACTGGCAGTTCGAATTTGTGTTGAAAAATTGTGTGACGAAACATCCAAAAATCAACATAGAAGACTTGCAGATAAATAGTTGTCCTAGCAATCATTTTAGCAACGAATAGTTGGTATTATGTTACTCCATAATTTAATTATAAGGTAAATTCACGGCTACGACGCTCGATGAACGATCCAATTTTGACTATGAAATCACGTCCGTATATCAGCCAGATGGAAATACTCCAATAAATATTCAAATGAATGAAAGTAAAATGTGGGTCTAACCGAAAGATGAAGAATGATCTAGAATCCTTGTGACATTTTTTCTATCCATACATTTATCAGAGTTGCCGTCAATGTTGAAGACGTTTTTTCTAGTGCGAAATGAGGTCAGATTTTAGTAAAGACTTTATTTTAGTTTTGTATTTGATTCGGTCTAGATATTTTTCTATTGTACTGAAAATTGTTTTTGTACCTGATTCTAGAATTCAAATCTCATTGTCTAGAATCTAGACGTAAAATGTTATCTAAAGAGTGATATCGAAAAACAATAACAAGCAATAAAAACATGCATACACGTGTAGGCTTAACAAATACAACGATCTTTTCTCTAACTTCATTTACAAGTTTCAAGAGTCCCTCACAACTCTTTTCCCAGAAATCTTTCACATCAAACAAACTTCATAATCTAAGTAGAGTACATTCAAAATTAAAAGGCGCACTCACATCATTAAGATGATGACACGAAATCTCCAAATTCATGATTACTTTATCATCTGAACTGTCAGACGCTCGGGAACCACTCTCGTTAATTGGTTGTGGTGCACAAACCTAATGACGACACTTTGGTGACGTGGATACTAATTAATTTGTGCCGCATTAAGCATTGACATACACTTGATTAATCAGCCGGAGTAGGGAAAAAGTTTGTGTTTTAATTAGTAAAGTGAAATGTATACGGATTCGTGAAGGATTGTGGAGCTTTTGGAAGTAACGTTAGAGTGATATTCCCAATGAGTTCACTTTTGTTTCACATTCCGCGAACTAAAGGGTGTTGCGCATAGTTGTTTCTGTTTGCTCATGTGATCAGAAGAAAAAAAAAATGTAAGAGTCGGCGCGAATCCACTGCTGGCATGTGTTTGCACACAAAGTTGCAATTTCGCGGATGTTTTAGAAATATTCGCAAACAATAAAAAAACTATCTGGTATGGCGAGTAGACCAAAAGAAATATTTGTGAGTATTTAAGTGATGCATACCAGTGGAATTGGCTTGCAGTAATTTTTGACGAACTTTGAGTACTTTGGAATTTTTCGCCTACTTTATGATAGAGAAACATTAACCCCTTCCCAAAGCACTTCAGTGTCTGTTGGCAAATATTGTGGGATTAAATTCCTATGTATTCTATGGCAATTTAAAGGTACCCCGACTACAAGCATTTCGTCGCTTAAATAATAGCCTTGATGTTTAGTATAGGACGGAAGGTGTGTGATGTATAACCTTTAGGTAATTAAAAAAGGAAAAATTTATAAAAATGAAAATGTATTATTTTTCTTTCTTGTGGTTAGATTTTTGTAATATCGACGTAACCTAAGGTATGACATATTTTTTTATAAACATACTCGTAGCTTAAAGATGGTTAAAAATTACATGTTGTGAAGTTTAAGTTACAAACCAAACCACAAAAAACTGGCACTAAGAAATAAATACAATTAAATATAAGATCTTCAAACACAAACTATTATACAGCTGTTCTACAAAACTAGTTTGTCGAAACAACCCGCCTCAGTCGTTGCAATTAATTTATCATAGAATTTACGTCGTTGACAATTTGAGAGCAAGAAACTTAGGAGAGGCTCTTCACTAACAAGTTAGGTGCTCTCTGAGTGCTCTCAACTGTGCTGAGGGAACTGTGAGTGCATTTAATTGATTTATTGGTACTATAGATAGGTATAAAAGGTAGATGAAGGATGGATGACCATGTTGTTATGAAGAGTTCCTCGGTTTCGAAAGGCACGTTCTGTTAGTGGATCTCGTCTGTTGTTTGAACTTACGCCCTTTCTTCCTGAAAAAATAACGTTTAGGGATTAATGTTAAAACAAAATGTTAATGTATGTAAAATGAATAAAAGTTTATGCCGATATTATTTTTTAATTAGACTGATAAGCTGAGTTACACAAATGAAAATGCGGTAGCCGCTATGACCACTTTCTAACTTAACGCTGCATAACAGACGTATTTTGATAGTCCTATCATGCCATAAATCTTCTGCCTTTTATCCAAAGGATACGAAATCCCCAACTGACGATAAATAAAGCACCCATTATGGAAATAATCTCGTGCTACCAGCCTGCCGACTTCACAATTTGCTATGTATGTGGTGCCTCACAGCGCAGACTAGTAAAATAGTCTTCAACTTATTGAATTTGTTCCCGGCATAGTAACTTGTTATTACGATAAAACTTATGCTTCAGACCAATTTGCTTTGAATTGAGGTTAGTGTAGCTCAGTCGTTTAGTCTTTTGAAAGTCAACGTTACGGAAAAATACGATGTGTAGACAAATGAGAAACATTTTTTTGAAAATTCCTCCTATTTTTTTAATGCTTACCTGTTTTTGAATTAGGTAAACTTTTATATAAGCAATGTATATAAGTTACTATGTGGGCGTTGTTGACTTTAATTTTAGCTAAATACTAAACGCAGAACACTGAAAATCAGATATCTAAATTAATAACAAAGTTTATTCAATTATGCATGAAACTGAGTTGATTTACAATGAATATTTAACACGTGGCAACACTGAATTGAATACTAAAATTATTTTAGCGAGCAATTCATTCCCGGCTCTCCACTTTGTTTGATACTCCGTGCTTTGGTATAACGAGCAGTTTTTTGTTTGTCAAACATTCGTGACACGCCGCCTCAGCCTTGTTCACAGAATCTACCGCGAAGCACACACATCCCTCATCTCTTTGTAGTACATCGCTTTTTTCACAATAACTTTCGACCACGACACTGACGGAGCACCGCAATGGAGCACTAAATGTGGAAATCCGTCCTTTGAGCTTCCCCCTTTACGGACTTTGTGAACGGATCTGAAAACAAATAACAACCTTCGTGTCTTACACAGGTAGCTCATAATGTTACTCGCTGCAGCCATGTGAAATATGCTCAGTATTAAATGTGACTGAGATAAAATTGTGCAAATTTTATACACCGTCATATGAACAGCGAAATTGTGTTACTCATAATTTTTCGTATTTAGTTGACTGCCGCAATTTATTGTGCTTTGTTTATCACTTTTTAAAGTGTGGCAAATTTCATTCTGTATAATTCTTTGAAGGAAAAAAAATTATAGATTATCAAGCAGCCTAAGGAAAGTATTTTAAAAGTTCTAGCCGTTAAAAGATTACGGAACTTTGATATCGCCTTTGATAAAGTTCAGGAATTTTTTGCAGCATTTTTTCTCGTAATCTGTTTGACGTCAACCCGTCTAAGAATATTGCAGTCAATACAATCTGTGGAGGGGACGGATATCTACTACTGAGGGAAGAGGGAACAAGGGAATTGCCTGTCATCTATCAGAGGGAGCTTGCGAGAGCAAACTCTTTCAAACAACCTTTTCTAGCTTGTAGACTGGCAACGTGTTTTAGTAGACACTAAAGTACTATTTTATGACATATACAAGCCCAATTTATTGCACTACAGCCGTGGTTGTGCATAGAACGTAAAGTTATTAAACAGTATTAATAAAACGCAGGGCAAAAACTTTTTATATGCAAATAGAGGCATCAAATATGAAATAAAACCCAACAAATCTCCACTGTTCCAATATTATATTTTTCCAGTTCATATGTTTGTTCACATTCTCTATTAAAAAAGTACGAATATTCAAAATATTTAAGATTGTTTTACAAAACTAATCTGAACAAAATAACATCTTTCATGCTAACACAAGGAATATCTTCATTAGGTATGTTAAGGGTAATTTCTTTGGTGGTTAACACAATTATTAATAAATAGGATTGTATTTCGCTGGAACAGTTCTCCCCTATACTGAAAACTGTGGTACAATACGTAATCCAAAAATCGATGAATTTATTTTATATCAATTTTATGACTCATGCGTTTTTTTTAACCTTTGATGAACACAACCAGTGCCTAAATTACTTATTCAAAACAACGAATATTTATTTTACATCAGGCTTACAGTATTTTTGGGTCGAAACAGAATATTCATCACATGAGATCGAGTTTGAAATTTTAAACAACGCTAAGCCGTGTTCGTTTTTGATCGACATACTGGCGGTGCGTGCAGTAAACGCTGACGACCAGCTTCGGAAACTATCGGGCAGTTCATTTTGAAAAGGCAGCCAGTGAAAAACCTTCAGCCAATAAAGTTACGGTATAAACTGCTTTAACTTAATAAGAAGTTATGGTGAGGCTAGTATTTTCAATGTATGAAATGTTGGCTCTAGAAGTTTTATGTTTACCTACTTTCTTTAAATTGGTGAGGTATAAAACCTTATTTATTTTTCTACTTACCTAAACTGGAGGGGAATCTTATATTAAGATAGACTCATGTTACTGGATCTTTTATATACCTGTATCCTTACCTACTAATTCGACTACAGAGAAAACCCGATCTCACATTATGCACCTTCTAAAAGCCCGTTAACACATTACGATTTCATTACCCGTTGCTTGCCATTTTATTGCGGCAAGATGCTACTTGCACTGTTNACTTTTATATAAGCAATGTATATAAGTTACTATGTGGGCGTTGTTGACTTTAATTTTAGCTAAATACTAAACGCAGAACACTGAAAATCAGATATCTAAATTAATAACAAAGTTTATTCAATTATGCATGAAACTGAGTTGATTTACAATGAATATTTAACACGTGGCAACACTGAATTGAATACTAAAATTATTTTAGCGAGCAATTCATTCCCGGCTCTCCACTTTGTTTGATACTCCGTGCTTTGGTATAACGAGCAGTTTTTTGTTTGTCAAACATTCGTGACACGCCGCCTCAGCCTTGTTCACAGAATCTACCGCGAAGCACACACATCCCTCATCTCTTTGTAGTACATCGCTTTTTTCACAATAACTTTCGACCACGACACTGACGGAGCACCGCAATGGAGCACTAAATGTGGAAATCCGTCCTTTGAGCTTCCCCCTTTACGGACTTTGTGAACGGATCTGAAAACAAATAACAACCTTCGTGTCTTACACAGGTAGCTCATAATGTTACTCGCTGCAGCCATGTGAAATATGCTCAGTATTAAATGTGACTGAGATAAAATTGTGCAAATTTTATACACCGTCATATGAACAGCGAAATTGTGTTACTCATAATTTTTCGTATTTAGTTGACTGCCGCAATTTATTGTGCTTTGTTTATCACTTTTTAAAGTGTGGCAAATTTCATTCTGTATAATTCTTTGAAGGAAAAAAAATTATAGATTATCAAGCAGCCTAAGGAAAGTATTTTAAAAGTTCTAGCCGTTAAAAGATTACGGAACTTTGATATCGCCTTTGATAAAGTTCAGGAATTTTTTGCAGCATTTTTTCTCGTAATCTGTTTGACGTCAACCCGTCTAAGAATATTGCAGTCAATACAATCTGTGGAGGGGACGGATATCTACTACTGAGGGAAGAGGGAACAAGGGAATTGCCTGTCATCTATCAGAGGGAGCTTGCGAGAGCAAACTCTTTCAAACAACCTTTTCTAGCTTGTAGACTGGCAACGTGTTTTAGTAGACACTAAAGTACTATTTTATGACATATACAAGCCCAATTTATTGCACTACAGCCGTGGTTGTGCATAGAACGTAAAGTTATTAAACAGTATTAATAAAACGCAGGGCAAAAACTTTTTATATGCAAATAGAGGCATCAAATATGAAATAAAACCCAACAAATCTCCACTGTTCCAATATTATATTTTTCCAGTTCATATGTTTGTTCACATTCTCTATTAAAAAAGTACGAATATTCAAAATATTTAAGATTGTTTTACAAAACTAATCTGAACAAAATAACATCTTTCATGCTAACACAAGGAATATCTTCATTAGGTATGTTAAGGGTAATTTCTTTGGTGGTTAACACAATTATTAATAAATAGGATTGTATTTCGCTGGAACAGTTCTCCCCTATACTGAAAACTGTGGTACAATACGTAATCCAAAAATCGATGAATTTATTTTATATCAATTTTATGACTCATGCGTTTTTTTTAACCTTTGATGAACACAACCAGTGCCTAAATTACTTATTCAAAACAACGAATATTTATTTTACATCAGGCTTACAGTATTTTTGGGTCGAAACAGAATATTCATCACATGAGATCGAGTTTGAAATTTTAAACAACGCTAAGCCGTGTTCGTTTTTGATCGACATACTGGCGGTGCGTGCAGTAAACGCTGACGACCAGCTTCGGAAACTATCGGGCAGTTCATTTTGAAAAGGCAGCCAGTGAAAAACCTTCAGCCAATAAAGTTACGGTATAAACTGCTTTAACTTAATAAGAAGTTATGGTGAGGCTAGTATTTTCAATGTATGAAATGTTGGCTCTAGAAGTTTTATGTTTACCTACTTTCTTTAAATTGGTGAGGTATAAAACCTTATTTATTTTTCTACTTACCTAAACTGGAGGGGAATCTTATATTAAGATAGACTCATGTTACTGGATCTTTTATATACCTGTATCCTTACCTACTAATTCGACTACAGAGAAAACCCGATCTCACATTATGCACCTTCTAAAAGCCCGTTAACACATTACGATTTCATTACCCGTTGCTTGCCATTTTATTGCGGCAAGATGCTACTTGCACTGTTTAAACGTAATCGTGCAATAGGTAAATGGTCACCTGTCAAATATTCCTGCAATAAAATGGCAAGCAACGGGAAATGAAATCGCAATGTGTAAACGGGCCTGAAGACTTAACTCTTTGAAGATTTAAGTAGATAATTTGGTAATTTAATTTTTTTTTTCCTAAAATCAAAGCTTTTTAAGTAGGTACCTAAAATGGCTGAAAGCTAAAAATAAAGCTGAACAATCTGTCGGTGTACAATGAAGCACAAACATTCTCAGGGGAAATCTAGAACTGTCTCGCATAGCGTACCAATTTAATAGCAACGAAATTTGGTTAGCTCAAAATATACTTTACTTTGAACAATCGAAATAAGTAACGGAGAAATTGGCAGCTTTTAGGTTTAATGAAATTCTTGAATGTAAATGTATTGGCCTAAAGCTACTTAAGGGCTTTTAGCATTAGACTTTGGGTACTGAATGTTTTAAGTAATACTGATTTAACCACATGTTTTTCATCCTCTTTTTTTATTATCAATTATTTAATATGTCCTGATACTTTTTGTGAAACTATGCAATGGTCAAGTGTACCAGAAAAACACGTAATATCTGACTGAATTTCTCTGTTTACATTTGTCTTTTTCCTATACAATTCCAAAATCAAGCACCCAACATAAGGATTCGTCCCAACTAAAATACCTAATTAGACACATAAAGTAACCCAAACAGAACCATTTTTGATATTGAAATTCCTTAGGTACTAAGCCGCCCGAATAAAATTAATAACACTGTCTAAAGCACTAAGCGTCCAATTTATCGGAAGAGAGGGAGGTTTAACGTTAAAAAAAATTGGTGAAGAATATATAATATTTTATATATGAGATCATATAAGGGGCTGAGATGAACAACGGCTCATTTGTCAAGACGGTCGAAGGGTTCATGAGAAAATGATCAACTTCCTCTTGTGCGCCTTTTAGATAGTCATCGATATACTCTCTTAGACTCCGTTTAATCACCCTGACAAGTGACAGCTTGTCGCTTAATGTCTTTTGTTGCTCAGATGTTTGTTTCCTTTTTATAAGCATTCTCTTAAATTGGTGTCTTATCGAAGGTTATTAATCGCTCTTTTTAAACGGGACAGAATAACCGATAGTGATTTTTTCATGATGTTATCATAGTGATTGCTGAGACTAGACCTTTTTTTTATATCGATGGGAAGTCATCAGTATGACCCCTCCCGCCGTGGGTGATAGCGGGAGAGAGTGTCAGACTTTTACTGACTAAAACCCACCGTGTTCCTTCGGGAGCTCTTTGTGTGCCAGGGCCGCGGTAACTCTTTCGAACAACCCGCAGCCCCTGAGACTAGACCTTAAAAATAGTTCATTGACTTGTTAATTAACACTCAAAAATCTACAATCAGACTGTCTAAATTTCCGCAGTACAATTCATTTTGTATCTTTTATCGATGTCAAACAATGTACGATCCCAATCAGTTTGTGCTGTGCTAAGTTCATTTCTCAAAATTCACAGTTCGAAAATAGACTCGACCGATAGTTCGTTACTCTATTAAATCTGCGTCCGCAAAAAACGATAGTAGTTACAGTCCACTTGTCATGTCCAATTTGTACCTTCATGAATGGCTTTCACGCGGTTTTTAAAGGGAGAGGACAACCGATTTCTTTTAAATAAATTTTTGAACGCATGCAGCAAAGAGTGTAATGGGTATGAATGTAGATGGATGGAGAGTGAGAGGAAGACCAAAGAAAATATGAATAGATTGTCTGAAAGATGGCATGAGTAAGAAGGAAGTGAATGTCAGTATGACGAGTGACAGACAGAAATGGAAGCAGAAAACATATTGCGCCGACCTCAAATAAAATTGGGAACAGGGCAGGAAGATGATGATGATGACTCCCTTTAAATTCAATTTCAGTGCTATATAAAACATTTGGAAAACTAAGTGTTCGTTTGTATTAGTGAAACTGGTAAAAAAATAAATTTGTTTTAAAAGAGCGCTCACGCTAGCAGCTTAGGTCGATGGAGTGGTTCAAAGTCTTACGTTACAGTTTAAGAACAATAATATATTTGCACTTTCTGTGAAAGTTTTCTCTCAGAAAATTCTGGTGTAAACACTGCAAACCGCTTTAAACAAAATGTTTTATTCTGGTATAATTTAATTTTAACCCAACCAATGCGTGACTAGGCGTTACCTTAAATGAATTCAATTAAATACCTTTATATCTTGCGTAAACAAACATTAAATAGACACATAAATAATAATAAATAACCGCCACGTTCCCATTTTGAAATTCTAAATTCTCAATTCAAAACAAGCAACCATAAACCACTATACCCATATACGGGTATCAGCGAAATTAATGAGCGCACAGGCATATGCAGGCCAGTGATAAACTTTGGAAAACTGATATAGGTACACGAAAATCGTGCGAGCTTGTTGATCTATAGGCGTGTTCCCGGACGAACGTTGGACCAAGGCCGACTGTAGTCAACTATAACTGACTGTAGCTGCCTAAAACCGAGTATTTTACGTCGATACTCGCAAAATGCCTTAGCCAGATCGCAGCCGACAAAAAACATACCACAAAAGCAAGCTTTGGCTATCTTTTACATCTACGTGCAAAGTCTAGTTACAAAGATAGGACTTTCGTAAATATGGAAATGTGAGTTGCAATATGCAAGCACAATAAAAGAATGACAAATGTTTTGAAAAGAACTACTTATAATTAAATAAATTTAGTACATAATGTGTAGCAAGTTATCTAAAGCAATAACTATTTGCTGTATAGTAAGTCCTCAATAGATTTTCTGATAACCCCTGCCATTAGATTTTGGTACCCAACATTCCCGAAAATATTGCGACCACAAGTAATGCCATTTCTTTAGAACAATATCACATTAAGGCTGTATCTCGTCCTATCCTATTCTACGCCTAGACTAGACACAGTTAAAAATAATAGCTATTGTTAACCTATTATTCAGTTATTGTTATGGGCATGAAGGCGTGTATTGCGCAGACAGTTTAATGGCCCAACTGGTTGTTATCTCGTCGCTAAACGATATTAGAAACTGTATAGTTTTTAATAACATAACCATCACGCTTATTCTGATAGCCGTTAGGCGGTTGTATAAACGTGGACAAGATTGATACTATATACTATATCTATACTAATATTATAAAGCTGAAGAGATTGTTTGTTTGAATGCGCTAATCTCAAGATAACCCGTTAATCCTGTCAAAGTATTGGATAGCCCATTTATCGATGAAGCCTATGGGCTACTTTTTACGCGGGCCGCGGGACGCGGGTTAAACCGCTGGCAGAAGCTAGTATTAAATAAATCTTGATTGAATTTTTCTGACAAGAAACTATAATAGCAAGAGCCTTGACTATGAGATAATCTCTAGAACCATGTCATTGTCACGTGTTAATCCAGCTAGAAATATAATTGAATACACCTGCAACAACTACCAAGAACAATCAATATTTCATCGTATGCCTGCAGTTTGTACAGCTAAACGAATAAAGGCATATTGCACTCACATCACGGAACCGATTCCGATAATCGATATCAATTCCTATAACGATTAATCGATAACATTCTCGAAAACAAATGACCAAAATCAATATTGAAACAGATGTATCCGTGAAATTCCTAACGTGTGCTTTATGTAGGTATAATTCTAAGCGCACAAGAGAAATTCCCTCATTATACACATTTCATGGTCACTCACACGAGCTAGTTAATTTCCACACGTCTATGCCATGACTGCTTGAATGCATTCTCATTTAATTGGACCCTTGCTTTCTACTCGAATGCTCTCGAGTGCCTCTGAGTCATTCGAAGTGATAATAGAACCGTAATAGTATTTATCTACTGCTCTCCGATATTAGAACACCTGCTACAGTAATTAATGGCAATTGGTAAGCAATTTAATTTGTACGAGGCTGTATCGTGTACAGCTGTTTGTCAACTAAGTAGGTTTATTTATTTCATGTGCCATTTATGTATGTCATTTATATCTTAGGTACACAATGTCAACCTACCCGAATCTGTCAAATTTTACATATCGACCGATCGATCGATTTAACTTAACCTTCCACTGTTGTGATAAGGTTGAAAATCTATTGAAAAGCTTTGACAGATTGAGGTAGGTTGAAATGCTGGCGTACTGCTCTTTTACTGAACTTTTGAATAACTTTTGCGAAATGTATGTCGTTCGAAATACAATTTTAAAAGTCAGTTACAGATAAAAAATGTGTTGCTACATTTTTAAGTTAGCTTGTTAGTGCTTACGGAGCTACAGTTACAAGTTTTGCTAATTTGAAGTCTCGGATATCAGATTTTCATGTTTTCTAGATTTAAAGTTTCTGAGATAAATTTTAAAAATATTTGTATGAAAGTATGATACATTGGTGAGATTTTATTACAGTGTGAAATAAAAATCTTTTAGAAACACTCTTATGGTCGGGCTCTGAGTACCTAGGTTCTAGTTCCCTAGGTTTACGTAAATAACATTTTGTTATACATTACTTAAAGAGACAATCATAAACTTCATCGAATTTTAATTAAAATTGCTAAAAAAAATATACAAATCCAATATATGTTCCCCATATGTTCACTCAGTTAACCTCAAGCTGCAACCAACAATAACACTACATTCAATTAGTTGTTATGACACAGCGGCCATAGTCGTAGAACTTAAACGCTTCACACTTGCCAAGTGGTTTGCGGTTAAAGTGAAGCGAGTGAGTCCACGGTTATATCGGA
Organism: Heliothis virescens; assembly: GCA_002382865.2. NCBI lineage: Eukaryota > Metazoa > Arthropoda > Insecta > Lepidoptera > Noctuidae > Heliothis > Heliothis virescens. Next base: position 3,612,553 of record NWSH02000050.1, on the reverse strand, counting down.
CGCCGAATATACCCGGGGTTAAATGGTTAACTTGATCGTTTGTTCCCACGAGTATAGGTTTACTTTGGAGGAAGGTTGTCGTGTGGAATTGGGCTTGCGGATTAAATATAATAAGTATTTTTGAAAATACTTGATAGCTATTTTTATTTCTGTTCATTTGACCTCGCTGTTATACTGTGACACATCTTTACTGATTCAAGATAAGGAAGGAGAAAGAAATTTTCTGACTTTGATTGGAATAATAAGATCTTCAATCGTCGAAATTAGACTATTGTTGGTTCTCAAAATAAAAATACAAAGAACTTACTTAAAAAAATATATAGATGCCTAATTTACTGCACAAACAAACTTCAATATTTCAAACCCAACTGGCGTGACAATACATGAACAGATAACGCTGTAAAACCATTGTGTGTAGCCTTTGTTATCATATGACACCAACGCTTTGATATTTTTTTCCCCCCCTATATTTCTACACAATGCGCTACCTGCATTTGAGCTTTTATAAAAGTTAGAACTTTTATATTGTCCTCATTGCCACGATTCGCTTTATCAGTCCCGTTGACAACCCTCTGTTGTCTTGATAAGAAAATGTAACCCTTTTGAAATGCACGGCAGAAAATACCAGAGCGAAAATGCTGACGTTTACACTGGTAATTTTTTTTTCACCCCTTTTACAACTTTTATGATATACTCGTTCTTCTAAATTGATTTAACAAATGCATGTTACATTCAACAGGATTAACGGGTTATGAATTTGAATATTGAATAAAATTTTCTAATTTGGACTCATTATTTTATCATAGAAATACTGGATTACAGATGTTACACTCTTTTCATATATGCCTATCATCAAAATTCAAACATGTTTTAGACAGAGCTAAAATGGTGTAGAGAGTACTAAAAAGTGTATAACAAAGAGATAATATTTAAAGGTCGTATTTTTTATCACCCTCACATTATTCTCTCCTCAAAACGTGAGGGCACTTAAATGTGAATTGAAATGAAATTGCTATTGCGGATTTATGTATGTTAGATGGCAATAAAATATGAAAAGTAACTGAATAAGAGCACTAAACTTGTTTGTTAGTATGTTACTGTGCGAGCACTAAAAATTTTCTTCTAACTTTTTATTTTTAGTTGAGTGTGTTTCAAAATCAAAAAGTATTTATTCAAAGTAGGCTGAAAACAGCATTTTTCGAACGTCAAAATTACATGAGACAGCCTCAAAAACGTTTTTTTATTTAGTTATTCAAATAGTTGTCCATTTAGTTCATTGTAAGACTTTCAATTTTCATGAAATGTTGTGTGGGGTTAAATGAGATCCTAGCAACATGCGTCGTTGCAGTAGTTTGTAATTTTTTCACGGAAAACTGAAAGATCGTAAAGAAGAATTCTATGTAAAGGTCAGTGAACTTTTTATTAGCATTACTTGGTATTTACTGGTATTCACCATCTTCAATGTAATCGGTTATTATGACAAGCATAGTGATGGATCGGCTGGTACCACACGAGTATTATGTATGCAGTGTACAAGATATATTATGTCCCTTCACGCGAAGTAGAGCGGAACCGCTTTTATTACGATACTGACAATTTCAAGCTGATGTAGACATAATGTATTGAATTTACAATGATTGAATAGCCCACTAATGGATAGGTAATTGTTACTCAATGACTTGATATCGGTGCGCATGATTCATGCTCTTGAACTATTTGGCCATATGGTCCCCAGAAAGGCGTTTTCAACAAAATCTAAAATGTACACAAATCGGGGATTGTATGCTATTCTTGACTGCTGTAAGCTATGAAGACCCTCTTTTTAGCTAGCAAAATGACGTAGTACTTCGACTGTTAAAGAGCTTATCTATGAAGGAGTATTTTCATTTTGCCAGTGTGTAGTGGGGTATTATTACAGACATGTGAGAGGTTTCAGTGTTGTTTTTTGAAAAATTACATATTGCAGTTTTTTATTCAGTATTAATTATAGAGGATTTTAATGTAAGCAGAAAAATACTACTTGTAAGAATGAACTTCTAAGATGCTGTAAAAACACAGATTTTTGTTTTTAAGTATAATGCAGACCCTCAAGGTCTAAAGACTTCGAACGACCTAATTAGGTAACTTGGATGGTAATCAAATCCGAAGAAACCGTCAAATGGAACCGATTCCGATTACTATCGACGTTACGTGATCACGATGCTAATGCGGTCGATCAATAGAATAGTTAATTCAACTCCGTACTAAATGAGTTTCAATACAAAATGAAGTCCTTACAGATACGTAATTTGAAAATAAGATAAAATTATTAAAAAAAGTAAGTTTTAGAACGAACTCATATCTACGAAGATTTATAGGTCAAGTCACAGTTCTGAAGAAATGAGACTACATTCCCGAATATAGAACCTTCATGTCACGGATTATCTTAGCCTGGCCGTAGCGAGATGCTATCAATATAACGCGTAGAACAAAATCGAACATTCCAGACTCTCACTCACATTTTTCAACTGTAGTGTCAATCTGATTAGATTCAGGCTGGCTACAGATGTCCGATTCAGTTGGTCCTACTTAACTTTGGCGCTAAATTGTAGGATCGCACACACCATCCAATTTGAAATTTTACAATGCCTTTACGAGTTGTCAGCAAACAAGTAACCCAATACCCAGCTTAAATGAATGGCAATCAATCAAAATACGGCCAATATTGACGATAAAACACATTTTGACTGCGTGAAAAATACCAATATCCTCATATTGAAACGCTGTACCTGTCATATAAAATATTTTTTCCTTCATATCAATTTTCGGGTAGCAATTGAAACCTTTTTGGAATACCAGGGTGCTATAAGATGCTCTAATACAATACTATATATTAAATGGAGCGTGCATCTCGGAAAATCGTTCCTCTCAAATATTTTACATCGGAAAAATTTCCGTCGCGTCGAAATTCACTTATTCGATGCTTTGTTCTCTATTGAGGATAGCTGCATATACCTTAAAAATCGTTTTATTTTTATATAATATGTACAGCTAGGCATCATTGATTAATTTTCGTTCGTTTTATTTCTATTTTATCAAAACATGCTACCTTTGCGCTGTTCCGAAGATTCTCACACTTTCGCGTTTCAGTAGGCCACACAAATGAATGGTAAACTAAAGGTCACTGAATAACCGCAAAATAAATCAGTCTGTAGGGTCAAAAGTCTAGTTCCTCCAATGGCAGCGCAGTGGTCCAACAGTACCGACTTATCGCACGATTTACGAGGCAAACTTCCCGGAGCGATGTTCATATGTTTCACATAGGCCTTCTGCTCGTATATCACCTAAGTTTTATTAAAGAACAGTCTAGAACTCGAACCACTGGCAGGCGACTTCTCGGATGTTATTTTCAGTTTGACATTTCGGTTACTTACTATTCTCCACAGAAAGTAAGGTAAACTTTGCTGAATTTATGTTTAATGTTACGTAATAGAAAACGATGATTATCACTCTAATGGCCAGTTTCACAGGTCCCAGATAAAGTGTTTAGTAGTTCTAAACAGAGGCGGCTCGTGAGAAATTTGTATGGGTGTTCACTTGAAATTGAAAAGATCAGATTGAATTGTCCATNGTGAATTGAAATGAAATTGCTATTGCGGATTTATGTATGTTAGATGGCAATAAAATATGAAAAGTAACTGAATAAGAGCACTAAACTTGTTTGTTAGTATGTTACTGTGCGAGCACTAAAAATTTTCTTCTAACTTTTTATTTTTAGTTGAGTGTGTTTCAAAATCAAAAAGTATTTATTCAAAGTAGGCTGAAAACAGCATTTTTCGAACGTCAAAATTACATGAGACAGCCTCAAAAACGTTTTTTTATTTAGTTATTCAAATAGTTGTCCATTTAGTTCATTGTAAGACTTTCAATTTTCATGAAATGTTGTGTGGGGTTAAATGAGATCCTAGCAACATGCGTCGTTGCAGTAGTTTGTAATTTTTTCACGGAAAACTGAAAGATCGTAAAGAAGAATTCTATGTAAAGGTCAGTGAACTTTTTATTAGCATTACTTGGTATTTACTGGTATTCACCATCTTCAATGTAATCGGTTATTATGACAAGCATAGTGATGGATCGGCTGGTACCACACGAGTATTATGTATGCAGTGTACAAGATATATTATGTCCCTTCACGCGAAGTAGAGCGGAACCGCTTTTATTACGATACTGACAATTTCAAGCTGATGTAGACATAATGTATTGAATTTACAATGATTGAATAGCCCACTAATGGATAGGTAATTGTTACTCAATGACTTGATATCGGTGCGCATGATTCATGCTCTTGAACTATTTGGCCATATGGTCCCCAGAAAGGCGTTTTCAACAAAATCTAAAATGTACACAAATCGGGGATTGTATGCTATTCTTGACTGCTGTAAGCTATGAAGACCCTCTTTTTAGCTAGCAAAATGACGTAGTACTTCGACTGTTAAAGAGCTTATCTATGAAGGAGTATTTTCATTTTGCCAGTGTGTAGTGGGGTATTATTACAGACATGTGAGAGGTTTCAGTGTTGTTTTTTGAAAAATTACATATTGCAGTTTTTTATTCAGTATTAATTATAGAGGATTTTAATGTAAGCAGAAAAATACTACTTGTAAGAATGAACTTCTAAGATGCTGTAAAAACACAGATTTTTGTTTTTAAGTATAATGCAGACCCTCAAGGTCTAAAGACTTCGAACGACCTAATTAGGTAACTTGGATGGTAATCAAATCCGAAGAAACCGTCAAATGGAACCGATTCCGATTACTATCGACGTTACGTGATCACGATGCTAATGCGGTCGATCAATAGAATAGTTAATTCAACTCCGTACTAAATGAGTTTCAATACAAAATGAAGTCCTTACAGATACGTAATTTGAAAATAAGATAAAATTATTAAAAAAAGTAAGTTTTAGAACGAACTCATATCTACGAAGATTTATAGGTCAAGTCACAGTTCTGAAGAAATGAGACTACATTCCCGAATATAGAACCTTCATGTCACGGATTATCTTAGCCTGGCCGTAGCGAGATGCTATCAATATAACGCGTAGAACAAAATCGAACATTCCAGACTCTCACTCACATTTTTCAACTGTAGTGTCAATCTGATTAGATTCAGGCTGGCTACAGATGTCCGATTCAGTTGGTCCTACTTAACTTTGGCGCTAAATTGTAGGATCGCACACACCATCCAATTTGAAATTTTACAATGCCTTTACGAGTTGTCAGCAAACAAGTAACCCAATACCCAGCTTAAATGAATGGCAATCAATCAAAATACGGCCAATATTGACGATAAAACACATTTTGACTGCGTGAAAAATACCAATATCCTCATATTGAAACGCTGTACCTGTCATATAAAATATTTTTTCCTTCATATCAATTTTCGGGTAGCAATTGAAACCTTTTTGGAATACCAGGGTGCTATAAGATGCTCTAATACAATACTATATATTAAATGGAGCGTGCATCTCGGAAAATCGTTCCTCTCAAATATTTTACATCGGAAAAATTTCCGTCGCGTCGAAATTCACTTATTCGATGCTTTGTTCTCTATTGAGGATAGCTGCATATACCTTAAAAATCGTTTTATTTTTATATAATATGTACAGCTAGGCATCATTGATTAATTTTCGTTCGTTTTATTTCTATTTTATCAAAACATGCTACCTTTGCGCTGTTCCGAAGATTCTCACACTTTCGCGTTTCAGTAGGCCACACAAATGAATGGTAAACTAAAGGTCACTGAATAACCGCAAAATAAATCAGTCTGTAGGGTCAAAAGTCTAGTTCCTCCAATGGCAGCGCAGTGGTCCAACAGTACCGACTTATCGCACGATTTACGAGGCAAACTTCCCGGAGCGATGTTCATATGTTTCACATAGGCCTTCTGCTCGTATATCACCTAAGTTTTATTAAAGAACAGTCTAGAACTCGAACCACTGGCAGGCGACTTCTCGGATGTTATTTTCAGTTTGACATTTCGGTTACTTACTATTCTCCACAGAAAGTAAGGTAAACTTTGCTGAATTTATGTTTAATGTTACGTAATAGAAAACGATGATTATCACTCTAATGGCCAGTTTCACAGGTCCCAGATAAAGTGTTTAGTAGTTCTAAACAGAGGCGGCTCGTGAGAAATTTGTATGGGTGTTCACTTGAAATTGAAAAGATCAGATTGAATTGTCCATTTTAACACTCACTTGTAAAAACTGATAAGACAACAGTCTATAGTGTATTTCAACATGTGTTAATAGGTTATTAATTATAAAAATCCCTAATTACATTCGCGCGCATGCATCTAAGTTGACAATTATTGTTTGTTTACGAGTGGCAACGTCGCGCGCAATCGCTGTCAGGCGCGCGCGGGCGACATAAACCGACCGGCAACGTCGCGTGAGCGGCGCTCCAAAATTGGCTATTTTTCAATAGAAAATCTTCTGTTTCGCGCGCAGGACTATGGCGAAATTTCTCTTTCACTCCTGTTGGATTTCGTATTAGGCAATGTACTGAATCTTGTTTCATTGGAGCGCAATCGTGAGCGCTCCGCTTCGCGCGTTACCTATGAAATGATGATATATGGAATGGATAATATGTAAAGATTTATTTTTTTATTGGTATTATCAGAAGTTCGTTACAACAGATTTCAAATAGTAATAAAATTCAAAGGGAGTTCACTGCACCAGCGCTCCTTAGGGCGAGCCGCCTCTGGTTCTAAATAGCTACCTGACAGATAATTTTGAATACTTTTCCGTGGCATGATCTGTTTTTCCAGTTGAGTGTTCTCTGAAAAACCTGTAATTTAAAAACCACACAAAGGAAAGGTCTTCACAAAATAATATGTAAAGCAAGTAGATTAATTTTCATAAAACTAATCTCCTGGCTAAGCCTATTATTATTTTTGTATTTACTTTGAAAGTGAAACCCGTTATCAAACGCTTGAATTCAATTTGGGAAGGCCCTAACCATTATTTTTTATTATATGGCTACCGCTACCTTAGTAATATTATATGGGTATTATATAAATATTCCCCACAATACAGGCAAACTCAAAACGCTTTTCAAAAGGCCGTATCCGTACCCAGATACTCCCACACATAAAGATACGATAGATACTCAATTTCAAATAATATTTTGGCTTTTCGTATAAAAATAATTTCTAATAATTATACGATACTGGCCTTGCCGCAAAGATTGATCGATGTCTTTTTAATCCACGGCCATTGAATACACACAAATTATGTTTCATTTGTTTTTATAGACGTACTGACGTAATACTAGTTAAGCACGTCACTTACGTATTTGTTTTGGAGATAAAAAAACCGACCAAGTGGGAGTTGGACTCGCACAAGAAGGGTTCCGTACAAAAAATCTAGTTTATTGTATGAGACCCCACTTAATACTTATTTAATTCTTCTTTAAGTTATATATTTTATTTGTTGTTTTAGCGGCAACAGAAATACATCATTCATGTTCATGAGATACGCCTGATGACAGACGGATGGACGGACAGCGGAGGCTTAGTACCTACCTAGGTCCCGTTTTTCCACCTTTGGGTACGGAACCCTAAAAATGGATACACCTACTGTCTAACGCGTACTGGCGACCTAACCTTGTCACACTGACCTTAGCCGGTATCAGTCCGCGAGATTCTGTATGCGGGTCATTTTACAAACCCACTTCACTGATTATAACAAGGCTTTTTATGGTGACTCTGCCAAAACAGAAAAGTTAAGAGGTAACCACTGAAAAACAAATTGATGACTCTCAATACATCTCAACTTGTTTTTACAATAAATAAAGTACCATAAGTAGGTACTTTATTTGAATTATTTTTCATATGAATACTTGAACAGAATAATCCTTTGTAAAATGTTTTTCGTAAATTATAAATTTATTTTTGTTTATCATACATAGCTTAACGTAAATATTCAGCAAATTAATTCCGCGGGAATACTACGATGCGTAGGTAATCAATCATTTCAATATATCGACTTAGCCTACCGCAGTCCACTGTTGGACATAGGCCAGATAGATGGTCTAACGACCTTAGAAAGGTCGATAGGAACTATTGAGATACAGAGTATGACGGATGTGGTTGTTCATCCATTGTATTAATCCATTGTGTATGTTGGAAAATGTTTGACTTTAAAAGAGACTTTGACTTTTTTTTTTTTTTTTATATCGATGGGAAATCATCAGTATGACCCCTCCCGCTGTGGGTGACAGCGGAAGGGAGTGTCAGACTTTTACTGACTAAAACCCACCGTGTTCCTTCGGGAGCCCTTTGTGTGCCAGGGCCGCGGTAACTCTTTCGAACAACCCGCAGCCCCGACGGGCTCTGGCCCTAGTAGGCCCCGCAGGGGTTTGCTGACACTCTCCGAGGAGCGCGTGGAACAACGCGCGCCGCCGACACGGGCCTGTCGTCTCTCAGGAGACGGAAGGACGATGAGCCACCCGAAACTCACCGCCCACAGACCCACGCCTACGGTGGCCGGGAGTCATCTCTTGACACCCGACGCCCGTGGTGTCTACCAGGTCTACGGCAACGGCCGGGATGGCCGGTGCGGACTCGCAGCCGCTCCGCCGCCTCCTTCTCTAGCATAACTGCTTCGCAGAAGGAGGCGACGGCATCCCATTCCCTCTCGCCCCGCACCATGGCTTGAACCAGGGCTATGGTGCGGGGCGAGAGGGAGACTTTGACCCTTGAGTTTGTTTCGGTGTTTCTTCTCAAGGTAGTCAGATAGGAAATACCGGTCTCATCTAGTTTTGAAAATATTGACATGTTAAAGTGTTCTGTGAAACCTACTAACAGAAATAAATGATTTGATTTGGTTAGTGTAAAAAATATCTAGTAGGTAAAAGTACTTTCACACTTTTGTCGCGAGTATCTGCTCAGTTTGGTCTAAGCACGGCATATCCAGCAAAAAATCTTTTGCGCTTACAGCTTATTCTAGTGCTATTTTAATTCAGACTAGTCGGGTAGTTGTCAGCTGCTAGGCTCGTGTATGTCCCGCACAAAAACTGTCTGGGAAAATCCACTAGTTTAAAAGTGCTCTTACTGACTTGGGCTATGTGGGTGAAGAAAAAAAAACTATCTCACATTTAATTCTATAATCATCACCCACGTAAAACCCCCATTATTGTCCTCAGTTAGTAGAAAAAAATACTCCTTCCCTTCATTTATTTAATTAATTCCCAGTAACATTGAACCTAACATGTAAAAATAACGTGTACTACACAAACACGGTTGTAATTACTGTTGTTTATTTGCGTTTGCTGGCTCAGCTTACTTCAGTGAACGTATTTATAGCACCAGTTTGTAAGGAAGCGAGCTCGGGACTACATAAACAGAGTCACAGCACATCCTGATAACCGGGGAATCAGTTACGTGAACTTATTGTGTAGTTCGTACCTACAGCAAAATAGAATTTGTTTAGGTTTTTGCCGAATAAAAAATATTAAGATACAAAAATGTAAGAAAATGAGGACAGAATTTATATATCTATTCTAATTATAAAGCAAAGTCCACACCTGTCTGTCTGTTTGCGATAGACTCCAAAACTTATGCACCGATTTTCAAGCGGTTTTCACCACTCGATAAGGAAGGTTTCAGCATATAGTTATTGTTAAGTTTTTGTTAATATTTCTGTGTACATCAATAACGTCAGGAAAAAATAAGCCGTTTGGGCTTTAAACGAAAACGCTGCAAAATTATTTAATTCAGGTGCGGACAAAAGTTCCTGCGGGACGTAGGTGTACCCCGGGAAAACAACTAGTTAAATAATAATATTTAGAAAAATACTCTGATCTAGAGTATTTAAGCTTAGAAGTGAAGTTATATTTGTTTATACCGATAGGTACTTAGTCTATCTTAACATGACCTATGTATGTGGAGTGTTCAGGACTGCAATTAGTGCAGTAAGTCAATATACTACAAGAACACTCTAGTTACTCGGTAAGGTAGTATATACTATTATAACAAATATCTACAGCTACGGTAGTCGGGATTTAACCTTCGACATTTTTGATCCCAGTAAGCTAGCGCAGTTTCCACGTTAAGGTTATTTTATCACAAAAACATTTTTGCTACGTCGAAAAATAAAATAACATGACACTTTACAAGATACCTTACCTCGTCTAATTCTTTATGCTACTAATATTGTAAATGTCAAAGTTTGTGAGTATGTATGTGCATATGTGTGTTACTCTTTCATGCAAAAACCGAATAGATTTCAATGAAACGTGGCAGTAATATAGCTCATATATCAAAATAACATATAACTAAACTCTTTTTACCCGGGTGCGGGAAGGAGGTCCCTTGGAAAGCGGCAAAAGCTAGAATCAATGAAACAAGGATAGAACCTCAAGGATCATTTTATTTTAAAAGGCCCCAATCCCATAACGCGTAAGGGGACTCATTACCTTCCCGTTACGGTAACCTTAATTGAACATTTTAGTAAATAGCCACCAGATCACCAGATTTAATCTCTCCTCATATTGGTTAAAATGGCCGAGTTTCCACGTTGAAAACGCGAATCCGCTGGCGATTATCTATGCTTTGTATGACGGAATAATCGGTGATCAATTTATACAAATTGGTCGGTAAAATACCCAATCGGAGTGCCATCTTCCAACTATTCATTTTCAATAATTATAATTTTTACCATATAACTAGGTATCAGATTTAAGTTAAAAATGCATATTCTTTTCACTAGTTATTATCCGTAAGCGGGATGTAGTTCCATAAAAAAGCGGGTGAAATCGCTGATGAAAGGTAGTAATCAATAATTCACAAAACCCCACTACTTTTCGACTCCTAAAAAGCAAGTAAGAGGTAAGTACATACTCAAACTTCCGCCAGGGATGCTAAGACCGACACTTGACAGTCTATGGAACTGTAATGTGCACTTGAGACGACTCCAAGTGACCCTGATTGTTACCGGGATGCTTCATGGTATAACGATGCGCTTCCAACATTTGCTTTAGGACTATTTGATGTGGCTTGAGATTTTGAGTGTCTTTTTCAGTCTGGTGGACAAAATGTGCCTCAAGATTCGTTGTTCCTTGTCTTTTGTTAAGGCACTTGAAGCCGCTTCCAAAATATTTTTCTGTGTGTACCAATATATTTTCCTACATCTACATCTTCTTTTGTTGCCCTGAATATGTACACAACAATGTATCTCCATTTCCAAGAAAACCTTTTTAATCAGAATTCTCTAAAATTCAATTTCCTTATCCCAAACTTCGTTCTCCTATTACACGCTTCCGATTCAGCTATCCAAACAATCTGCAGTCGTAGAGTAATATCCTGAGAAAAACTTTATATTGATACTGATTCGGATTCGCTTACACAAGAAAACTTCAATAGACTTGTAATACGTACCACCAAGTTGAATAAGTAAACAGTAAGGGAATATTGGCTGTTCTATAAAGTCAAGCGTAACCACGAACAAGTTAGTTATCTTGCAATCAGGTACGCACAGACTTGTTTGTTTAAACTGCTAAACCCTCGTCTAATCTTGGGGCAGAACAAGCAATAATTCATTTGAACAGAAATTCTAAACAGGACTGTAATCTATTACCTCAAGTACCTATACCTAGCAGGACTACAATACATTTTGTTCTCACCAAAAAGCAAATTGTAAATGTTAACATGTTGGCGAGAACAAACGAACATTTACGTTAACGTGGGTCGCTTCCGAGATAGATAAGGCGATAAGAACAAACTATAGCTGCTTACATACGACTCTAAATTAAACTATGTATTGATAGCAGTATTATACCCAAATATTGAACACGAAACTTTGATGCTTCCGACAAAATGCTGGTTTGAAATTTTCGATATTACTTTGTTTAGATAACCTGTCATACGGTCAATCTGACCTGACTCAATAACCCCCATTGTGGGGAATCACACAACTTTACTGCGTAAAATCCAAAGTTATAATTGAAACCCAGGAGTACCTACAATATTGAAAAAAAATGGGAATATTTAATTGGACTAAATGTTGAACCTAGAAGCGTAATCGCACAATCTTGCGCGAGCCATATGCCTGGAAAGTAATAATTTCTGTTCTGAATATATGGATTCTCTTTAGTCTTGTTTATCTTTGTCGCATCAACATCTCTATAGCAGAATTCGGGTTTTCGTTGCACCAAAATTTGACTCAGTGTTCATATATCAAGGCGGTAGAGATAGCCGGTGCAATCACTTTAGAATACCGACCACGCTCGACTTTTGAACTTGCTCAGCATTTTGTCTTCGCTTAGCACGTTACAGTTAAACGCTCTGCCGAACTCCAGCCGATATTACAAGCCTAGAATTATGTGGTCTTGTGGACACTTACTTATCAGTTATCATCTCAAGAATTTCATAAAAACAATCTTATTCTAGAACATGAAATTACTTCATATGCAGAGAGACAAATAGAGTAATTTATATACGTAGGAGCAAGACTTGACTATTCAAGACTTGGTGCCCATAATTAATGTTATTTATAGATCAAATAGGTATTACTTAAAATTCAAGAGCAGCTGCAGAACAAAGCTACTTACTTAAGCTATAAATAACGCATAAGAACGCATAACATAAGGCACATAACTTACAATCATCGGTAAACAATGACGAATGTAATCTCGATTTGTTTCAATAGCACTGTTTACTTTAAGACGCATTTTGTATTACATTCGGAGCACGAACCGGCCTTGGCTTGCTCAATCACTACGATAACAGCCACTGAACTATTAACAACCAAACAATCAAGACCCGGTCAACCATTGCACATACCCCTTCCAGTTTTAGATAAGCATGAACCAAAAAGGGAGGGGGAGCTCAACTTATAATGGCCTGTTTTCAAAGGGCTTTACGATGTTATGGTTTAACTCTTTGCGGGTTCAGAAACACTCTGGTTTTGATGAAAATATTTCAAGGGCTTTAATTTTGGAATACTTCAATGGCTGATAAAACAACGAGTCGGTGTTTCGGGGAACTTGAAATAAGTAATTTATTTAATTAACTTCTGTTCGGACAATTTAGAGGAGTTTTTTGTGTATTCTACGAGTTTTTGTCTTTAACATTGTTTTATTATCATGATTCATTATTTACGTTGTTACGAGGGCAAAGGTTATCGTTGAAGGCATCGTCAGGTTATCCTTAAGTAAGACAATAGTTGTTTGGCCTCACAATTAAATTACGTAAATTCTCAACGTCAAAATGAGTAGGCTACGGTTATTTCTTTATTTGTGTAGCTTATAGAATAGAATAATCCATCTTTTGCTTTGATTCGTCTACATATTTATTTGTCCCAAACAGTTACTAATCCTTTCAATATACAAACTTTTATGTGCTAGAAATACATATTTTTTATATAAAGATCTTAAGCCGTGATGTCACTGTTTCTACAAAGTCTCATGTAATCTTAGCGATTACGTATAATGTATGTTCCGCGCACATTATACACAATGGAACGCTGATTTCATTACTCCTTTATCATATCATATTATCGTTTCTTATCTGATCGAATTATCCTTGGAAGCCTCAAATTCGAACAAAGTACCTCCTCGTATAGACTAGCTGACTCACACGAATTCACTCGAATTTTGAGGGAACTATGCCAATCATCCGGCATATGGTACAATAGCTGTTGGGTTAGCTTAAGGAAAGGTTCTCTCAAGTATCAATTTCTATCGGTGGATTCTCAAACAAATTATGATGACTGACAGACAGACTTTCGCATGATTCTCCATGTTTCCTCAAACTGTGCCTTCGAGCCATGGCCCTATTCAGCTACGGTTTGGCTTCAAGATTAAAACAATCGTACGTCTTATCTCAATACGTTTTGCAAATCTCCGATAATTCTACACGTACAAAAGGTCCATTGTTCAGTATTGTGAACGTGGAAACTATTCAGTTCTGTGTGAATGGAACTCTTCTTCGCCGATACGGAATCCACTCTGCACTCTGATTAATTTGCACTGCTCAAGAAGAGGGGGGGAATCACTCTTTAGTTTTGCTCCTCCACCATATTTGCGCCTTCGTTATTACGCTTCGAGTAATTTGGTTCTGATTGGATAGTTTTGTTGGTGTTGTACCTATTATCGATAACTTACGCTTTCTCATTTACCTGGCATAATCGATTCTATTATTTGATTCCCATTTGTCGATTGGATCACATTGTGTGCTTAGTTAACTGGAATCTATTAGCGTTTCACCTGTTTCAATCAATTTGACGTACGTCTCTGGTTTGATTATAATTAATTTAACCGCATCAATTTATATACAGCTCACACACATCTAAGCATTTAAACAAAATCTCATTAATAATTAAGTTCGGTGTATCATATTTTAATTACTTGAATCTATGCACTTGCCCACCAGCTTCATTCCAAGAGTACTTGTACCGATGCCATGCTTTCACCACGCACTGTCTACATAACGCTACACATTCTAAATTAATTAGGTTCCGACATAAATTAGTTCGCCAATGTGCGGCAATAGTTGCGGGTATTCATTAGTGGTACAAGTACGGGATCGCTGTTAATTACATTATAACTATCCTCTTCCATTCTACTACAGTGCATGCACACTAGCGGATTTTGTCGAACCTGTTTTTCTATGCGCGGCACATGGTGTTTCTATTGTCATTTCAACCGGTAGTAGTCAATTGTTTGTTGTTGCTCGTATCTCCGCGGACAGCATGTCGGAGACGAGATTTGTGGCGCGGAAAATCCGCTAGTGTAAATGCGCTCTTAACGGGGACCTTGTTACACACTCTTGTAAGACTTGGCGTAATTTTAGAGTAAGGAGTATGTAGTCATTATTAAGGATTCCTTCGGTACGGAACATGCTTTTAGGAGCAAGCAGTGGTTAATTATTAAGTCAGTGTCTTATACTATGTATTATGTTATATTTTGGTCCTATTTTTTTTTAAACCAAGAACTATAGAGAGCTGTTCTTTTTCTAATTGTACGATGCTGTTCCATTTCAGTAAATGCTTAATTAGATCATGGTCGAAATATGTCAATTATTTAATGGATTGGAATGACAGATATGAGTTATGAGTGGAAATACTTTATTTTTAAAAGGTTACTAAAAATGTTTTATTATTGTCGTTCTCGCCAGTTTATTTGCTCTCGTAAAAATATAATTAAATTACCCGTTTTTTGCAACTCTTTATTTTTTACCGTAAAATAAATATGAAAATTAATTTAAAAAGCCCTGACGTAACTGTTAAAAACCTTAATCGAGAGCTTTTTTGCGTACAATATTTTTATCCATTTTTTTCCAATAATTAAGGCTTAACGTAATTTGATTCCATTAAATTACTTGTTTCAGGGAATTATTTGAAATAAGTCTTTTGTATAAACATTTCAAACAAAAGAACTTCACACTTCAACAAAAACCCAAAAGTTTTTATAAAAACAAAGTTAAAAAGGTGCTTAATTAACTTTCGGGACATCCGTACCTTCCCGACTACCTTATTAATTTTACTTTTTCACCTGAAGCCTTCAAAGAGATATAAAAAAAATACCACCTTAACGGCCAGTTTTATACGTTCCAAATGGAGTTCTAGATAGCTATCTAACAGATAATTCCATAGGAAAGTAGTAAAAATTAAAAACATTTCCATAGCACTATCTGTAGCTATCTAGAGCTTTACCAGAAACCTGTTCATTGGTCCTAAACGTTCTATAACGTTTACCTTCTAGTCCAAAAAGTGCAGACCAGATTTTATTACTACAGAATTAGAATTTTCATCAAATTAGAATTCTGTAGGGATTAATAATGAAGTTGAAAGTAAATATTTGATCTCCTGCGGCAGTTACCTTTCGGTATGGAAAGGATATATTTGTTTGTGGTCCGTCCCGCGATCGTTGGCTTATACTGAAAAGGGTTTGTAGCGTATCAAACATGACCTTTAATTAGACTTTGGGTAACCTTTCCTTTGCCATGTTATTTTACTGTTAGTTTTTTTCAATGACAAAACCAAGCTATTGAGATGAGTATATTTGATTTTACATCCCAACTTCCGATTCTATAGAGATGTACGAGTATATTAGTTAAAATATTACTTCATTGAATTAATTGAAGTATGTGCATTCTGCATATTGAGAAAAGTGTGGACTGAAAAACTTTAAATTTTAGACTCATACTATCTCATCATTCTTCCGTGTTTCGGAAGGCACGATAAACAGTGGGTCCCAGCTGTCATTTGAACATCTTTGGCAGTCGTTACGGGTAGTCAAAGCCAGAAAGTCTGACAACCAGTCTTACCTAGGGAGTGCCAGGTTGCCCGGGTAACTGGGTTGTGGAGGTCAGACCAGGCAGTCGCTCCATGTAAAACACTGGTTCTCAGCTGCATCCGGTTAGACTGGAAGCCGACCCCAACATAGTTGGGAAAAGGCTAGGCAGATGATGATGACTATCTCATCATTCTAATTATTTATGCAATAGACGAAACTCGTATAATCATAAAATGAGTTATGAATAAAACATGTAGGTACATAACTAATTAAAACGTACGGGTTTTATCGTATGGTAATTCGAATATAATCTGTGAAGAGCAAACGGTTACCCTATTAGAATTTTGCTAACGTTTTAACCCTGTGCTTGAGCATTTTTTTCGCAATATTAAAGTGTACTCGGACGTTCAATATTTGAAGGGTCAAGTATTTGACACTGGGAGGAAAAGTGGTAAGTATTTACAGACTTTTACCGAGAATAAGTTTCTAAAGCCGGCTAACGGGATCCTATTTTTAAGTCAAAAAGTATAGAGAGGTATTTTTTTCATGTTTTCGCCTTTCATAAATGAATCAATCAGATCTGAATCATACGATCCAGTTCCAATTCTATTTCAGTCAAACGTAAATTAGATTAAGGTTGAACTATATTCATATTAAATGTAGTAATATTAATTAAAAAAAATCCCCAGTTCAAAAGTTCATCTAAATTAGTCGTACCGCTATTGTTTGGAACAGATAACCCACTCTAATTCTAAAGCGACCTACAAATAACGTACACAAACAAACAATTTGTACTTTCTCACGTAATTTTATTTTAGCTACTAACGCTTTTTTTTTTGTAAAGCTAAGATAGAAAAACCATTTTTTGGGCGCCGTTTATAAAGTATGCATAGGTTTTGTTTCTTGTAATAAACAAGAGACCACTAGAAGCTGTGCTAGAAGTTTTAAAAAAGTATACCTCTATTTATATTTCTACTAGCTTCTGCCAGCGGCTTCGCCCGCTTCCCGAGTTAACTATTTCCCGTACCCGGATAAAAAGTAGCCTATGCTGTTCCTCAGGGTCTATTCTATCTCTGTACCAAATTTCATCAAAATCGGCCCACTGGCTTAGGCGTGAAAGTATAACAGACAGCAGACAGACAGACAGAGTTACTTTCGCATTTATAATATTAGTAGGGATTCAGTTTTTATTTTGAGTGTAGCATTAAATTTTCTTTGCTAACTGTACAAAGTAGACACCTTCAAAAATTCTCTCTTCTTCTTTAAGAAAGCTATAAATGCTACCTATAAAACATTTGTACGTTCTAATAAATCAACAGTTAGGCACTGCCTAGGCAACATAATTTGCAGAAAAACTACTCATACATCGATACATCAACTTCACAGAAAACTATTCAGGAATTACTCATGATGATTGATGTGACGTAGAAACAAAACACGATACTAGGCATCAGTCATCAATTGTTTCTAATACCGTTATAACTCATTTTCGCATTACAGAGATTAAAACAAAACCGTGGCTGTTATTTTCTCACTAAATTATTGATGATACTCATTTAACCCGAGTCTTAATAATTATGAAGGGAAAAGCCTTCAAAATCCCCCGGGAGTTTTGAAAATGGTGCGCGGAAAAAAATTCAAAAATTTTTATTCGTTAACAATCCAAAAAAAGTGGTCATTCCTCCTTTCAATATATTGACGTAAAATTGCGAGGCTGCTATTTTGAACCCAATAGAAAGAAGTATGCATACTGTGTAATTAGTTAATAATTGATACTCAAACCTTATGTTACACGATTATTATTAAATTCGTTTTGTGCCCGACAGTGTAGAATCGGAAATTCTATCGCCTTTCCAAAAAAATATAACTCCCAAAGTCGAAGTAACTTTCCTGAAACCAGTTCATTGCTATACTTAAATCATTAAGTGATTCGTGAATACAAAACAAGATGTTTTGCGTCAGACCACCTCAGGCAAGGATTTATCGCTATATCTTATTTATTCACACGTTTTATCCTCATGTTTTTTTCGTAAATCCTTATAGAAGTGCGAATATTTTTCTCAGAATACACGCTCTTTCATTTGGTTTACTTCGTAATTTGACACGTTTCCTCGTAGAACACTTGTATCAATATTACTGGCTGTCTTAAGTGACAGTTTCTATTTATCTTGACGATGGACAAGAGAAAATATTTCTAACCTTGTAATAAACGTATAGTTCTAATAAGAATATCACTGACAATAATTAGAGAAAAGCTTTGGATAATTATCATTTACAAATACAACGTTTTATTAATAACTAACAGATATGGATTTCAATTACTGAAAAAACGGAGCAAAAAGAAGGTAGCATATATTTTTTATCAAATCCTAACCAACGCACAATTTCTTATCGCATATATAACTAGCTATAAAGTAAAATGACACGTTTGGCGATGCGCCAAAATATAAATTTGTCACTAAACGGTGACTTTATTGCGTTACGCGGCGATGTGATAAATGGTCATCTAGCTGTGCTCACTTATTACAAATTACTTACCTTCGGGATATATTTATTACATTTTTTACAGACAAAAATGTATAATAGCATGTCTCGATGTAATTAAAACGCAAGGAGACTAGATAGATTTAAACCTAAGACGAACTTGCTCTTTCACTTTGCATCCGGAAAATCGAAATTAATCTAGGTCTCTCGCAATGCAGCAATAAATTTCATCCAAATCTAAAATAGAGCTCTTTGAATTTTTTATTCCCTCATATTTTTCCTAGCAAAACATCTTTCCACCTGAATGGCCATCATGGGCACATTATTCAATACATGAACCTCAAAACCAGCAAATGGAATCATGAGGCATATTTCTCCGGTGTACCGTAAACTTAGGATAAAGAAACAATATAGCATGAGGGAGGGAA
>NWSH02000050.1:3574996-3593296 GCA_002382865.2 Heliothis virescens | reverse complement strand
TACTAGCTTCTGCCAGCGGCTTCGCCCGCTTCCCGAGTTAACTATTTCCCGTACCCGGATAAAAAGTAGCCTATGCTGTTCCTCAGGGTCTATTCTATCTCTGTACCAAATTTCATCAAAATCGGCCCACTGGCTTAGGCGTGAAAGTATAACAGACAGCAGACAGACAGACAGAGTTACTTTCGCATTTATAATATTAGTAGGGATTCAGTTTTTATTTTGAGTGTAGCATTAAATTTTCTTTGCTAACTGTACAAAGTAGACACCTTCAAAAATTCTCTCTTCTTCTTTAAGAAAGCTATAAATGCTACCTATAAAACATTTGTACGTTCTAATAAATCAACAGTTAGGCACTGCCTAGGCAACATAATTTGCAGAAAAACTACTCATACATCGATACATCAACTTCACAGAAAACTATTCAGGAATTACTCATGATGATTGATGTGACGTAGAAACAAAACACGATACTAGGCATCAGTCATCAATTGTTTCTAATACCGTTATAACTCATTTTCGCATTACAGAGATTAAAACAAAACCGTGGCTGTTATTTTCTCACTAAATTATTGATGATACTCATTTAACCCGAGTCTTAATAATTATGAAGGGAAAAGCCTTCAAAATCCCCCGGGAGTTTTGAAAATGGTGCGCGGAAAAAAATTCAAAAATTTTTATTCGTTAACAATCCAAAAAAAGTGGTCATTCCTCCTTTCAATATATTGACGTAAAATTGCGAGGCTGCTATTTTGAACCCAATAGAAAGAAGTATGCATACTGTGTAATTAGTTAATAATTGATACTCAAACCTTATGTTACACGATTATTATTAAATTCGTTTTGTGCCCGACAGTGTAGAATCGGAAATTCTATCGCCTTTCCAAAAAAATATAACTCCCAAAGTCGAAGTAACTTTCCTGAAACCAGTTCATTGCTATACTTAAATCATTAAGTGATTCGTGAATACAAAACAAGATGTTTTGCGTCAGACCACCTCAGGCAAGGATTTATCGCTATATCTTATTTATTCACACGTTTTATCCTCATGTTTTTTTCGTAAATCCTTATAGAAGTGCGAATATTTTTCTCAGAATACACGCTCTTTCATTTGGTTTACTTCGTAATTTGACACGTTTCCTCGTAGAACACTTGTATCAATATTACTGGCTGTCTTAAGTGACAGTTTCTATTTATCTTGACGATGGACAAGAGAAAATATTTCTAACCTTGTAATAAACGTATAGTTCTAATAAGAATATCACTGACAATAATTAGAGAAAAGCTTTGGATAATTATCATTTACAAATACAACGTTTTATTAATAACTAACAGATATGGATTTCAATTACTGAAAAAACGGAGCAAAAAGAAGGTAGCATATATTTTTTATCAAATCCTAACCAACGCACAATTTCTTATCGCATATATAACTAGCTATAAAGTAAAATGACACGTTTGGCGATGCGCCAAAATATAAATTTGTCACTAAACGGTGACTTTATTGCGTTACGCGGCGATGTGATAAATGGTCATCTAGCTGTGCTCACTTATTACAAATTACTTACCTTCGGGATATATTTATTACATTTTTTACAGACAAAAATGTATAATAGCATGTCTCGATGTAATTAAAACGCAAGGAGACTAGATAGATTTAAACCTAAGACGAACTTGCTCTTTCACTTTGCATCCGGAAAATCGAAATTAATCTAGGTCTCTCGCAATGCAGCAATAAATTTCATCCAAATCTAAAATAGAGCTCTTTGAATTTTTTATTCCCTCATATTTTTCCTAGCAAAACATCTTTCCACCTGAATGGCCATCATGGGCACATTATTCAATACATGAACCTCAAAACCAGCAAATGGAATCATGAGGCATATTTCTCCGGTGTACCGTAAACTTAGGATAAAGAAACAATATAGCATGAGGGAGGGAACCATTTTGAAATAATCTGAGCGGAGATAGCTTCATAAAACATGGATGCGGCGAGCGTCCCTTGAGTACCACATATTCATTCACATAACTCGAACAGATCTTATATACGCCGTTATCGAGTTTAGGTGGGAAGGTAATAGCGAATGAGTTATAAATATCTAAAGTTCCACATATAAACATGATCATAAAATATCAAATATTTTCTAAAGATTTGTGAGGTAAACATTTAACCACTATGTTTAAAGTCCCATGAAATTGAGTCTTCCATGAAACTGTTTTACTTCAGGACGCTTATATACATACAGCAGATTCAAATCCAGGAATTCGATCCAAGACCTCGTAATTAGTAGAAGCAACGAAGCAAACATCTAGTTACGTTACATGTTGTCTGTATTCCTCTTTTCTAATGTCCTTTCAATCGGGTTAATGCTGTTTCCGTCGTCCGTGAATTAATGTGTGTGGCCAGCGCGGCTGTAAAAGAAAATAAAGTGCATCTACTGCTTATCGTATACAACCAGGCATAAGGTTGTAGTCACATGGAAGAATACTCTTTGCATAATTACGATTTTTAAGGGGAATTGGGAATGCCTTAAAATAAAATTGGTGCATTAAAAATGTCACTCCTTCCCTATCGCTACCTCAAGTCCCGATGCCCTGCTATCACATTTTTAATGAAGAAAAATATTTTGGCTACTGCGGAAATAGATACTAATCATACAGTTATTTGATGAACCAAACCAAATAACGAAGCAAAAACTAAACAATGCATAAACAACAAACGAAAAAGTTTAAACATGAACTCCAGTGGGACACTGTGCCAAGTGGATGAACTGGCAGAGAGCCACCTGATGATATTACCTGAGGTTACCGGTAACCCTTGCTTATTGTCAAAGTTGAGTTTTATGTAATTCACTCGGTACATGTTAAGTTTGTACTACGAAGTCGTTAATTAAAGTTGGACAAAGTGTGCGGCATAACGTTCCTTTGTGTGTCATTTTTTGGGAAACAGTACGAAGTGTTTATCTCTCCCACTAGTGGTCCTTATGGAACCTACCTCTTGTGAGACATACATCTTTCAAATGTGAGGATCTTGAAACCAGTCAAGAACATAAAATTGTAACGAGGTACTTGTTAATCTTCTAACATATGAGGACAATAGTCAAACAGGGGACATAGCGAGTGGCTAGTTCTAAAATCAAGGATCTTTGTTCTCAACAAATAGACCGCAGAAAACTAGAGTACTTACTCAAGATTGAATGCCTTTTAGAGGATGCAATAATATAAATAGCACTCTTACTAATGAAAGATAAATATAAAACAAATAAGAAGAATAGAAAGTATTCTTTGCGCAGCTAGCAATCTGCCATTTCTTGTGTACCCTGCAGTGTTGTGTTGTTTGTTCGTATCGAACACAAACATCGTTGTTACAATCTGCGAACCGATAGGAAACCCCTTGTTACCTGTAAGCTCGATAACAATTGAAATATTGTATCGAGAAAGATAAAATGTGTCTATGCTCTGAACAGCTGGAAGAGATAGACATTTAGGAATGAATTGCATCTCTCTTTAGAGCTCAAAATTCCATAGATCCTTTCAGGCTATATGAACTCATTATGCGAATGCCAACTATGTAAATGAAATCTCTCTATTCTCCTGATATCAATACTTTTTGATGGACCGTTAAAATTTTAAACGAAACCTGAGTCCCTTGCATCACTTTTCACAATATCCTTCGGCACTCAATACTCCATAATATAAACGTAACATTCGATAAATGGCCGTAGATAAATTTATTTACGATGTGCCGCTAACCTACTTGGTTGGAGCAGTAACTCCATATTAAAGAGAACGGGCTATCATCAGTTTAATAACGCTTACGCAAAAACCAGATCTTGTTTTGGCATATGGTTCGACAAACAGAAAGCAGAAGTCTATGCGCTATAGTTTTCTTCACCATCTTTCATGAAGGTTGTTTACGTCATTTTCAAAGTTTGTGCGTGTTTACCAATGTGTAAAAGAAGGCAATGTGTATGCTGCTTAACTTTACCACTAATGGCTTTTCTGGATCAGTGAGCAGCACTTAAATCTTGTATGTCTGCTTCAATCAAAACACGAACATAATTAACTTGGAAAAAGACACGTCTGGAAAAGATAGTTCAAAAGTTACAACGTTACCGAGGTATTCACTCTTACGGCACATTATTATTATTATTTTAGTAAATGTTGTTTCAACATTTCTGTACGTAAGTACACAAACAGAAACTACCCATTTCAATATGTTCTGACTTTCGGTCTCTTTAAAATAAGAAATAAAACCTTCCCAGTGCCACATTTCCCGGTACCACCCTCCTGTTTTTTACGAAAACTCACTATACCTCACGCAAAAACCAGTGTCACAGATAAACCCGAATACATGAGCCTGCAAGATTACTGATGCGGGAGACGGGAGCACCAGTTCTGCGGTCACAGTACCGCCTGCCTAACGTTAAGTACTACAAATGGGTACCGGTCAAATGGCGCTAGGATTTTGTAGGCTAGTCACACATGTCGGGCAGGAGTAGCAAATAAATCACTGGCTTTCCTTTAAGGATTATGGTTTTATGGGGCTCCTGTGTTGGTACTACATATCTGGTATAATGAGGACGCTTCACAGGATTGTATGCAATTTTAGCAACATATACGTCTTGCTATGGAAGCAAATATAGGTAGGTAACGGTATCACTAAAATAGAAAACACAGGCAATTTATATTCATTGTTCTGCACCTAACTGACCACAGTTACTGTATACAGAAATTCAGTACGGGTATCAGACACTTAAGAAATGCTAAATAGTCATGCTACAAATGCATCTATTTATTTACTTAATAAACCTGTCACCACTCCATCTTTGGATAAAACCACAAACTTGCTAACATTATAAGTTTCTATTCATCAACAAAAAACATCTTAAGTAAGGTCTCGTCAATATACGTTCGCCAATAAACTACTTTTCACGCTCAATAAACCGCGAAATATAATACCCAGCATTACATCTGATTTGTGACACAAATTCTTGAGTGAAATGTTCGGACATTATACTAACTCTGCGAGGACAGTATTACAGCGCTTTTACACTAGCGAATTTTGGTCGCCATAGCAAAACCGAGGGTATACGCGCGACACATTCGAAGCGGCAAAAATCTATCGTGTCATTTTAACAGGGTTAATTTTAATCCAAAGATTTTGCTAATAAAGTTGAATTTATTATAGTAATCTACGCTACACCTTAAATATATACAAACTTAAATTACTTAATTAAAAATAAATAATATATCTACAACCAAACAGATAAATTAAATTAAATTAAAATTTTAACAGTGTTTTCACACCATCGGACTTTCCTCTCGTTTTTCCTGAGCGACATCGCTCACTTGGTACGATGGTGTCACAAATAACAATTGTCAGCTACTGGCCCAGAGATGATGTTTAAAACCGAACGACATCGACACTCGAAATGTGCTTACGCTCGGTTTAGCCACGCGCAGCAAATCCGCCAGTGTGAAAGCGCTGCTACTGTGGAGAAACTTTATAAGTTATAGGGAACTCAAGTGAATTAGCTTTTCACTGCGTATCGGAGCCATCAACACTTTATACTGCGATGAAACGATGGGGACGGTTCATTATTCATTATGTAAACTCTACCAACTATTTTTATGCTCTCTAAATTTAGAATATGGCACTATTGAAACTTTGTTGGTGACACTTTTTGTAGACTAGTCGTTTCTTTTTGCTTCAGTTTTGTTTGTGCTATTTAACGTGGCGCTTAGATATTTGTAATCGCGGCCTTGGTATTCTGATACAATAGTGAGTCATCAAAAAATCTANGCAGCTAGCAATCTGCCATTTCTTGTGTACCCTGCAGTGTTGTGTTGTTTGTTCGTATCGAACACAAACATCGTTGTTACAATCTGCGAACCGATAGGAAACCCCTTGTTACCTGTAAGCTCGATAACAATTGAAATATTGTATCGAGAAAGATAAAATGTGTCTATGCTCTGAACAGCTGGAAGAGATAGACATTTAGGAATGAATTGCATCTCTCTTTAGAGCTCAAAATTCCATAGATCCTTTCAGGCTATATGAACTCATTATGCGAATGCCAACTATGTAAATGAAATCTAGCTATTCTCCTGATATCAATACTTTTTGATGGACCGTTAAAATTTTAAACGAAACCTGAGTCCCTTGCATCACTTTTCACAATATCCTTCGGCACTCAATACTCCATAATATAAACGTAACATTCGATAAATGGCCGTAGATAAATTTATTTACGATGTGCCGCTAACCTACTTGGTTGGAGCAGTAACTCCATATTAAAGAGAACGGGCTATCATCAGTTTAATAACGCTTACGCAAAAACCAGATCTTGTTTTGGCATATGGTTCGACAAACAGAAAGCAGAAGTCTATGCGCTATAGTTTTCTTCACCATCTTTCATGAAGGTTGTTTACGTCATTTTCAAAGTTTGTGCGTGTTTACCAATGTGTAAAAGAAGGCAATGTGTATGCTGCTTAACTTTACCACTAATGGCTTTTCTGGATCAGTGAGCAGCACTTAAATCTTGTATGTCTGCTTCAATCAAAACACGAACATAATTAACTTGGAAAAAGACACGTCTGGAAAAGATAGTTCAAAAGTTACAACGTTACCGAGGTATTCACTCTTACGGCACATTATTATTATTATTTTAGTAAATGTTGTTTCAACATTTCTGTACGTAAGTACACAAACAGAAACTACCCATTTCAATATGTTCTGACTTTCGGTCTCTTTAAAATAAGAAATAAAACCTTCCCAGTGCCACATTTCCCGGTACCACCCTCCTGTTTTTTACGAAAACTCACTATACCTCACGCAAAAACCAGTGTCACAGATAAACCCGAATACATGAGCCTGCAAGATTACTGATGCGGGAGACGGGAGCACCAGTTCTGCGGTCACAGTACCGCCTGCCTAACGTTAAGTACTACAAATGGGTACCGGTCAAATGGCGCTAGGATTTTGTAGGCTAGTCACACATGTCGGGCAGGAGTAGCAAATAAATCACTGGCTTTCCTTTAAGGATTATGGTTTTATGGGGCTCCTGTGTTGGTACTACATATCTGGTATAATGAGGACGCTTCACAGGATTGTATGCAATTTTAGCAACATATACGTCTTGCTATGGAAGCAAATATAGGTAGGTAACGGTATCACTAAAATAGAAAACACAGGCAATTTATATTCATTGTTCTGCACCTAACTGACCACAGTTACTGTATACAGAAATTCAGTACGGGTATCAGACACTTAAGAAATGCTAAATAGTCATGCTACAAATGCATCTATTTATTTACTTAATAAACCTGTCACCACTCCATCTTTGGATAAAACCACAAACTTGCTAACATTATAAGTTTCTATTCATCAACAAAAAACATCTTAAGTAAGGTCTCGTCAATATACGTTCGCCAATAAACTACTTTTCACGCTCAATAAACCGCGAAATATAATACCCAGCATTACATCTGATTTGTGACACAAATTCTTGAGTGAAATGTTCGGACATTATACTAACTCTGCGAGGACAGTATTACAGCGCTTTTACACTAGCGAATTTTGGTCGCCATAGCAAAACCGAGGGTATACGCGCGACACATTCGAAGCGGCAAAAATCTATCGTGTCATTTTAACAGGGTTAATTTTAATCCAAAGATTTTGCTAATAAAGTTGAATTTATTATAGTAATCTACGCTACACCTTAAATATATACAAACTTAAATTACTTAATTAAAAATAAATAATATATCTACAACCAAACAGATAAATTAAATTAAATTAAAATTTTAACAGTGTTTTCACACCATCGGACTTTCCTCTCGTTTTTCCTGAGCGACATCGCTCACTTGGTACGATGGTGTCACAAATAACAATTGTCAGCTACTGGCCCAGAGATGATGTTTAAAACCGAACGACATCGACACTCGAAATGTGCTTACGCTCGGTTTAGCCACGCGCAGCAAATCCGCCAGTGTGAAAGCGCTGCTACTGTGGAGAAACTTTATAAGTTATAGGGAACTCAAGTGAATTAGCTTTTCACTGCGTATCGGAGCCATCAACACTTTATACTGCGATGAAACGATGGGGACGGTTCATTATTCATTATGTAAACTCTACCAACTATTTTTATGCTCTCTAAATTTAGAATATGGCACTATTGAAACTTTGTTGGTGACACTTTTTGTAGACTAGTCGTTTCTTTTTGCTTCAGTTTTGTTTGTGCTATTTAACGTGGCGCTTAGATATTTGTAATCGCGGCCTTGGTATTCTGATACAATAGTGAGTCATCAAAAAATCTAAATCTATACTAATATTATGAAGCTGAAGAGTTTGTTTGTTTGAACGCGCTAATCTCAGGAACTACTGATCCGATTTGAAAAATTATTTCAGTGTTAGATAGCCCACTTATCGAGAAAGGCTATATGATACTTTTTATCCGGGTGCGCGCAGAAGTTTCCACGGAAAAGCGGATGAAACCGCTGGCGGAAACTAGTCATTAATACATCTTATTGATTTCATATTTTTATCAAATATTACAACCAGATATTATGCACATTTAACTTTATCAACTTTCCGGTAGAATGCGGAATATGGATCGGGACGATATTATAAAAGTTTATTTTGTTTCAGAAGTGAATTCATCCGGTCCTGATATCACACCTCAGTTATTGGAAAATCCTCCGAAAGCAAACGGTAAGATTTTTCTCAGAATACTTTTATACCTCCGGTTTCTAAAGCGATAGAAAAACAATGTTAACTTAACTTACTAAACCCAGACTAAATACCTACTAAGATTACCAACAAAAAATATGCACATCGGAGTGACATTAATTTTCAATGTAGCTCAAATGATACACACACGGGATATACACTATTTCAAATATTACATCAGTTGAATTATAGAAATAGAAAAAAAAATAGGTACAAATTGTACTATTTTTTGCGCATGATAAATAAAAACTTGCCCGTTGCCTCCGCCATGCAAAAAACTTATGTCGTCCGATCATTGCTCTGTTCGGCATATAGGTACGTGAGGTACCAGGACGGCATGAAGGTGGGTGGGATATAGGCGTTAGGCCCACTAGGCACTAGATCACGCACAGAGCGCATATAGGCCGCACACAGGTTTCATATAAACGAGCGAATTGCTGACTTATTAGAGCCACGCCAGGTGTGTGCGGTCACGAACTTTGAGAATCAGTGGCGTCTATACCCGTTGTGTTTTCACCTGTGTGATTTATGTGATAAGTTTATTTTTGACTAAATTTTAATAATATTTTGAACAAAAGGATACTGTTTTACTAATCGATAATTTGAACAGGTTTCATAGAAGCTAATAGCTGAAATGAGAGTTTATATGGGATTCATTGAGCACTTTTAAGAGATATAGTTATCAACAACCATTAATTGCTTAAAAGCTCACATTCTCGCGATACGCAGCGTAATTTTAGCGAAAAATACTGACGCAAAACCGATAAATAAATTATGTGGGATTACTTCAAAAGGACCGCCAACTTGTGGGCCTGAAAGCCTCTGTTAAACGTTTAATAAAAGTTTAACGCTGCAGCGGGGTATTGTGAAAAAGTTCTGTTGTCTGTAGGTCCTTTTACAAAAAACGAAATGACTTATAATCCCCGAAGCGAAATGAGAAAATTCGAAAAGTTGAAAAATTGCCGAGAAAATTAATATAAAGTAGAGAGTGTTAACGGCGCTTTGGCGGGTCAATTAAGACGGTACCATTGTGAAAATGCAAAGGTTTTCGACAAAAATCACGCTACAAGCAGTCCACTAATTAGGTCGAAAAAATGAAGAGGGGCTAAATTATAGGAAAACAAAAGACGTCCTCGATTTATTCAGAGGGTGTTTTTTTCGTGTGAGCGCTGCACTGTGGCGCTTTAGAAAACGCTATTGATCATACCTACAGGATGTTTTATTTACCGTGTTGTGAGATGGTCCGGAAGTAAGGAAGTGACGCTTCTTTCGCCCTGGATAAATTCATTAATCTTTCCTGTCTTTACGTTAATTTTGTTGTAAAAACTCCTCAATGTTCAGAGCTTTGTTGAGTAGGGTCATTTATAACGCGCTGTATCTTTATTTTAGTTATCTGACAAGAAGTTTTAATGAAAATATTACGAATTATTTTGTTTTCATTTACTTATTTAATTTAAGTTTCATTTAAACTAAAACTTACTTAAGTGATTTTTCAACTATTTATTTTATTTTTACGACATTTAATAATCCCCACAGTTTCTTAAACGAAAATTGAAAAATCGGAGTTTTTATTACAGTGTCAATTTTAACGAAGAATGGTTGATTGTAAGTTAACGAGGGAACAGTAACTCATGTTCATGCTGACAGGCGGTGCTATTTATCGCATTCTCAGCACATTACACGGCATTTAATTATTGCAAATGTGTAGGCTTACTCGAATGGTACATGAGTTTTCCTCACCGCATGATTTATGAAAAAAAAAAAATTATTGTCGTGGTTTGCATGCTGAAAATTCATGTTTAGAAATAAGTATTCAACAAGAAAAACAGCGTCCACGAGTGACAAAAAAAATCGTTACCCTGTGTATAAGTCTCTGATATCAACGTGTATCAAAATAGCATAAAGAAAATATTTTCAAAATTCATACTACCGAAAAACCGGCTCGGTTCTTTATTTTCAATTTAACGAAATTCCTCGAGAATTTATTTATTCTTTAACCCGGCGAGCGTAAGGTTCAGAATTGTAACACGAAGCGTAAGGTGGGTGTAAAAAACCCAGAAAGTAATAGCGTGTTTTTTTATGATATTATTGTTTGAATTATTCATGATTATGATTATTTAATTACCTGAGTTCATTATTTAACTAAATAAATGCAAAAAATATATAATTTGTCTTATATTCTTGTGTTAATAAAAGAAACAACGAAACAAAGAATTTGAGCTCGTATTTGAGCCGTACGATATTTCTTCAATTTTTATTGGTAAATTTCAAAAAAACTCCGCATTTGTTATTTCTTGTAACAAAATAAATATAATAGAAACATAAAATATAGGAAAAGCGAGAAAGAAAGACCATGTCAGATTTTTTATATGGGGCGTAGGGTATGCGTAATACACCCTCCAACACCTTTGACCCAGTCTGAACACTTTGTCTGGTGCCGGACGATTGAGATATGATTATTAGAGCTTCTTTAATACCTCAAGAGCAGTTACTAAAACGCACGGAACATTATAAAGATAAACCACAAAAATATTCGACGATTAATCATGGGCTGGGTGTGATACACCCAACCTTACGCTCGGCGATTAAAGCGAGATAACCTATTAATAGCGTAGATGCCTGAAGTCATTCTGAAAGCTTTACAACCGCCCACTCGACTTGACAAGGATAAAAGCAATTCCTTTTAAGAAAAAAATATATAACAAAAACAGGCTGCTACGTAAATTATTTCCAACCTCATTCGATTCAACAAGCAGTAACCTTTCGCCTGTTATCACTTTGAGCAATCTACAGTAAGAGACCCTAATTTCCGGTAAAACGACGTATTCACAGTGAAGAATCTTCGAGGCCTTTCCGCGAAAGTTACCTTTTTGAAAGTCGTTTGGGTGAAGGAAATACGACGGCTGAAATGTTACGTAAAGAGCTCAGTTGGCGTCCTATCACACGCGTATAGATCGGATGACAAATGAATTCAACCCTCCACGGTTTTAGTGTTGTTTCAACACGTATTGTTAGATTTTTAGCTGTTGGAATGACGGAGTTTTATGCTCCGTAGAGACTGAGAGATAAATGGATCTTTTTCAAAAAATATAGGTATAAATTGGTACCTTCACAGCATATTCACGTTTTCATTGAATTTCGGTTAGGTACGAGATTTTTTTTAAAAGAACTTTCCTTATTTAAAAATCTTGATATCGTTATTTTAAACACTAACTGAACTATTTCACTTAAGATAAGAATATTATGACAGCTTTATACACTTTAAAAGTCTATCACACTTCTAGATACTGAAGCACCTTGAACAATTTTCGTCCCAATATAAGTTCAAAACTATAATCGTTTTTCTTCGTCCTCGATAACGGTTATTTTATAGCCATTCTTATTCATTTTGATATCGTTTTACGATAACTATAAAACTTGTTACTTGACATTAATTTAATAAAGTATTACCCTCTTAAATTTATTAGAGAAGTTAAATATTTGTTCTCGAAATCCCATTATAGATATTAAATCATGAAAAATTATTAGAATGAGGATTCCTACTTAAATATTTTACAGCAACTGTGTAAATTATTCATGTAGATTGAATATCTTTGTCACTGTGTAAGTATAACTGTCGCTAATTATTCGAATCAAGAACTCAATGAATTGTCCGTTGAATGAGAAACCTCCAAACATATCTGAATTCCGGCAAAAGAAAAATAATAGATACAAAAATATATTACGAAATTCTTCTTTAAGTTGTATAAAAGAACAATAAACCATTTAGCAGTTATATCAAATACAAGTTTGCTAACAAACATGAAAGAAAATATCATAAATATTATTATTCTCCGTACAAAAACCTTGTAACTGTAATGCACCGAAATTGTTACAAAGGGACTAGACAAAGGCAAGAGGCGTCATGTGGTGCCTTTCCGGAGGGATCGCGTTTTTGTGGGACAATACAAACCGCAATGTTTTTATAAATATATTATTATATAAACAGTTATCGTTTAATAGCCTCGGTGGAGTGTTGATGACGCATGATAAAAATTCCCGAAAAAAAAAATTCATGAGCTCTGTTGCCGTCGTTAAAAAGTCATATAACATTTCATTCATTAACGCGAAGCTCCAGCCGTTGGATCGTCTGTTTAACAATTAAATTGCATGTCGCATCGTTATTTAGTGCCAAGCTTATATGATTATTCAATTCGCAGTTCTGAACTCTGATCCCAGTTTCCTCCAAAAGTAGTTCCGTAGTTCCCCAATAAAGCATTTACTGTTATAATTAATTTACTTCATCGCGGAGTACATAAATCCTTATTTGTATTCCATAGCACATAAACTAGTGACGTCACCAGGCGAGATATCGCCTCGTCACGCTAGGGTCAACGCGCACTTCTCAGCGCTCTAGTTTCCACTTTAACCCGAGGCCGTGTATCAAAAATGTCAGGATTATGCTAATTACTCAATCTGTTTCGAGTACCAGATGCTGGCGGAACAAGCCTTGCATACACAAGTGCCTGCTATATTTCATTTCGCAGTCATGGAAAAATGCTCGCCCGTATTACGTTGCTCAATATTAAAATAATTACAAGTTAAGGAAAAGTTAATATTAAATATTGCAACGTCAAAATGTTCCACGCGTATTATAATTTTACGTTACAATTGTTCAATTTTACCAACGGTGTCTTTGCTTGGCCCCAAAATACGAGAGCCGTTAAAGCGAAGTGCCTATTTTCTCAAAAAAATACGTGCTCGTGCTTCTCCATTCTATTTTTGCCTGTGCAACAATTCATATGCGTTTTTGCCTTTTTCGGATATGGCAACCCTGGGGCGGCGCGCGACAAGTCCCGTCGTGGCGCGTCGCCAACTTCCTGAAACCACTGAAAAACTTTCCCCTTGTACTTCATAGCTGTCCACTGCTGTACCCGTTCTACAATAACCCTGATTTTAATTACTGTATAATATTATTTTATATTATATTGCTTGTAAGTAGATAGGTACTAGATATGAACTCAAGAAAATATTGTACTTTGTTGTTACGACTTTAAATCCAGACTGAGTTCTGACCTAAATATTTAAGTAAAATTAATTAAATTTTGTTTGTTTGTAAGTTATATTTTGTTGAAAATAAATAATCCATATTTCCTCTGAACTAAATTTCTACACATAACCCAACTAATCCCGACTCACTAAGCTAACAATATGACGTCACCGCTTTTTAGTTGCCACCCTAAATGGGTGTCGAGTAAAACCGTCGTTGGACACAAGACATCAGCACCAGATGCCGCCCACATCTGCCAGATACAAAATGAGCCACTCTCTTAGATAATACGTTACGGATCCAGTGCGCGTGCTGCGGACAGCGGCCCAAGAGAAACTACCGCAAAAAGTATAAATCCCTTCTAAGGGCGTAATAAATTGGTGTAACGAGCGACGGGAATCTTGTTAGGTCGAGACGGGCCGTAAACCGACCAGAGTCCCCGCTGACGTTCCCCATGCGAAGACATCTCTCGGTTCCACTAAGGGACGGTTAAAGGTTAAAGGCTGGGACACGGACGGTTTGCGCAGCGTAATGTGTATTTATGCCGTCTGCCGATAGTAAAATTTTATGCCCACGCTACTGCGTCCAAATACTTGTCTATTATACATATAAAACCTATTTCGAGAGCACGAATGTATTTTTTATTTTCTTTTAGCTTTTTTTAGAGAAAGCCCGTCTCACAGTTTTAGAATAAGCGCATAATAAACTGGATAAATGTAGTTCCTTATAATTAAAGTTTTTCCGCGCCATAGTTTTTACGAACAATAATTCGTACTTTTTTACTTAAAACAGACACAATTTTTATTTTCATCCTAAACGACTCCAGTGTAGAAAAGGGTGTACAAAATTGAAAAAAAAAATTATCGTGTAACAAAAAGCTACGACAGCTTTGTTTAAAACATTCAAAAAATATTAAACCGTGCACTCAGCAACAGTCGGGCCAATTTAATATTCAAACGGGATAAATTAAAACAAAAGCGGACAGAGATTGAAACACGTCTACGTATTGATAGATAGGTATGTCCGGGGCAAAAACAAAAGAGCCAATTATTCTTTCAACACTCGGCGACTATTCATAAGGCTCACAAAGCTATTGTTTACTCCCGTTCCCCTCTTTTCATCCATATCCGCTTGTTATAAAAATTCGAATAATTTAATTTCTCGTCCCAAATTTTATTTAGTAGTCATTCCTTTTGATGAATCGTCTGTGGAGTATTTGGTTGTTGTTTTATGATCCTTGTTTACAAATGTTAATGCAAGTCCTTCTTCGTTTTTAATTAATTAGGCTTTTAGTATCGTGTAATATTTTTACTTCCTTATTGATTGAAATAACGTGCCTTTTTATTTATTTACGTAGTAACTGTCTAAGAATAAAAACAAAGTATATAGTATAGTATAGATACTGTACTTTACCAAGTAAAGGCTTTTTGTGCCGTTAATTGAGCAAAGTAACGCTCAGTACTAGTTCAAAGCTTTTTACATTTATTTTTCATTTAGGTATATTAAATGTTTTTTTTTGTTTTATTAAAAAGCTTTTTTTCAAAAGGCTTTTTATTGCATGAATAGTTATTGCCAATTCGTAATAAAACAAAACGGTAATTATAAACTACAAACTTGATTCACAATGGAAGTAAATCCTACACTTAAAATCACTCTATAGTTAGAGTAACCTAAAAACACAATAAATAAAGCAACATTATTCTATCTAAAACATTTTCAATGCGTGTTCGTGACAAATGTCTGAACAAAGAGGCCCTATCTCGGCTCTGATATTTATAGTAATTCCGAAACATAAACATGCCCATTTTCTGGCTGTAAAACAATTCAGCGTGACACTAGCTACTATTCGTTTCCCCTTATCTCACTCGAAAAGATTTATAAGCCACAGTACGTATTATTTTTTCCCGTTTTTTTTCCACCACAAATATCTATGTACCGCAATTTCATAGTGTGGTGACCGTCCGGGATAGTCCAGTTTTTGTCCTCCGATGCTTTATTGCTTTCATTGAGCAACTTGAAATCCCGTTTATCTTCATTTATAGTTTTGTATGAGTCTATTTGAACTCTTTTTTTTTAGATAAATAGTATTCCTAGATTCTCAAAAAACATATTCCAGTTGATACTTGATATTTGAAAAATATATGTATGTATTAGGTTTATCATAAATGCGAACCACGATTTAGCATAAAATGTAAATATGAATACTGGCCAGTTAATAATTTCTGTACACTAACGGACTTATCGTCGGCGTCCACCCCTATTTCTCCCTCATTTGTTTGACTTTGGTCGACCGCGATCAAAACCTCATAAATATTTTGTGTTTAATAACTAGGCGTTTGCCGTGATTTTCTCTTGTGTCCTGGAAGTATCATTTAATAATAATGATAATCTTTATTGCCATAATATGAGGTTACAAAATCATATGAAGCCTCTGAAACCCAAACTATGTAAAAACCTGTATGTCAGGAGCCAGCGCGTTCTCCCATTTTTTATACTTAATGTTATGTCATTATATTTATTACCAGAAAAAATCGTAAAAATCTTTAAACATTTTTCAATTTACAGGTTTATCTAGATATTTTTGATCAAAAAGAATTACTTTTATGTAAGTTCTCGTAAACTAGAAACATTGTTTGACGTATAATGGAGTACCCGAATAGATAAACCCCAGAGTATTATCTCCAATCCTACTTTTTTTCAAATCACTCAAAATGTCACAAATAAGAAATAAATAGAGAATCAATTTCTCTAAGTTTATGAAGCGAGATAAATCTCAGAGGTTTTCATTATTGTTTATCCTGTTCATCTGTTGTTGTGTTCGAGCATTGTTTGACGAAAATCTAACTAGAAAGAGGAAAACATAAAAGGATTAAGTTTGATGTAAGAAAGAATGATCATCTTACGATTTGTTGAGAGGACTTATCGAGTAAAATAAGGAAAAATAAATACTCAAAGCAATGACGTTAATAAAGAGGGAGTACTTACTGTCGTACTGATTTGATCATGGCTATTGTTAGAAACTTTGGAAATCAAATGATACTATAGAAATAGCTATCTATACATATAATAAAACAGTTAAAAAGTCGTATCTACCTGTACATTAAATATTTTTACGAAACAAAATATGTAGGGTTATTAGGAATTGAAAGAAGAGTAAGAATTCGAAAAAAAAATTTTGTCTGTTTGAATGTTTTCTGTTTGCACACGCTAATCTCAGGATCCACTGAACGGATTTTAATGAAACTTGTCAGACATAAAGATTATATATCAGAATAACATATAGGCTACTTTTTATCTGGGTACGGGAAATAGTTCCCCCGGGAAGCGGGCGAAGCCGCTGGCAAAAGCTTGTAGTAAATATATGCATCAACTAACACTCAAAGAGCTCCAATATATGGAGGATTCAGGCTCTAGATTAAGTACCAATGATAAAAGGAAAATACGAGTACGTATTTTGCTTGGAACATAATATCTGCATATTGCACAAGTATACTTGAGTTAACTTTAACGATATCGGTTTTCCAGCGACCATTTTCCGATTGACTGGACACATGCTTGCAAATTCTTTATTGTGTTACTCTCTCAAGGCTGTGAGTAACCTATTTAATCTTCCCAATAAATAAGAAAACTCTGAATTTTAAAGTGCCCTTGACCTTTGCCCTGGATTACAAGCGCTCTGGGTCGCAAATGAGCATCTCACCCGCTTAGGTTTCATATTTTTTGTTTATTGCTAGTTACAGTCCACTATCCTGATGCTAATCTATATGTTCAAGGGCACAGCTTCTTAATACAATTAATATTTTCAGGTCAGATCGAGCGTTTTAATAAACTTATTTTCTTTCTTTCTTTCGTTTTAGCGATCTGATTAAGTTTCAGTACTTACTCATAGAAAATAATAGATAGATTTGAAATAATTGATCGTACTTAAAATCAAATATATCCAATATATAGCCATATCCTTTTGGGTAAAGGGAGCACTATATTAAGCTACATTGCTATTGATATGGGTACCATCTGCTCTAATGAAGATGTAATAATTCTCTCTTCACTAACCATTCGCGTAATAATTCGCGATTCAATGAATTGTGTTATCCGTATTTGCTGATGTAGGAATTCTCTTGTCTATATGTTTGTTTTTGTCATCAACTAAATAGAAATCAGTGCATGATAGCCAATCAGAAATTAAGTGCACTCTTCTTTACTTGGCTTTTTTTTACTATCCCACTACTGGGCACAGGCCTCCTCTCAAATTGAGCGTTAATCACCACGCTTGCTCAATGCGGGTTGGTGATTCCAGACTTTAGAGTCCAGGTTTCCTCGAGATGTTTTCCTTCATCTATTATCAGCCATTGGTGTCTAAGACATACTTAGAAAGTACAAATGAGATACATTACGGAAAAGTTGCATTGGTACTTGCTGGACCTGGAATCGAACCGCACACTCTCATACTTGAGAAGGTTGGTTGCAATTTTGCAAAGTCCGTTGTTCTTCAAGAGAGAAAAGTCAACGGGAGGGGACAGGGAAAGGAGAGAGATTGCGA